>JAREIK010002608.1:0-201914 GCA_029783825.1 Sapria himalayana | reverse complement strand
TTTTGTTGTTTTGCAGTTTAGCAATTTATGTTTCTAGGCATTTCGTTGTTTATATGTTTTATCTAAATAAAAAAAATATAAAAATTTTTTTTTTAGATTTTTTCGGATTTTCAAAGGTTATAACCTTTGAAAATAAGATAATTTTTAAATTTTTTTGAAATGTGAATACAATGTATAATTATATTAATCTTATTGATTATATATCATATAAATTAAATATAAACAATTTTAATTATAGATATTATAATAATGATCAAAAATTAAATTAATAAACTATTAATAAAAATATAAATTTTAATTAAAAGAAATTTACATGATTCCAAATAAAATCAAAGTATATTACTTAATAATAATATTTAATTTTTAAATTTTTCCTTCTATTTATAAGCTTATATTTTTTTTTATTAAAAATCAATTATTTAAATAATGTTTGTCTCGCACGAAATTTATTTCGTAATTATTTTTTATAAAAAATTAAACTATAAATAATTAAATTGAATATTTAAAATTATAATAAATAAACAAAAAATGAGATTTATTATTCATTATGTCGTATATAGATGTTAAAGGGTTTATGTATTTACGGTTTTTAGGGTATATGAGCTTACTGATTTTAGTAAGCATGCATTTAATGGTTTATCTTTATTTAAAAAATGAAATAACAAAAAAATTATTTTTTTTATTTTTTCTCATATTTTCAAGGTAATAATCCTTGAAAATATGATAATTTTTAAATTTTTTTAAAGAGTGAATAATATATTTATTAATAATAATCATAATAATTAAATATAATATAAATTCAATATAATCAATTTTATTAATAGATATTCTAATAAATTAAAAATATATAATGATTTAGATTTATATTACTTAAAATATAATATGAAAACCTAAAATGATTCAATAGCAAAGGAAAATGTATTACCAAATAATAATTATTTTTTTTAAAATTTTTCTTTTCTTTTAAAAAGTTTATCTATATTTTTTTGATGAAAAATAATTTATATAAATTATATCTATTTAACTCATAATTTATTTTGTAGTTAATATTTATATAAAAATAAACAAATAAATAATTAAAATGAATATTTTAAATTATAATGAAAACAATAATATTGAGATTTATTATTTATTATTTAGGGTATACTGGTTTAATTTAAATTAAATCTGTCTCACTGATAATTTAATTTGTAATTAATATTTCTATAAAAATAAACTGATAAATAATTAAAATAAAAATTAAAAATTATACTGAATACAAATTTAAATGATATTTATGATTTATTATTAATGTATACTAGTTTAATGGTTTAAGTATTTATAGATTTTTTTCGTTTAGGAGTTTAGTGTTTTATGTTTTTAGGCATTTAGTGGTTTATAGGTATTATTTAAATAATAAAATAACAAAAAAAATTTTGTACTTTTTTATCATTTTAATAGGTTATAATCTTTGAAAATATAATAATATTTAAAATTTTTTGAAATGTGAATAAAATCTTTAGTTATATTAATATTAATAATTATATATCATTTAAATTCAATTTAAACAATTTTATTGATTGATATATTAATAATGATCAAAAATTAAATTAATAAACTATTTATAGATATTATAATTATCATTTATTATATAGGTTATATAGGTTTAATGCTTTAGGTATTTAGGGGGTTTTAGGGTTTAGGAGTCTATAGATTTAAAGGTTTAAGTATTTAGTGATTTATAATTTTTATTTAAATAATAAAAATATAAAAAATTATTTTTGAGATTTTTTATAATTTTTGAACGTTACCTTTGAAAATATAATAATATTTAAATTTTTTTTCAAAAGTAAAAATAATATTTACTTATAATAATATTAATAATTATAATACATTAAAATTCAATATAAGTAATTTTATTGATAGATATTATAATAATGATCAAAAAATAAATTAATAAACTATTATTAAAAAGATTGACAGTTATTAAAATATAATTTAAAAATCTATATACAATGATTCAAAATCAAAGTAAAATATATTACTAAATAATAATTTTTTGTTTTTAACTTTTTACTTCTTTTTATAAGCTTATATATTTTTTTTGAATATAATATAAATTATTAAAATTATATTTGTCTCACTAATTATATAAAAAATATAATTAGTGAGATTTGTGATTTATTATATATGGTATACCGGTTTATTGGTTTGATTATTTAGGAGTTTTGTAGTTTAGGAGATTAGCAATTTATGTTTCTAGGCATTTTGTGGTTAATAGGTTTTATTTAAATAATAAAAATAAAAAAATAATTTTTTCGATTTTTTCTGATTTTCAAAGGTTATAACCTTTGAAAAATAAGATTATTTTTAAAATTTTTTGAAATGTGAATACCGTGTATAATTATATTAATCTTACTGATTATATATCAAATAAATTCAATATAAACAATTTTAATAATAGATATTATAATAATGATCAAAATTTAATTAATAAACTAATAATAAAAATATAAATATTAATTAAAATATATTTAAAAGACGCAAAATGATTCAAAATCAAATCAAAATATATTACTAAATAATAATATATAATTTTTAAATTTGTCCTTCTTTTTATAAGCTTATATTTTTTTTACAAAAAATCAATTATTTAAATAATGTTTGTCTCACTCGAAATTTATTTTGTAATTATTTTTGTAAAAAATTAAACTATGAATAATTAAAATAAATATTTAAAATTATAATAAATAGACATAAAAATGAGATTTATTTATCATTAAGTAGTATATAGATGATAAATGATTTATGTATTTAGGTGTTTCGTAGTTTATGAGCTTACTGATTTAAGAATGCAGGAATTTAATGGTCTATAGGCTTTATTTAGAATATGAAATAAAAAAAATTATTTTTATTATTTTATATCATATATTCAAGGTTATAACCCTTGAAAATATGATAATTTTTAAATTTTTTTCAAGAGTGAATATAATATTTATTTATAATAATCATAATAATTATATATAATATAAATTCAATATAAACAATTTTATTGATAGATATTCTAATAATTCTCAAAAAATAAATTAAAGATCTATAATGAATAAGATTCATATTACTTAAAATATAATTTGAAAACCTAAAATGATTCAAAAGCAAGGAAAATCTATTACTAAATAATAATTATTTGTTTTGAATTTTTTTTTTATTTTAACAAGTTTATCTATATTTTTTTGATGAAAATTAATGTATATAAATTATATCTATCTAACTCATAATTTATTTTATAATTAATATTTATATAAAAATTAACAAATAACTAATTAAAATGAATATTTTAAATTTTAATGAAAACAATAATTTTGAGATTTATTATTTATTATTTAGGGTATACTGGTTTAATTTAAATTAGATCTGTCTCACTGATAATTTAATTTGTAATTAATATTTGTATAAAAATAAACTGATAAATAATAAAAATAAAAATTAAAAATTATACTTAATACAAATTTAAATGAAATTTATGATTTATTATTAATGTATACTAGTTTAATAGTTTAAGTATTTAGATGTTTTGTCGTTTAGGTGTTTAGTGATTTTTATTTTTAAGTACTTAGTGGTTTATAGGTATTATTTAAACAATAAAATAACAAAAAAAATGTTGTAATTTTTTCTCATTTTCATAGGTTATAATCTTTGAAAATATAATAATATTTAAAATTTTTGAAATGTGAATACAATCTTTAGTTATATTAATATTAATAATTATATATCATATAAATTAAATATAAATAGTTTTATAATAGATATATTAATAATGATCAAAAATTAAATTAATAAATATTAATAATAAGATAGAGATTAATTAATAAACTATTGATAGATATAATAGTTATCTTTTATTATATAGGTTATATAGGTTTAATGCTTTCAGTATTTAGGGGGTTTTGGGGTTTAGGAGTCTATAGATTTAAATGTTTAGGTATTTAGTGGTATTTAAGTTTTATTTAAATAATAAAATTATAAAAAAAATATTTATGTAATTTTTTATCATTTTTGAAGGTTACCCTTTGAAAATATATTAATTTTAAAATTTTTTAAAAAAAGTAAACATAATAATTAGTTTTAATAATCTTAATAATTATAAACATTAAAATTCAATATAAGTAATTTTATTTATAGATATTATAATAATGATCAAAAAATAAATTTATAAACTATTATTAATGAGATTGATAGAAATTAAAATATAATTTAAAAATTTATATTCAATGATGCAAAATCAATGTAAAATATATTACTAAATAATAATTTTTTGTTTTTAAATTTTTACTTCTTTTTATAAGCTTATATTTTTTATTTTGAATAAAAAATAAATTATTAAAATTATATTTGTATCACTCATTATTTATTTTGTAATTAACATTTCTATAAAAAATAAACTAATAAATAATTAAAATGAATATTTAAAAGTATAATGAATACAAATTAAAATGAGATTTGTGATTTATTATATATGGTATACCATTTTATTGGTTTGATTATTTAGAAGTTTTGTTGTTTAGATGTTTAGCAATTTATGCTTTTTGGCATTTTGTGTTTTAGGTTTTATTAAATAAAAAAATAAAAATATTTTTTTTTTAGATTTTTTCAGATTTTCAAGGTTATAACCTTGAAAATAAGATAATTTTTAAATTTTTTGAATGTGAATACCATGTATAATTATATTAATTCTTCTGATTATATATCATATAATCTAATATAACAATTTTAATTGATAGATATTATAATAATGATCAAAAATTAAATTAATAACTATTAATAAAACTATAAATTGTATTAAAATATATTTACATGACGAACAATGATTCAAAATAAAATCAAAATATATTACTAAAATAATATTAATTTTTAAATTTTTCCTTCTTTTTATAAGCTTATATTTTTTTTATTAAAAATCAATTATTAAATAATGTTTGCTCGCTCTGAAATTTATTTTGTAATTATTTTGTAAAAATTAAACCTATACATATTAAATTAATATTTAAATTTAAATAAATGACATAAAAATGAGATTTATTATTCATTAAGTAGTATATAGATGTTAAAAGGTTTATGTATTTAGGAGTTTCGGGGTTTATTAGCTTACTGACTTAAGTAAGCAGGCATTTAATGGTCTATATGCTTTATTTAAAAAATGAAATAACAAAAACTTTATTTTTATTATTTTTTCTCATATTTTAAAGGTTATAATCCTTAAAAATATAATAATTTTTAAATTTTTTAAAGAGTGAATACAATATTTATTTATAATAATCATAATAATTAAATATAATATAAATTCAATATAATCAATTTTATTGATAGATATTCTAATAAATCAAAAAATTTAAATTAAAAATCTATAATTATTTAGATTCATATTACTTAAAATATAATATGAAAACCTAAAATGATTCAATAGCAAAGGAAAATGTATTACCATATAATAATTATTTGTTTTTAATTTTTTTTTCTTTTAAAAAGATTATCTATATTTTTTTGATGAAAAATAATTTACATAAATTATATCTATCAAACTCAATTTATTTTGTAATTAATATTTATATAAAAATAAACAAATACATAATTAAAATAAATATTTTAAATTATAATGAAAATAATAATATTGAGATTTATTATTTATTATTTAGGGTGTACTGGTTTAATTTAAATTAGATCTGTCTCACTGATAATTTAATTTGTAATTAATATTTCTATAAAAATTAACTGATAAATAATTAAAATAAAAATTAAAAATTATACTGAATACAAATTTAAATGATATTTATGATTTATTATTAATGTATACTAGTTTAATGGTTTAACTATTTATAGATTTTTTTCGTTTAGGAGTTTAGTGATTTATGTTTTTAGGCATTTAGTGGTTTATAGGTATTATTTAAATAATAAAATAACAAAAAAATATTTGCAATTTTTTATCATTTTCATAGGTTATAACCTTTGAAAATATAATAATATTTAAACTTTTTAAAATGTGATTGCAATCTCTAGTTATATTAATATTAATAAAAATATATCATTTAAATTCAATTTAAACAATTTTATTGATAGATATATTAATAATGATCAAAAATTAAATTAATAAACTATTAATAATAAGATAAAGATTAATTAATAAACTATTGATAGATATTATAATTATCATATATAATATAGGTTATATAGGTTTAATGCTTTAAGTATTCAGGGGGGTTTTAGGGTTTAGGAGTCTATAGATTTAAAAGTTTAAGTATTAAGTGATTTATAATTTTTATTTAAATAATAAAAATATATAAAATTTTTTTTGAAATTTTTTATCATTTTTGAAGGTTATAACCTTTGAAAATATAATAATTTTTAATTTTTTTTTCAAAAGTAAAAATAATATTTAGTTATAACAATATTAATAATTATAAAACATTAAAATTCAATGTAAGTAATTTTATTGATAGATATTATAATAATGAACAAAAAATAAATTAATAAACTATTATTAAAAGATTGATAGTTATTAATATATAATTTAAAAACATATATACAATGATTCAAAATCAAAGTAAAATATATTACTAAATAGTAATTTTTTGTTTTTAAATTTTTACTTCTTTTTATAACCGTATATATTTTTTTTTGAATAAAAAATAAATTATTAAAATTATATTTGTCTCACTCATTATTTACTTTGTAATTAACTTTTCTATCAAAAATAAACTAATAAATAATTAAAATGAATATTTAAAATTATAATGAATACAAATTAAAATGAGATTTGTGATTTATTATATATGGAATACCGGTTTATTGGTTTGATTATTTAAGAGTTTTGTTGTTTAGGAGTTTAGCAATTTATGTTTTTAGGCATATTGTGGTTTATAGGTTTTACTTAAATAATAAAAATAAGAAAATTTTTTTTAGATTTTTTTTTGATTTTCAAATGTTATAACCTTTGAAAATATGATAATTTTTAAAATTTTTGAAATGTGAATACCATGTATAATTATATTAATCTTACTGATTATATATCAAATAAATTCAATATAAATAATTTTAATGATAGATATTATAAGAATGATCAAAAATTAAATTAATAAACTATTAATAAAAATATAAATTTTAATTAAACTATATTTACATGACGCAAAATGATTCAAAATCAAATCAAAATATATTACTAATTAATAATTTTTAATTTTTAAATTATTACTTCTTTTTATAAGCTTATATTTTTTTTATTAAAAATCAATTATTTAAATAATGTTTGTCTCGCTCGAAATTTATTTTGTAATTAATTTTTGTAAAAAATTAAACTATAAATAATTAAATTAAATATTTAAAATTATTATAAATAGTCATAAAAATGAGATTTATTATTCATTAAGTAGTATATAGATATTAAAAGGTTTATGTATTTAGGGGTTTCGTAGTTTATGAGCTTACTGATTTAATTAAGTAGGCATTTAATGGTCTATAGGCTTTATTTAAAAAATGAAATAACAAAAATTTATTTTTGTTATTTTTTCTCATATTTTCAAAGTTATAACCCTTGAAAATATAATAATTATTAAATTTTTTTTAAGAGTGAATACAATATTTATTTATAATAATCATAATAATTATATATAATATAAATTTGATATAAATAATTTTATTGAGAGATACTCTAATAATTCTCAAAAAATAAATTAAAAATCTATAATAAATAAAATTCATATTACTTAAAATATAATATGAAAACCTAAAATGATTCAAAAGCAAAAGAAAATGTATTACTAAATAATAATTATTTGTTTTAAATTTTTTTTTATTTTAAAAATTTTATTTATATTTTATTGATGAAAAATAATTTATATAAATTATATCTATCTAACTCATAATTTATTTTGTAATTAATATTTATATAAAAATAAATAAATAACTAATTAAAATGAATATTTTAAATTATAATGAAAACAATAATATTGAGAATTATTATTTATTATTTAGGGTATAATGGTTTAATTTAAATTAGATCTGTTCACTGATAATTTAATTTGTAATTAATATTTCTATAAAAATAAACTGATAAATAATTAAAATAAAAATTAAAAATTATACAGAATACAAATTTAAATGATATTTATGATTTATTATTAATGTATACTAGTTTAAATGTTTAAGTATTAGATGTTTTGTCGTTTAGGAGTTTAGTGATTTATGTTTTTAGGCACTTAGTGGTTTATAGGTATTATTTAAACAATAAAATAACTAAAAAAAATTTGTAATTTTTTTTCATTTTCATAGGTCATAAACTTTGAAAATATAATAATATTTAAAATTTTTGAAATGTGAATACAATCTTTAGTTATATTAATATTAATAATTATACATCATATAAATTCAATATAAACAATTTTATTGATAGATATATTAATAATGATCAAAAATTAAATAAATAAACTATTAATAATAAGATAGAGATTAATTAATAAACTTTTGATAGGTATTATAATTATCCTTTATTATATAGGTTATATTGTTTTAATGCTTTAAGTATTTAGGGGCTTTTGGGGTTTAGGAGTCTATAGATTTAAATGTTTAGGTATTTAGTGATTTATAATTTTTATTTAAATAATAAAATTATAAAAAAATTATTTTTGTGAATTTTTATTATTTTTGAAGGTTATAACATTTGAAAATATAATAATTTTTAAATTTTTTTTCAAAAGTAAAAATAATATTTTGTTATAATATTCTTAATAATTATAAAACATTAAAATTCAATATAAGTAATTATATTGATAGGTATTATAATTATGATCAAAATATAAATTAATAAACTATTATTAATAAGATTGATAGTAATTAAAATATAATTTAAAAACCTATTTACAATGATTCAAAATCAAAGTAAAATATATTACTAAATAATAATTTTTTGTTATTTAATTTTTACCTCCCAGAAACAATTAGTGATTAACATGTTTCCCAAGCTCGCCGTGTACAATTCTGTTGATCCATCATTGGTGCCATCTCTTCTCATGGTATGTTTCTACTCTAGTTTCGGTATCAATATCTCACCTTTTAAATTTCTTGGCACTATTGCTTCCACATGTGTTTATAGTAGCATTCTTTTGAGACTGGAAGAAAATAATATGGATTTTGATTTGTGAATTTTGATAATGAAACAAGACCGGGCCTACTAAAAATGTATCATTTGTCTATGTCAATGTAATTATGTCAAGTTTGATTGTGCATGGAAACCATATCAAGTTTGATCAGTTTGTAAGAATAACTAAAATATTGTTTTGATTATCAAATTTGCACCTGATATAGGGAAGTGTTTTGAGATCCTTCATGAAAATTTGTTTGATTAAACTGTTCAGTGTTCTTTCTTGTTAAAAAAATGGCATCGTGTCTGGTTGATCTTTTTTTAAAAACTTGTTTGTGGATTCTGGTGGCACAAAAAAGAAAGGAGAAGAGAAAACTACATAGACGAAGGACTGTAGGAATTATATAGGAGTCGTCTCATTTTTTGTTCTCTTCCATTTTGGGAAGTTCTCCCTTTTGCTCATCTCCTCGTTAGCGGTTTCAATGGGATACTATTACTTAGGTTCCTAAATTTGGAATGGGTGGCAGAGTACATGTGGCAAGAAGTTAGATGGATATGGTGCTTATGGGTAGATGCTTCTCCAATTCTCGAAAGCATCGCATAGGAGTTGTTGTCCTCATAGGAGCTTCCTAAATGACTATATCGATGAATTCAATCGTACTATACGTAGCTATTTTTGTTGATCCTATTGTGTATGTTAAGCCGGATTGTAGGAATTAGAAAATATATTTTTATATCTCTATGAGAAGCTGTATGATATCTATTATTATTATTATTATTAGTAAGTTATTTGCAAATTGTGCTTACGAAAGATGGATTAAGTAGTTGGTTTTTAAGGGAGTTTGCTTATAAGCGATGTTTCTATCTTACTTGATCACTTGTCTTGCCTTCTAGCTCAGTTCTATAATTTGGCCATTTTATTTGCTAAACTAAGAATTGATTCCCATGACTCAATTCTTAGTAAAATATTATTGACCATTGAATTCGACTTGAAGGGTCAAATCGTAAGATTCCACAATGTGTTAAGGATGGCTCGATCATTTGTCTCGCACTCTATCAGACTGCCTGCACCAAGCACATCTACGGACAGACCACGGCATGTATGCACGCATCCCTTCGTCAGCCTTCTGTACTTCATTGAGCAGCTGGATCCTGGGGTAGCTTAGAGTGGGGCCCTCCACCCCAGGCATGGAGACAGACCAAGTTGCGAGGGTAGCAGTATGCTGGAGCAGCCACTTGTGGGGCACACCACCGCGGATGCAGAGATTTTTCCGGAGCCACGACAGTCCTAGGAGCAGAAGATGCGGCTTTAACATCTTGTGGTTTTACTTGTATTCTGGATACTGGCATGCACTGGGCATCCTACACATGTAGAGACAGTCACACCTTGCACGCACATTTCTAGACTGTCCTCTATGCAACATGCAGCGCATGGTAGTTGGATCTGGGAGCAGCTTTGAGTGGGGGCCACCACCCCCTGCCCAAAGCGGCACAGATGACGTGCATGGACCTCGGGCGAGAGGACCCTGGAGCAACTACGAGTGGGGCCCACCACCACAAATGCAGGGGCCACGGGTGCACCATAGCAGTCCCAAGAGCATGTGATTTTCTGTTTAGTGGCCTTACATGTGTTCTGGATGCTTGCATGCACCACACACCCTGCACATGTAGAGACATTCACGACACCCACGCACACATATATTTGTATGTTCCTTGTGTAGTCTGCAGCGGAGATACTCAGACTCAGGAGCAGCTAAGAGTTGGGCGGATGGACCCAAGGAGACGCGGCATCACTAGGATCAGAAGATCCGCCTTTACTATTTTATGGCTTGTTTGTTTGTTTGCCGACTGAACTGGACTATGAGATTGCCCACGTCACACACGAGCACCGTGGCATGCATATTCTTTGCTTTTGGTATGGTGCACCATGCAGCTGCCTACTTGAGACCGAGGAGGAAGCAGTCCGGCAAGGGCAGAAGACTGTGAAAGACGAAGGTCGGAGGAATGCGGCAAAGAGTCAAGGATGGGAATTGCAGGGATTATGTGTAGTTTGATTTATATGTATTCATCCACATAGACCTGACTTAGGCAGACGCTGGATGCCCCATGCCACACACGTGCACATCATATGCATTGTTGTTTGCATGGTCAGCATGCAGGTAACTCCAGGAGGCAGCCAGGGGCCGAGGGGAAGGGATCCAGTGTGGCAGAGGACTTTGCCATCACCACGACCCCAGAATTCCAAGTGATTTTACTTGTATTCGTACGATTAGAGTTGCTGGGAATTGTGGTTTTTATGTATTCGTGCATAGAACCATTAGGGTGGATGGGACTTGGCGGGCTGGTCTAAATCGGCCATCCTTTTAGTTTACTGTTCAAAAATACTTTTTTTAATTAATAAAATGCTGTCTACCATTGGCCTTTCCAAAAAAAAAAAAAACTTTAACCTCAAACTCCAAACCCCAAAACCCAATCCCCAATCTCCAATCCTTAAACATTAAACTCAATCCCTAATCCCTAATCCTCAATCTCCAATTCCTAAAACCCAACCCTCAAACCCGAATCTATAAACTCAAATCCTCAAACCCCAATCATCAATCCCTAATCCCCAAACCGCAATCCAGAAACCCCAATCCTCAAACCCCAATCCCCAAACCCTAATTTCAAATTCCCAATCCTCAAACCATAATCTCCAAATCCAAAATCTCAAACCCCAATCCTCAATTCACTATCCTCAAACCTCAATCCCTATTTCCCAAATACTAAACCCAAAACCCCAATCCCAAAACCCCAATCCTAAAACCCCAATCTACAAATCCCAATCCCTAATCTCCAAACCCCAATCATCAATCCCCAAACATCAAACTTCAAATCCTAATCCCCAATCTCAAATCACCAATCCCCAAATCTCAATTCCCAAACCTCAATCCCTAAAACCTAATCCATAAACCCTAATCCACAAACCCAAATCCACAAACACCAAACAACAAATCCCAAACCACAAACCCCAATCTCCAATCCTCAGTCCCCAAATCTCAATCTCCTAACCCTAATCCCTAAACTCTAAACCCCAAGTCCCTATCTCCAAACCCCAATCCTTAATTCCCAATCACCAATCACCAAATATCAATCCTCAATCCACAAACCTCAATCCCCAGCTGGCTTGACCAAGGTTTATGCACGGTTTTGGACCATGCTGTGCCGGGCCAGGCAAAGCCAATTCAAGTCATGCTTGGGTTGCCCAGCCCACTTGACATATCCACACAAAATAGATATATTTTCTTACCTTTCTTATTTTATATCAATTTGAATCTTATATTTTATGAAAATATGTAGTGTTCATGATCTCTTCATCCACTATCGAATATTGAGTATATCTATACAAATCAAACTCTAGTATGAGTTGATATATTTTCTAGACCTTTTTCTTCCTAGTACATTTCAAACAATTTAAATGCTTAGTGGTGCTCGACATTTTCATCTACTTAAGTTGCTAGCTGGCCAAGCTATAATTAGCTAAAAGTTTCCTTCAATCAGTGGGGCTTGCAGCTGTTCGCCACACTGACATGTATTATGTTGCAGGCTCTGGGTACAATCATGTATATTCTTCTGCTTGTCTCCATCGAGGCTGTTTCTCCCAAAGAGTTGTGTGGGTTGGACGTTGCGTTGGTGAGGCTGAAGCAGCAATTGCACAGCTCAACGATTGATGAGAGTCACTGTGATTTTGCAGCTGACATGTATTTACACCTCGGGCAAGCAGAACTGTTCCTCAGAGACCTCGAAATAAGAAATTTCACTGTTTGATGGAACACCCATCTTTTCTCGTATCATTTCCAAACCCCAAATACTTCCCTTCTTTCTCACTATGTGTGTGTGTGTGTGTGTGTGTGTGTGTCTGTGTGTGTGTCTGTGTGTGTGTCTGTGTGTGTGTGTCTGTGTGTGTGTCTGTGTGTGTGTGTCTGTGTGTGTGTCTGTGTGTGTGTCTGTGTGTGTGTGTCTGTGTGTGTGTGTCTGTGTGTGTGTCTGTGTGTGTGTCTGTGTGTGTGTCTGTGTGTGTGTCTGTGTGCTTTTTCCCCTTTAATGTTTTTAACTATTTAGGAGGCTTGCCCTAAGTTATTGTAATCGACTTAGGGATTGGAGATTTCTCAATTTCAAGTATTGCTTAGATGATGATGTAGCAAATTGATGCCCAGGTGTTATGATTTGGAACTATATAGTTGTAGAAGTTCAAATTCTAGTGACCTTGCATGTGGGACCCATGAAAAACTGTGATTTTGAATTATATGTTCTAAACTAATATATATATATATATATATACATATATTTTTTTGTGATTTTGAATCTCTTAATTTAACATTTTAAACCATCACGAATTACAACGTAATTCAATCACTATATTATTCTATTTCCTTAAAAAATAATTTTTTTAATTTTTTTTAATTTAAATTGAAAACTAAAACTTTATTTAGTTTAGTTTAATTTCTTGACAAAATTTATTTTATCCAGATGTTATTTTTTAAATTTCTTTACAAAATTAATTTTCAACTTTGGCACAAGCTAATTTTTTGGATCTTATCATACTTAATTCTTGGGTGTACAAAAATATATTCTCAATTGTGCCTAATTTTATTTTTATTTCAAATTGATATTTATTTTTTTTACTCACAGAATAATATATTAAATCGCATACATAAATGAGTAGTCTTTCACCACGTTTCTATGATATATTCTGCCTGAAATGTATATATTCTTTCTGAAATAAATACATTAACAATTTCAATATTTCATAAATTAGTTGAGTAATATAATAGTAAATTTTTTGCCTAATAAATTAATTTTTTTTAATATTTTAATATGTATTTTACTTAAAATTGTTATTCTCTATATTGTTAAAATATATCATTCATGTTATTATTACACCTAATTATAATTAGAGGTGTCAAACGGGACGTGCCGGGTTGACCCGGCCCATTTTTTTCAAGCCCAACCGTGCTTTCGTGCCAAGCACGGTTTTGTGGGGGATTCAGCTCGGCACGGGCCCGTGGCACAATTCGCCGGGTTAGGCCCGGTCGGGTCGAATCCTAAATTTAAAAAAAAATAGGGTTTTAGCGCGTCCTAAACCCTTATTTTAAAAAAAATTAGGATTTCGGCACGCCCTAACCCCTAATTTTAAAAAAATTAGGAATCGGGCGCGCCAGTAACCCTAATTTTTAAAAAAAATTAGGAATTGGGTGCATTCGAAACTCTAATTTAAAAAAAATTAGGGTTTCGGTGCCCTAGTGACCCTAATTTAAAAAAAAAATTAATTTCGACAAGGTACCGTGTCGGGCCAGGCAAGGCACTAGGCCCGGTTTGCCTCGACACGGCACAGCACAATTGTGTTGTGGTCGGGCACTGCACGTGCCCGGGCACGGGAAATTCCATATAAAACGCATGTTAGTATTATAATGCAATAGTTAATATTTTAGATTGGAAAAACACATGTTAGTATTATAATAAAATAACTTTTGATACTTTTATAATTCTAAAAAAATATGTTTTAATTGTATGAAATTATTATAATTTTATCAATTTCATTATTTACAAAATATCATAGAATTTTTTTGAGTAATAAAAGATAATAATATTAGGTAATCTGTGTTTCAATAAGCTTAGACGTCTAATTAAAATTTTTTCTTTCTAGCCTACTAATCCATATAAAATATAAAATTCTAGTAATTTTAAACTAGCTCGCGCTATTAATTATAAAATATATATAAATATATTTTATATATTTCTATCTATTGATTAAATTTCTTTAATTATTCTTAAAGAATTTTCTTTAATTATTCTTAAGATTAAATTTATAATGTTACTATAATTTGAAATATTATGACATAATAATAAAAATATTATTCTAATCATTTTTTCTGATATATTTTTAAACTCCACTATAATTTTTAAATATTTTAATTATTAATTATTTTCTGATATTTTATCACATAATCCAACATGACCTTGTTCTTAGTTTTTAAAAATATTAAAAAATAATAATAAAAAAATGAGTCATCAAGACATACTCGAATGAATACATATAATGTCCTATATTTTTTCTTAGTTTTATTAGTTGCACATAAAAAAGTTCTTTTTATCATATTTTTAATATATTATTATACATATATTCTAATATGTCCTAATTCATTTTTAATTTTGAAAAAAAATATATATTTTTTTATAATATTCACCATTATTTGGATTTTTTTTTTTTTTTTTTTTTGTAATTTATTGTATTAACATTCACACAGTTCGGACATTAACACAGTTCGGTCATTGGGTAACCTTTAGTAATTGTGCAAAACTAGAAAATGAAAAAAAATCATAATTCACATAATTATGTTACCCGCTCGGGTAACATTTACATAGTTCCAGCCAGCTCCTTTGCCATGGCGGTTGAGCTTATTTTCCAAGTGTCAAATGGACATTTTACCGCATTACAAAACAATGTGTGTGGACTACATTTTTCTTTCGTGTGTGCTATGTTGTTGTATTATGATTGCTTATCGGAATTTCTAGACATAAACTATTATTTTAATCATAATTCAGCCCTCTAAGATATTGTCAAATTGTTTTCATAAAGCCTATGAATCGAGCAACTAACCTAAATAATAATGCAGATTAATTTCTAGAATATTCTATCAAAAAATCTTAGATTTAAGTTATTATTCTCCGAATTTATGATTATAAAGGTTATGTATTCTAGAAAATTCAACTTTAGTTCTAAATGTTATCTTTGAGCATGTTATGTTTCATGGACTGTAGTACATATGAAGAAATCTTTAGTATACATTCTTTATATTGACATTGTATATTGAACTTTGGGCATTAATTTACAAATTATATTTTCTAGAATTTTAAATTATTGTTGGATAATTAAATGCTTGATTTGTGTTTAGTGCATTTAAATTTCAAAACTAGAATTTATTAGTTTTTATTAAAATTAAATTTCTTGACTAAATTTTATTTGAGTAAAATTTGACTTCCAAAATAAAAAATTTGAAGCTCAATTAGTTTTTTTATTAAATTTTTTTTTCTATGCCAACCAAAACCATTTTTGGATATTTTTCAGTGGTTTTGGATTAACTAATGACCGACCAACTTTCCCAACATATTAAGGCAATTAAAAGAACATCTAATTCTATGAAATAAATAATTTAATAAACTATAATTTTCATAAATATTTTTGAGGTTGAGAGTCTTGAAGTTTTGATATACATATGAAAAAACGAAGATATATATATTCTAGGGCGAGTGATGGCATTGGTATTGGTCTCAAGTGATTGCTAGAGCTAAAATAGTCTATGATACTTGAATGAGTAAATATCCTATTACATTCATTACTGTCCGTTATGCATACATGAATTGTTAGCATCACACTTGATGCTTCCCAGAGTCAAGTGAACTTGATCTAGCAACTCGAACAAAAACTAGGTCTGATTTTGTATGTCAATCCTCAAGATTTAGTGTTATATGTTAGACTTTAGGTCAGCATATTCTCTTCCTCAATTGCCCGAGCTTACTTTTTCTTGTCACATGAGCAACACCAAATAGATCATTCATACACACAAACTTAATAATGAGAGATAAATACTTAGGAGATAAAATAAAGTATCAATAAAACTAGAGTGAGCAGAATAATGAGAAAGTTTCATATACAGTGAGAGCTCTAATTCTCCAAATGCTTAGATTTCATCATATGTCACAATCATATTTTATATAAAATTCCTATAGAATTAGAAGAAACCTTTAAACCATTAAAACATTCTAGTATCTTAGACTTTGAACTAATATGATCTCTAAAGCATTTGCACTTTTTACTTTTAAGTGATATAATCATACATTTAATGTACACTTTCATTTGAATCTCATTGGTAGGAACCATACAAGTGAAAGAAACTCAAAGGGTTGTCACCACCTTATGAGTTATAACAACACATGCATGTCCCATTGATTACATGTTACAATCCAATATAGTAATGATGTAATTCCTACACTAAAAGTGAAAGTCTTAGAAGAATATTATATAAGATACTCATATAAATCGAGAGTCAATCCCTGAAAGATATGTACAATGGATTGACAAGTTAAATTATTTGTGCTTTTAATTTCATGAGAATCATACTCACGGTGATTAATATACCTCACTTTCGAGTTATAACATATAGATTTATCTCGTACATTATGATCGAAATAGTTATTACTTCTTTCCTATCATACGCAAGAATGATCCTTATGGTTTATGTATTATTATTAATTATGATAACACATACAAATCTCCCAATAGTTAACTCTAATTTCAATTCTATATAATCACTAATTTTATCAATATTTATTCACAACATGAATTAAACATCATAGTTTAAAATCAAAGCCTCTATGTATCACACAAATTAAAGTAAACAAATTCTATATCTCAATTTATTCTAACATTGGGAAGAGATTCATATGTGACATAAGAAAAAAAAATATCATAAATCTTTAGTTTCTAATGATATCCTTCATGATAATTTATGTTTCAAAATCTAATTCTCGTACTATTTCAATTGAATCTCAGAAATCAACCCTATAGAGAATTTTTGAAAGTTTAGCCTTGATTTTGTATCACTTGCTTGCTTGTGAATCCCCGAAGGAGTATGAAAATCACTTCTATGTAATCACCCATTCATAAAAATCTATAACATAATGTAAATCAAACATATTCTTTAATAAATAAAAATTATTGTCACATCACACATATTAATTTACACATACCCTGACCAAATAATATTTTGTTACAAATTTATAAATCTATCATAGAGAAGAAAAGTTTAAGAGTCATGCCCCCAACTTTAGGAATTATATTAAGTCTCACATTCCTTGCTTGCCTGTAAAACTCCAGGGAGTGCAAAGTTTTCTCCTTTGATTTGGTAGTTGTCATGATTTTACTTATTGTGTGTGGGAGAAAAAGAATAATTGAACATTTTCCAAATTTTTAATCTTTTACATTTATACTCTTGACATACTATATTATTCTAATTAGGAAGTCATGGTTTTTAGAAAAAAAATGTCAAACTCAGTCTTCATCTATTAAGCTTGAGGTCATGACTTTAGAAAATACTTAGACTCTAGCATGCATCTCATTCTTCTCATAATACAAAGTCGTGGCACTAGGCAATGACCATGACTTGAGCCTAATATTAATACAATATAAAGTCACAATGTTATGAAGTGACGCTGACTTCGTGTGTTTGTCTTCTTGTTCTTTGTAAGAGGTCACGATACAAAGAATGATTTCAACGTGGCGATAGACTTCTCATATTATTATATGCCAAGATACTATGAAATTATATAACATTTATATTAGTCTATCTTGTTCATTATTTGGCCGCAATCTTAGGATATACTCATGGCACTATGGGGGTCTCTCTTGTGTATACTTATGCATGATGAAGAGAAATGAACATGACACAAAATTCTCTTTATATGTCTTAAATACATGTGGTACAATGAGTCAGTGTGGCATTAGCTTTCACTTTTCTCACATGTCATATTGCCATAATATTACAAGGATACCATGATACTGGCAATTATCATGTACGTAAAAGTTATAATTCTGCCTTTTTTTGATGACAAAAATTATAGTCTTGGGGAAAAATTATACTTGAATAATATTCTCTATAACATTTAATATTCTAAAAGTCATGACACTATATAATTGCATTGCTATAGTCTGAGTAGGATAGAAGGATTATGCTAAAGAGTTGGGCAGGATCATGACATATAATATTTTTCACAACTAATTAGGTAAGGTTTTCATAGAGAATTGATGCCAAAATTATGCAAGATTCCATAACTGTCATTACAGCCAAACGCCTTCAAAACTTATCAATTTCACGACTATTTATCAAAACTCGACAAAACTCTAAATTAATGAAATTAATCTATGATTTCTTTCTTTCTTTTCATACACAGCATCAAAATTGATTAACATACATAAGAATATTTGGTAGTTTGAATACTGAACAATCATCCAAAAGAATTACTTCGACTAATTTTTTACCTTTCCAATCTCTTAATTGGGTCTCCATATTATATATGATTCTAATTATTAAAATTTCTTTATAATTTATTGTTATACTCAAATAATTACCTTTTAAAATGTTGAGATTCAATTATTTTGTGATTCTCGTGGAATTAAAAAGATTATATGCACCTATATCCATATATATGCTTTATTATTATGATTAACAATCGTGAAAAATTTAAAATAAAAATTTATGTGGCCTAGCCATGCCACTGCCATTCTTAGCACGACACAATTGCCAAACACAAGGCTCGGCATGGCCTATTGGCCCACATTAGTGCTGAGCCACACCGAGCCATGGTTGTGCTTGCAAGAACTAGATCGTGTTTGTTTTGGACTTTTGGTTTTCTTTTATTTATAAAATAAAAATTCAAATAAAATTTAAAATAATTTTATGTTTAAATTTGTTATTGAAATATTTACTAAAATGATTATACGTTAAAAAATTAAAGTGAGATAAATAATAAAAAAATAATTGAAATTCACGATCCAATCGTGTTTGCCTCAAATAAAAAAATTATTCTATTTCATAATCAAAAGCAATTATCATACATACACTGATACATATTTATAATATATGATGATGTGAAGTATAACGCATAACTTAATAGATGTAATAGCCAAAAGTGCATAAATAATAATGATATAAACAAATAATAGAAATAAATAATAATAATAATAATAATAATATAATGTTGTATAAAAAAATACATACATAAGCCTATATCTTCCGACAATATATATTTTGATGATTCATTTTTGTTATTATTAGAATTTTTATTTTTTATTATTTTAATTTATTATTTAGGTAGTAAATTATTTTGAGACGAGACAATTGAATAAGATATATAAAAAAAAAAAACTAAATAAAATTATTTGTCATTTAGTTTCGGTCCTGGACCTTATAGTCGAGTTGTTTTTGTTATCATTATCTACAGCTACGTTAATTTTAAATTTATTTTCATTATATTAACTATTTGCCACTTTTTAAAAATTTATATTTTATAAATAAAACTAATTTAAAACTTATGTAAAAATAAAATAAAATTGTATAAATACTAGTTTGTGGTAAAATATCTTCCTTTGCATCTTTTATAATACCATTTTAAATTTCTAGCTGTAATTTATAAGTTATATCATTTTCTGATATCGTCCTTTGCCTCTGTGATCAATATGAGATTGTCTCGAGAGACATAACACAGTGGTGAGGCTCGCTGTAGATTTGACGTGGAAAAGTCCCCACTCTTTCAACGCGATCAAGGAGCGCGAGCTAGATCTTCGAGGTTATTTTCTCCTCGCTTCCTTGGGAAACAACCTAAAATTGTATAAAAACTCTCTCTCCCGGCATAGTTGCGCATACATGTGAATTTCTTAACGAAATTGTCGCTGCAGCTTGGCTCATTGTTATTTTCTGGACTCTCCTGCAGGAAACAAGATTCCTGAAATAGAAAACTTGGGTGCTACCGAGGTTGCTTCTGTCTGCTGTACTTAGCCATTTACTAGAGCCACGGATCTAACCGGTGTTTTCTGATTATGCGGGAGCACATTACGATAACACAGCCCTTCTGCGCACATTCACATTCACATGATTCTCACATTTATACAATCTCCGTGCTTCTAGATTCCTCGCAATGTCTGCCAAACCTTTTATCACACCTTTCACTCTCATCAATCAGAAACACTAGTAAATCCTTCTCATTATAGGTATCATTGTGTGTTAATTTTGTAATTTTTTAATTTTCTAAATGAGATTTTGTAGAGTAGTGTTCATGATATAGGAGAGTGTTACATTATTATTATTTTTACTATCATAGACATACCATAGCTAGCCATTATTGTGTTGTCATCTTCGTCTATCTCATCGTGTTGGTTGTGGTCATGGACATGGAGAGTTCTCAAGAGAGCAATTATGCTCACATATTGTTAGTGGCAAATTTAATTTAATATCAATTTTCTTGAATAGTTTTATAAGTCATGCCTAATTATATATATATATATATATATATATATTTACTTTCTTTAATTATTTAACAATTTATGATTTTCAAAGAAAATAAGAGTAATTTCTTTTTGTGAAAAATGTTTGATTAGCTTTTTAATTTTTTTTTTTTTTTTTTTTTTTTTGCAAATTTAAAGTTAAGGTTCTACATTAAATTTTTATTTTTCTAAAACATGAGGTAAGTCAAGTGAGAAATGATTCAAATGAAATGAGAGATTATTATTGAAAGGATGCTCGATGTCATGCCTCAAATAATGCTTATTTGATTTTATGTATTTTATATGAAAAAAATATTAAGGGAGGCATGTATATGTATAAATATATTTAGTTAGATGACTTAAGAATATTTAAAAATATATAAAAATTATTCATTTGTTAGAGGATAAATAATTAATCATATGAATTCAAAAATAAGTAGAATAAGACAAATACACAAAAAGAAGAATTTAAATAAAGATAATAATATTGATGATGTGGAAATTGAGATACACAAAAAGATATTGACAATTTAAATGAAGATACACAAAAAGATACAAATACACAATAAGATAAAAAGTAATTGAGGTGAAAATAGTCTAAACTATCACAGTGTAATATTGATAATAAATTGAATAGTAAAATAAAAAAATGAGTCTAACAGGTAATTTTAGAAAATTAGATAAAAATATTTTTTCTCGTGAACTATAAATAACAAGCTCATGATCTTCTTTCAAAGAAGACATGTAAGGGATGAAATTATGCCAAAACTTGAGTGATGATCATTATGATTGGAAAATTAAAATTCATTTGATTGACCTCTTATTTTAATGATGATGAGATAAAAGATCCTTTTTTTAAATTGTGTGTATTATATTGTATTTGTGTTTTATGTTACTATATTTTATTTTAATACATCATAATTATACATATTATAATTTAAGTAGAACATAATATGTTGATATATTTGAAATAATATACATGAAGATTTTTATTAAAATTTATTTTAATGTGGTTAGAAGTAATATATAATAATTAAATTTAATTATATTTAATTAAAAAAATATCATGATTTAGGGCATGTCCCTGGGCTCTTTGGGCAATTCTTAGATGAATTACAATTGTGATGTAATTATTTTGAAAGTCATTGTAGGAGTGTTTTGAGTGATTCTAAGTGACTACTTGGAATTTTATTTCTCAAATGCTGCTCATGCAGTGCACAAATTTTGTTGATCCAGTGCACAAATATGTATCATACATCATTTGGTTTTGATGTGACTTATATTTGAGCTATGTCTAGTCTTGGTTGGTTTGATTCGAATCATTAAGCACTAATGCTACATTTCATTTATATATATTTTTTGATTATTCAATATTATATATTTTTTATTTTTTATTTATTTTTTGGTTTATAGATGATCCAATTAATGAGTTGTCTTAATGGTTTTTTGCTATTATATAAGGGTATTTTGGGCAGAAACCCTATTTATGTGTGGTGGTGGTAGTGTGTGGTGACAATGTGTGGTGGCGAACGATGACACATGGTTTTGTTTTGGATAGAAACCCTATTTAGGGTTTTGATAGTATTATTAAAAAAACATAAAAAATCATGTCATTTTGGAAGAAAAATATATGTTGTAATTTTTTTTTTATTTGGAAGAATCATAATTTTGTGGCATAATATGAAAAAAAATTATCATAACAAAGATAAATTGAGGAGAATTTTATTTTAGGGTATCAACTATGGGAAAATAGGGTATCAACCATGGGAAAATAGAGTATCAACTATACTATTTATAAGTATGTCTTACAGAATAATATATTAAATCACATACACAAATGAGTATCCTTTCATCATGTTTCCATGATACATTCTGCCTGAAACATATATATTAACAAATTTTATATTTCATAAATTAGCTGAGTTATATAATAGTAGAATTTTTGCCTAATAAATTAATTTTTTTTTTATATTTCTATATGTATTTTACTTAAAATTGATATTCTCTATATTGTTAAAATATACCACTCACGTTATAATTGCACCTAATTATAATGCAATAGGTAATATTTTAGATTGGAAAAACGCATGTTACTGTTATAATAAAATAACTTTTGATACTTTTATAATTCTAAAAAATATGTTTTAATTGTATGAAATTATTATAATGTTATCAATTTCATTATTTACAAAATATGATAGAATTTTTTTTTTGAGTAATAAAAGATTATAATATTAGGTAATATGAGTTTCAATAATCTTGGAAGTCTAATTAAAATTTTCTCTTTCTAGCCTACTAATCTATATAAAATATAAAATATAAAATTTTTGTGATTTTAAACTAGTTCGCGCTATTAATAAAAATAAATATATATATAAACATGACAGACATAAAAATATTCACTTGATGAATTTTCTTTAATTATTCTTAAGATTAAATTTATAATATTACAATAATCTCAAATATTATGACATAATAATAAAAATATTATTCTAATCATTTTTTCTGGTATATTTTTAAACTTCACTATAAATTTTAAATATTTTAATTATTAATTATTTTCTAATATTTTATCACATAATCCAACAATGTCATTGTTCTTAGTTATTAAAAATATAAAAAAATAATAATAAAAAAATGAGTCATCAAGACATACTCGAATGAATACATATAATGTTCTATATTTTTTCTTAGTTTTTTTAGTTGCACATAAAAAAAAGTTATATTTTATCATATTTTTAATATATTATTATACATATATTCTAATATGTCATAATTCGCTTTTAATTTTGAAAAAAAATATATATATATATTTTATAATATTCACCATTATTAGGATTTTTTTTTTGTAATTTATTCTATAAACATTCACACGAGTTTGGACATTATAATTGGCAATTAGGTAACCTTTATTAGAGCATTTCCAACTCATTCTCAATTTATTCACTTTTAGCTAACCAAACACAAAAAAACAATATCTAACTCATTCTCTATTTTTTTGTTTACTCAAATAGCTCAATAAATATATAGAGCTAGTTGAGCTGTCTAAATTTTCTATCTCTCTTTTTTTATCTCTATTTCTCTCTAAATATGTTTGAATTTTTTATAATTATTGCAAGTTAGGTATAAAATAGAGAGTGTGATTGGAGTGTATTCTAAAAACTTGATAGTTAAATTAGTGAATTTAATATTTAAATATATTTTGAGTATATATTTTGTTAATTGTGGTTGGAGATGCTCGGACTAAACTAAGCAATAAAATGACAAAAAAAAAAAAAAAAGAAATTCTAAATTCGCTAATTTCTGTTGCCCGCTCGGGGTACATTCTTCTAGTCCAGCTAGCTTCCCAGCCATGGCGGTTGTCTTGCTTATTTTCGTAGAGTCAACTGGGCCGTTTTCCCGCATCACAAATCAAACGGAATCTGATTAGTTTATTCTTGTTTTTTTTATTTGTTCTAGGATTCGTCGGGAATGACGTTAATGGATCTGATAACGGCAGACCCCGGGAGTGCTCCCGTGGCAACCGGCACATCCATGAGTTCTCCAGCTCAAGCAGCCACAGCATCTCATCGCCTTCCTGGTTCGCACTCGTCCACTTCATTATCTTCATTCACCGGAAGATCGATGCTGGGGGACAAAAAGTCGAAGAGAGCAACGCTCATGCAGATTCAAAATGATACAATATCGGCTGCTAAAGCTGCTTTAAAGCCCATGAAAGCCAATGTCATGCCCCATAAGCAAAGTAAAAAGGTTATTTCATTTAGTCATGGTTCGCGCTGGTGCTCGAGTCGTACAAATTGTTTGTGCTAAATCTTTCCATGCTCACTGTTGTTTTTGTGCCTGTCATGGCTTTTTCTCCCCCATCGTGGTGATCGTGGTTGTTTTCTGGGCAATATATTGAATACTTG
Source organism: Sapria himalayana (assembly GCA_029783825.1). Lineage (NCBI taxonomy): Eukaryota > Viridiplantae > Streptophyta > Magnoliopsida > Malpighiales > Rafflesiaceae > Sapria > Sapria himalayana. The sequence continues at coordinate 176,821 of JAREIK010002608.1, read as the reverse complement.
CAGCCTATTTCATATTCACAACTTGCAAGGAGCATTCACGAGCTGGCTGCTACTTCAGATCAGGTACATTGGTTTTTTCTTTTACTGTGTTCTACTACGTTTCTCTTTTTTTAATTTGGCTGTCTCTTCTAATTTTTGGACAGAGAAGCTCCCAGAAACAATTAGTGATTAACGTGTTTCCCAAGCTCGCCGTGTACAATTCCGTTGATCCATCATTGGCGCCATCTCTTCTCATGGTATCAATATATAACCTTTTCAATTTCTTGGCACTATCGCTTCCACATGTGTTTATAGTAGCATTCTTTTGAGACTGGAAGAAAACAGTCTGGATTTTGATTTGTGAATTTTGATAATGAAACAGTCAAGTTTGATTGTGCATGGAAACCATATCAAGTTTGAACAGTTTGTAAGAATAACCAAAATACTGTTTTGATTATCAAATTTGCACCTGATACTGTTTTCCGAAAGTTATAGTATTTTCTATAAAAATTAAATCGAGAATGTATAGGGAAGTGCTTTGAGATCATTCATGAAATTTTGTTTGATTAATCTGTTGAGTGTTCTTTCCTGTTAAAAAAATGGCATCGTGCCTGGTTGATCTTTTTTGAAAAACTTGTTTGTGGAGTCTGGTGGCACAAAAAAAGAAAGGAGAAAAGAAAATTGCATAGTCGAAGGACTGTAGGAATTGTATAGGAGCCGTCGTCTCCTTTTTTGCTCTCTTCCATTTTGGGAAGTTCCCCCTTTTGCTCATCTCCTCGTTGGCTGTTTCAATGGGATACTATTACTTAGGTTCCTAAACTTGGAATGGGTGGCAGAGTGCATGTGGCAAGAAGCTAGATGGATATGGTGCTTATGGGTAGATGCTTCTCCAATTCTCGAAAGAATTGTATAGGAGTTGTTGTCCTCATGGGAGCTTCCTGAATGACTGTATCGAGGAATTCGATCGTACTATATGTAGCTATTGTTGTTGATTTTGTTGTGTTTGTTAGGTCGGATTGTAGGAATTAGAAAATATATTTTTATATCTCTATGAAAAGCTATACGATATCTATGATTCTTATTAGTAAGTTATTTGCATATTGTGCTTACGAAAGATGGATTAAATAGTTAATTTTTTAGGGATAATTTATCGATGTCTTATCATTGATTATGATAAGATTCATCATTCATGCCATAAGAAAAAAAATAGCAAATACATAATAATTATTAGTAATATAATTGTTATTTTATCTGTCGATAATTTATAAGTTTGGAGTAGAAAGCTTAGTCACTAATACTGTAGTACATGAGAGTTGGGAAGTCTATAATTGTCTTATTGGCAAATAATTTTATATATTCCTATCTTGTAAGTATTTTGGAGAGAGAACTTTGTGATGACTCTTAAGTGTCTTCGATAGCATGTCTTAAAGGTATAAAATGGGTTGTGTCAGGTCTGGGTCATGCCGGGTATTGGTAGCCTAAATGTAAAGTCAATTTTTTTTGAAATTTTAATTCTGTATTTATTAGAAATATTACATATCAAAATAATATAAATAAAAAGTATAATTTATTAGAAGTTAAAATAAATTAAAATAAAATTGAAAATTAAAATAAATATTTTATATTCAACCCAACTTAAAAAATCATATAAAAAAATACAATCTGAAATTTGATAAATAACATAAGTTAAAGCAGAAATACATAAAATATATATTGCCATCACATGGGTCATCAATCTATATTTGTGGTATGGTAGTGCAGATACAAATCATCATTATCATGCAAGATTTTAAAGGTAGCTCTAGTGAGGACCTCATTATCTTTGATATCTCATTAATTATTATTATTCAATAATTTTTATTATGTGATAGAATTTAGTAGTAATCAATGTCTAAGTATCGAGCTACTTTGTTTTTATTTGATGAACTATCCCATTGTTTGTCATATTGCCAACTAGATAAAAAAATTATCTTTGAATATGGTATTCATGTCCATACTCGGAGCTTCATCATAACTATTATATCTATTATTAGCCAAACGTGAATAAAATCTTTAGGTTTGCTAGTTTGATTATTGTAGTTATTATGTATCTTAATATATTTTTTATCTTTTCTATCTTAATCTTATGATTCATATAAGCAACTAATAAATATTGAGTTAGAATGAAGGGTTAATATTTTAAATAATTGCTTTTCATCTTAATAGCTATGATACTAAATATATGATTTTCTCTATACTTGTTAAAAATGTCACTAATATTATATTTGTACTCAAGTGTAATACAAATGGTGAGAGTATAAACAAATGAATATATAGTTATCATATCATAAAAAATTTAGGAATTTTATTAAATAAATTTATGTATCATAGTTTGAATCATTAATGATAAATTTGTTATTCATATTATTGATATAGTCAGTTATTACATGTTGGTAGTCAAATCATAATTCTAACATCAGACAAGTATAATTTTAATAGTGTATTATACATATTTAAAATTTTTTTAGGCTCATTAACACATCATATTATAAAAAATTTTACTTAATGGCAGGATTATCATGATGATGAATGAATTCATGAAATTCTAATTTTTTAAAGTTTTCTCTTAAAATTTATTAGAGGTGTCAAATGAGCCTTTTTTGCAAGACACGACTATGCTCCTATGTTGTGCTAGTCACGACATGGTAACATTCCCATGTTGTGCCAGGCACGGCAACATTCTCGTGCCCTGCTAAGCATGGCAACATTCGTGTGCCCGGCCAAGCATGGCAACTTTCGTGTGCCCTGCCAAGCATGGAAACATTATTGTGCCTTGCTAGGCACGACAACATTCCCGTGCCTTGCCAGGTACAACCGCATTCTCGTGCCCTATCGGGCATGACAACATTTCCATGCCATGCCAAGCATGACACGGTGACATGGTCTACCGGCCCAGCATGGCATGATGGCACTGTCGAGTGCACGACTATGTCAGATTATGTTGAACAGTGCATGTGAGGCCCATTGCATGAAAACACAATGGGTGGTCAACTTACTTGGTTGGGTAATTATAATCGGCCACGTGGTCGATTATTTTTAAAATTTTTGACCTCCCTGTGATGGGCCATGCTAATTTTTTAGATTGCCTCATCACGGGTCTTATTATTTTAAAAAAATAAAAATAAAATCATTTGGGTTAACTTCCAATGGGGTTTTTGTCAGGCTGTCATATTGGTTGATTTATCATGCCATTGGGCTAGACACACGAGTCATGCCTAGCCTGCTGATAGGCATGGCTCATATTGGCCCAGTATGAGGTATGGTTATGGATTGTTCCATGTTGGGCTAGACACAGCTGAATTGGGCCAGGTCAATAGGCGTGCTCGAGTCGCTCGATCGGTTTGACACCTTTAGAATTTATATTGTGAGAAGTGATGCATACAAATGATGCATCATTGTGACTAGTTCAATTATCAGATGTTATAAATATTATTCAATTATATTTTCTAAATTTATTTATAATTAAATATTTTTTTAATTTATAATATTTTATTATATCATCTTTATTAGTAGATTTATGAATTCTATGATAAAAATGTTGAATCATGATAGTAATTAATCTAACCAGAAGAATTATTATAGTAATTAATTTGGCCATGCTTCTCCTCTCAAAGAATTACATGTATATATTTTTTTATAATATATATTATACTGATTTTTTTAAATAATTGATATCTTTATAATTTTTATTATGTATTATGTTAAAGTGAGTTCATATTATTAAAGAAAATATATGATATTAGTCATCTTAAAAGATTTTGAAGGTGTTAGGTAAATGAGTTTTTTAGGTAAATGGATTGAGACCATTGGAAATATTTAATTTTGGCCTAATATATTTTGATCGGGTTATCTTATATTTTTGATATTTTTTATATATAGGTCAAAATAATAATTATTAAAATTATTATTTGTCATTTATTTTATTTTATTTATATTTCTAAATTTAATAATTTAATAATATTAAAATTTTAAAAAATATTAATTATAAAAAATAAATAAATAAATATGTTCCATAATAACTTAACTTCATTTGAGCAGTAGTTGTGGTACATCTTTTTTTTTTCTAAATTAGTTTTCCTCGAGGCCAGAGGCTAGAACTAGAGGGGTCAAATGGGCCAGCATAGCCCATTTTAGGTGGCCTAATTGGGCCACCGAGCCGTGCCGGGCAAGGCATGGCTTCAGCATAGTTTGTATGACACTGCCCACTGGCTTGGCTTTTAACTTTTTTGGGTTGGGTTGTGCCGGAGTGGCTAGATTTGGCCTATTTGGGTTGTGCTTGGGCCAGGTTTAAGTTGGGTTTGAGTCATTTGGAAAAATATTAATTTCAAATTCAAAATTATAAAAAAAATTTATGATATAATACTTAAATTAAAAAAAATAAATAAAATAATAATATATAAATTTTAATTAATTAGATTAATAAAATATAAACAACTAAAATCTAAAAACTAACTAGTGTTTTAATCAATAGCAGTATTAGTGTCTGAATTAATAAAACAGGAATCCAATTCAAAAATATAATGCCAATCATAAAAATATAAGTGTCTGAATTAACCCTGAAAATAAAATGAAAAAAAAAATAAATTAAGATAATTCAAAAATGATAAATAAAATTGATAAATATTGTTAGCGTATGATTAATGATAATATCAGTATCATGTATCAATAGCAGTAGACATGGCCTGGGTTGTGCCGAAATCTCGTGCATTCGGGCCATGCTACCAGGTCATGCCTAGCTCGGTATGAGGCCAGGGTTATCTTGGCACTAGTCCAAGCATTGGTCTGGACCGTGTTGTGTCTTGGGCTGTGCCTAAGTTGCCTTGCTCATTTGATACCTCTAACTTAAACAGACAATAAAATAGAGCACAACATAACAGAGTAAGAAGAGAGGAGAGTAAATGAATTTGATGAATATGAATAAATTTTAATTTTATTGATAATTTTTTTAAATATTAAAATGGTATATATATATTTTTATAATTAGAATGGTCATAAATTTGACAACCGTCCGATTTTTTCCATGTAGCTAGAATGAAACCCAGTCACATAATTATCTATTTTATTTACTAAACGGGCAACTATGGGAAATATTTTTTTTTTAAACTCAGCCGTGACCATGACCTTTAATTTGTGACCAATGACCCATAACTCGTGACACATAGGTCACGAGTGATGGGTTACTGTGCTTGTGGACCTTGCCCAATGTGCTAGACACGTGGGTCGTGCATGACCCAATATGAGGCCTGGTTGGCCTCGGTTTTGCAAGACATAATTGTGGGTCTAGACATGATTTTGGGCCGTGCTGTGTGCTGCTAGACTAGACATGACTATTTTGGGCCGTGACTCCTGTGTCTGGGCTGCTTGGCTCACTTTATACCTCCAGTATGCCTGTGACACTCAACAATCTACAATGCACTTGTTTTTTTTTTTTGTTTCTCTAATGAAATAATTTTTAACAATTATTTTTGGCATGACTACTTCTCTTGTAGCACGTGCATTATACTCGTTCTCTTGTATCTATGTGCCTATTGTGATTCATATTTCTTTTACTAGCAATATATACTCAATGAAATATCTTTTTTGTGAGTTTAAATCAATCTCATATATGCTGAATTGTATTATAATATAATTTTAATCTGGTGAAAAAACTATTTATCACCAAGAATACGATTGCAGAATGCTAAAAAAATTATTAGGTGATGGGTACAAAAATATCATATTAAATTGTTTTATTTGTCTCTTTCTCCCTGTCAAATTCTCCTATATTGTTAATATCTCTAATAGCCGTCTCAACTAATTATGTGAAGCAGATAGTGAATGGTGAATTATTTCGGCTCACTAGGCTCATCTAATCTCAATCTGATAAGCGGTGAGATGAAATTCTATATGTATTCTATGGGATGAATACTTTAATGTTGCTAATCCTAATAATATCTTGTATATCCTACATGATTAATAAACAAAAGCTAATTCAATCTTGATAGATTTTATCATTTAAATAAATAGTTGGGAATCAATCCTTAACTAAGCATTGCTTATCTCACCACTAAGAGAATCATTGATCACATGGTTTATCATATTCTAACTAAACAAATATGTTTACATTTTTGTAGCCTTCCAGATATAATTTGTGTACACAAGCTTCTATAAAGTGGTAATTGAGATTTTTGATTTTCTCTATAATACAATTAAATGTGAGTCACACCACACACGAATACCAATTTATATGCAGTTAATAGTTAACACAAAAAAATCTATTTCATGACACACCAAAATGTACGTATCCACTTACCATACACTGACACACGTGCACTATTCACACAGTTTCAACACCAACTTACATTGCTCATCATGCACACTATTTTTCTCACACATGACCATTTTTTACTACCACATATGTAATTTTGAACATTGATGTACTAGGTGTCAATGTGGATATGCTATACCTTGTCTACTAGACCATTAGTAGAATATTGTTCAAACATGATACATCTACTATCGCACATTCATGCATTTATCATGATGTTGATAGTGCGCATACAATTGTGATGCTAACACTAATAATATATTGTATGTAATGCAAGATGAATAAACAAAATCATACTCTATCTTGATGGATTGCTTTGTAATAATTAATAGTCAAGAATTATTCAATAATCATGCTTTTTTCTATTCATACTTGAGTGTATCAAATCAGAGTTTTTACTCACACTATTCTCATAGATAATATAAGAAGTTTTTGTATATTTTTTTAATCAACATCTATAACACTCTAGTATATAAATATATTTATTGTTTTTAAAATTGTATGATTCATGATTCGTTTTATGATTTAGGAGGTAAATGATTCGACTTTTAAAAATATGCATGAATCGAAGGCTGAATCGCGAATCGATTTACATGAATTGATTTAATACTGATTTTCAAGAGACCAAAATCTTCAAAAAGTCACAAAAATAAAAATTAAAATATCAAAAAAAAAATTTATCAACTGTAAAAATTAATTAACATAGAAAAAAATAATTTTAATCTTTGATATTACGAATTTAACATGAAAAAGTAACAAAAAACTAAATAAATCACAAAAAAAAATTAAAATACCAAAAAAAATTATCAACTGTAGTAAATAAAAATTAATTAACGTGAAAAAAAGTCATAAACAATTTGATTTATGATTCAATTCGATTCTCGTTTTACCAATCAAACATTCTGATTCTCGATTCGAATCTCGATTTAATAACTATGAATATATCTAACATTAGAGTGCAATATTTTTAGCTTGACTGATGATGAATGACAAAATTGAAAATGTATAAGTAATAAGTTAATTGCACGCAAACATTTTATAAAAAAAAAAAACTTAATTTCATTCTGCTCAATCCTAAAGGATTTTTCACACTAAAATTTCTAAATCTGCAAATAAATATCAATAAGAGAAAAATAATATTAGAATTAACTTGCTTTAAAAGAAAGCTCATCAAAATGAGATTATAAGGACAATCTCGAACAAACAAAATATGTGAAAAAAATAAAATAAATTAAATATTTTCTTAATCAATGGATATTGAGGATTTGCTATTGGTTACCATAATATTAAATGAACAAGATAAAACAAATTGTGAAAAGTAATTGACTATCTAGAATGTGGCTTTTATAGATTGTACAAATGTGTGCCTTTTCTATGGTTTGTAAACCCTTGTTCATATGTCCAATTTGGCTTTGATATCATATTACAAATTAAACATAAAAAAAAAATACTCAATGATAAATGACATACAATTGAACTTTTTATATTATTGATAAATGTGATTGGGGCAGCCCACATGTTGGGTGCTTAATCAAAAATATGAAAAGTAAAATACCGCAATACTGCAACAATAAGAAATTCACAACAAATCCAAAATTTTCTCTCCCTATGGGTAGGTAACTTATCGATGGTGCATCTCAAAACATTCAAATGGATGTGCTCAACAACCCTTTAATTGTTAAGCCAAATGTGCTTATTATATGCTTTCATTTTACTGATTCCAAATAACAAACGGAAAATTCATTCAAAAACAACTGCATGCCTTGTTATACACAAGAGAATCATACTATTTTGAGTTATTTTTTCCTATGTTCTTGTTTTATTATTTTTTTTCCTAGTCAGAAATATTCATGATGGCATCAACTTGTTGGTAATTAAATGTTTTTTTTTTGGACTTCATCTTGCAGTTGAATCAGCAGTGCGAAAACAAAACTGTTTTGCGTTATGTTTATTATTACTTGGCTAGGATATTATCTGACACAGGAGCTGAGGGGTTAAGTCCTGGTGGTGGGATTCCAACGCCTAATTGGGATGCCTTGGCCAACATAGATTCTGTTGGAGGAGTCACTAGGGCTGATGTTGTGCCTAGAATTGTCGAACAACTTTTGGCTGATGCTTCAAATACTGATGTTGAATGTGAGTGATATTTTTGATTTAGTAAATTCTAGCTTTCAAGTATTGTTCAACTGTTGTTGGCTTTGCTTGGCAAGCATGTGCTGGGAGCATGGATGCGATCTGAAAATTATCAGGATTATAGCGGAGTGCACTAAACATTTATTTCTGGAATTATTTCTATGTTACGAGTTGCGGCAAACAAAATATGTAACCCTAATTCTGTGTACTCGTCGTTGGATTCTTTCTATTCTAAAAATGACTAATTTTCTCTAATATGAATTGGGATGACTTGATTAAAAAAGAAAATTATGCTGAGCTACTTATTTGTCCGTATAAAATGCCAAAGTAAAATTTCACACACAATGTACATTTAGAGGTGTCAACTGGGCTAGGCCGGCCCGGCATGGAAATTTTTCGTCCCCGGGCTCTTGCCGTGCCCGACCACGGCACTATCATGCATTGCCGAGGCTAACCGGGCCTCGTGCCATGCTTGGCCCGGCACGGTACTGTGGCCCGTCGACATGGTACTGTGCCGAAATCAATTTTTTTTTAAAAATTAGGGTTACGGGGGCACCGAAACTCTAGTTTTTTTTTTTTAAATTTAGGGTTCGGGCCGAACCCGGCAATCTTGTTGCGGGCCCATGCCAGGCTGAACCCCCACAAAACCGTGCCGGGCCAGGCACGAAAGCACGGTCGGACCTGAAAAAAATGGGCCGGACTGGCCCGGCACGTCCCGTTTGACACCTCTATGTACATTCATCTTAATATAAAACCAAATCATATAGCTAATCAATGCATTTATTGTATTACAAGCACTATGTATGTATATGCATCAAACTTGCTAAGCACGAGCTGGAAACTATATTAAATAAATACCATAATCTCAACTCCTTTTAAGTTGATGCATGAATATCATAAATTCTAGTGTAGGGGAAAGAAATGCAAATAGAGATTCTCTTATGATTTTTGTGACATGTTCACTAGCTTATTTGATATATCTCATATCATGTTTCTTATAAAATAATAATTTAACTTTGTATTTTTTATTTGTTTGTGAAATATTGGATCGAAAATAATAGGTTTGATATTTGATAATAACAATAAAAGAAGGAACTATGCTTTAACTTAATAAATTTTCACTTTTAATCTTTAGTAATGATAATGATATCATCATGAATCAATAAAACAAAAATTCATCATGTGAATTTTTAATAAAAGAGAACAAAAATATACTAGGGCAAATCAGAAAAAGTAAAAGGTAATTATTGCCTCATTTATTTTTTTGAACCAAACTCTTGAAAAACTAGGTGGTTATATATATAGTTTTTGTTGAAGATGTCTTCGCATCTAACTAATAAATCAATCATTAACAAGAAGCTTTTTAGAATAATATATCTTGATTGAGATCATCTCAGCTACTATTGTAAAGGCATCTTGTTTGATATATCATATATGCTTACAAAATCACTAGCGACCAATTGGTTTTTGAGATGATTCATATTCTCAATTGGATCAATACTATTAGTTAATACCCACTTGTATTCTATGATATATATTTTCAAAATATTATGTAATAATTTTTTATTATTTATTTTCTTCCTGTACTTTTGATGCGAGCACCTAATTTTTGAGGTATTCCTATTATTTTTATTTTTTTATTTATAGGCTTTAGGTTTTAGTTGTAATCTATTGGGAGTTATTCATTTATTTTTGTTTCAATGGGTTTTGACTTTACATGATATATTGATACTAGAGTAAACCCTAGAGAGAGAGAAGGCTGTGTTTCATGCTTAGTGTAAGCATGTCTTTGTAATATCATAGATGCATGCATGTAGGCATTTGTAGTGTATGTGTGCGTCAATAATAGCATAGACTCATGTATTGCAGAGGTGTGGTGCAACTATGTGTCTGTACTGAAGGCTTGATGTGCGTGTAGTATGAAATGATTATGTGCAAAGTAGCGTGATTGTATGCATATGTGTATGTGCTACATGGTGAATTTTCTTCTACCACAACATTTGTAGCACGACAATGTGCATGGTGAAATACTACGTAAATAGTAGTGATTGTGGTGCATGTGCAGGGATTATTGTGGGGACCATAATGGTGTTAGTGGTGCATTTGTGAGTGATGCCAAATTGAATGTAGTATAGTATGTGTGTGTAGTCATGTAATTGGTTGTAGGCCATGGTGTAGTATGTACACTGTGCATAAGTGGTGTTGTGTGCATGTGAGTAGCGTAGCATATAAGTGTAATGTATGTGCAAAGAGTGCAATGAGTATCAAGATATTAGCCTACTATTGATGTCGATCAAGTATGCAATGTGTGTAAGTGTTTTATAGTAGTGCAATACATTTTTACTTCGACTAATGGGAGGACTAAAAATTTGATCATTACTATTTGGAAGCTTAGATGATGAAATTACATATAATGGGATGCTATAGTTTGAATATGATTTTTCAGCCAAGAAAAGATGAATCACTTGGCAAAGAAATCACCTAGTGGTGATAAAGGAAATTTGGTTGCTGATTGATTCTATATTGTTGATTGATTCTAGTTTTTTAGTTGTCATGTGCTAATTTATTGATTTTGAATTTGTTTTTGTATTTTGTTTTCCTATTTTGTATGACTTGCAAGAAGTTACAAGAGCTCACGATATCACCATGTTCATTGTCATCCCATAATATGTATATATATATGAATTGGTTTCATAGTTGATCTGTTTGATACAAGACTATCCATGAGAGCCAATTGAATCATCATTTGTTTCACTTATCTCATATTAGTTAAATAATTTTTAGAGATATTTCTAGTGGAAGTAGATTTGACTGTGTGCGAGAAGTATAGAGCAACTTTTTGTAACAATGTTAATGTACTCATTCCATTATAATTTTATGGGTTTTCTCATCTAGATTATGAGTTGTGATGTATTTTTTTCTTAATCAGAGATCAATCATCTGACTGCTCAGTATATACAAGGTAGGTATAGATGTAATGGAGAGATTTTCTATACAACATGTTTTCAAGGAAGGGGGACTATCAATCATGCTAGAGGAATAGACAAGAGATCCTTAATCTAGTGGATACATTATAAGAAGAGTGGCTACATCTTTGAGAGTCGTAGGAAGTTTTTTTCTTAGGGGACCAAAAATGCAATAGATTTTTGAGTTAAATAAGTTGATTATCAGATCCATTTAGGGATACTCATAGATTTTTCTCCTCGTAATCATTACTAGAGAGAAATATAAGAAATCTTTGCAGGTAAGCTATCAATAGATGCTTTTCTTTTTTCAGATATAATATTTATTTTATCTGATCTTCATTTTTTAGACTACTGAGTTAGTGACTCAAACATTAACAATCAAAATATATGTCATCATTGTATATTTATTGCTTTTTCTTATTATCCATTTAATATTGTGATTGCTAATGATATTATATAAATTTTTATTAATGATAATATTCAACATGATATTTCGGTCTTTTCATGTATTTTTTTTTGGATGCCTGTAGTCTTTTCTTTATGTGAGTTGGCATTTGAAAAATTCAACTTAACCAATGTTTTTTTTTTCATTAATTTTATTTTTCAGAATTGAAAGATATTGAGGAAATTATTTTTGGCACCTATTAGGAATTATGATGATTTGTATGTTTTATTTATGATTAAGTATTTCACTAGATATTTAATTGTTGATTTATTATTCACACTGATATTTAGTGATATTATAGAGTTGTGATTTACGATGATTTAAGGTATTTTATTATTTTTATTAATAAATATATATGTTGTACTTGGTTGTTTCTTTTTTATTTCAGATCTCATTATTTTTTTATTTTTAGTTATTTCATAAAAAATAAAAAATTAATTTAATAAAAATATAAAAATTATCAGGAGTTATAATATCTTAAAGTATATATTGATAGTTTCAATAATTATTATAGTGATCTTGGAGTCGTACTTAAAAACTTTCTCTGCTATCACACCCTAACAAAATGATATAGAAAAGAAGAGTAAGCACTTTATTCACACAGATAAGGTACTTATATATGTTAAAGAATTCCAAATTATTTTTGATGAGATGTGATTTTAACTACAAGCTACCTAATCGACATGATGCCTTCCTATGTCCTTGTTTCTCATCATATGTTTTTTCAAATTTTACTCTTTAGAGAAAAATTATTAAATTTATTTTCTAAAAGTTTTGGATGTACTTGTTTTGTTTAGATTTTATTTCTAGGACATGATAGATGATATCAATGATGCATATAAAGTACACTTTTCTTGTTTATTCTAATATCTAAAAATAGTATATTTGTTGGGTAACCCTTGTTTTTAAATGAGTAAACCTTGTTATTATCATGAATCACTTATCTTTTGTTGAGTATTCATTTATGTGATTTTATATTTTGAGTAAACCTTGTTTTTAAATGAGTCTAGGCATGATAAAATTTAAAAGACAAATTTGAATCTTTTATTATTTCTTACTTTTCTGAGTTCTCATGTGGGCCTCAATTAGGTGAGACTCTCATCCCTCTCATACTTTGAATTTGTTGGTTAGTATTATGATAATTTTTTTTGAGTTATCATATATATTGATAAATGATGAATAAATTGATTCTGAATAGAGATATTTCCTTGATAAAAAAATCTCTCTCTAATCGAGTTGGTGTTAGTATCTTCTAAGTCGGTGTCAATCTTAACTCCAAGTGAGTTGGTTGCTTGGAAACTTATTCACCCATGATTTAGAGTTTATTCTAGTTAAATAGAATATATGCAGACTATTCAGAGTAGATAAAATTCTTCTAATCAACTAAATGATCCTATAATCAATTTTTTTGATTTTGATCTTTTAATTATTTTTTGGAAGAAATAAATGAGTTGTACTCAGTATTATATTTAACAAGTATTATGATACTTATATGTATTTTTTTCTCTTTTATTATTTTTTCTTGATGATATTTGGATACTCTATTTTTTGTTGTTGAGAAATTATATCATCTAACAAGACTCGAGATCATGTAGTAAGAGATAAATATTTATCATTCTAATAAAATATTGGAGCTAATAATTTAATATTCAGAAAGATTTATTATTGGTTCTAGGTATATGTTAACTATAAAGACTACTCATGATGCAAAGGTAAATTGCTTAAAGGCAGGACTTATTATGAGGAGATTTACTTGGATTTTGAGAGGGAATTATCATGATACTTTTCTTCAATTACTATGATGATCTTAATATAATCATTTCTATCACTGATAATATCACATTATGGTTGATATTTTTGTTATACCTGAAAAATATATTTCTTCACAGTGATATTGAGGAGGTGAATACTCCACCTAATTTTAGAGCAATGACTTGATAGTTATATCTCATTTGTAGATTGTTAAAGGTATTATACGACTTGAAGTAGCCCACAAGAACTTAGTTTGTAATGATTTTGCTAGCATTCACTTCTACATTTGAGGTAGAGGTGTCTCAACTGAAATTAGTAGCTATCAAAGAAAGTAGTTTGTAATACTTTTCATATAAGTTTAACAAAATTAATAGGGGTATTTGTAAAAGATACAAATTGAGTAGATTTGATTGCTTGTGGTTTAGCCTCTTGATTCTGAAACGACCTTCATAAGTTAGGATGAAACATCCAATATCTCTCATAAGTTTGTTCAATTCTTTTAAAAAAAGAGCAAGTCATTATTAATTTCTCTCCCTAGAAGTACACCTCTTAGCTCTCTCACTCGCATCGTCTGAAGAAGTCACACTCACAACAATACTCTGGTTGATCATCCAACTCTACTCATTTTAGGAGTAACAATAGATGCTTGAATCTTGACTTGGTAATTTTTTTAGAAAACTAGAAGAATTTTTCACAAAGAATCTATTTTTGTAAAATAATATATGCTCTTCTAATTGATGTAAGTATATAATACTATGAATATTGTCACTCAATATTTGCAGTGCAGTCAAATCTAGCTACACCGATATCATCTCATCAATATTCTCAAATAATTATGTTTAAGTTACATAGAAAGTTGTCTTGTTTTAATTAGTCAGTATACTCAAGGCCATTGAATTTGGAAATGTACTCAATAAGTTTGGATGTATCATCTAATACCTCTTCTAAATGTGTTCAAATCTCTCATAAAAGTACAAATCATTATTGATTTTGATTTAATCCTTATAAGCATATCAATCAGCTCTGACTCTATTTGATTTAGGTGTAATTATATATGCATGAATTATTATCCAATAAATCTTCGAGTAAATTAGAAATGTCCTCTCGTTAAATATTTGTGTTTGTAAAATAATGTACTGCTCCCCCAATTGGATGCAAATTCATAATACTGTAAATCTAGACTCTCAATCTCTCTAGCATAGCAAAATCTCTCAATATTGATATTATCTCAATATCATTAATATTTTGATACAGTTATCTCAAAATCACATAGTGAGTTGCCTTATCTTGTTTATTCAACCTTTATACTTATTGGAGCTTGATATGTCCTTTATAAAGTTAGGGTATAATATTCAATATCTCTCTTGAGTGTGTTCGTCTCTTATAAAAGAGCAAGCCATTATTGATTTCCTCCCATGACAAGGACATCTCTTAATTTTTTCACTCACATATGCTGAAGTTATCATAATCGGCATTTTGATCATCATAATTTTATTTAATTTAGATATAATTCTTGATGTGTGAATCATAATTTGATAAATTTTCAAAAAAAAAAAATTATGAATCTTGTCAAACATAATTTGATAATTTTATAAAATGACATATTGCTCTTCAAACTATCCTAAGTATATAATATTGTGAATCTTGTCACTAAATCTTCTCAGCATAGTCAAATGTGTTAATATTGGTATTACCCCACTAATATTCTTGCATAATTGTGTCAAAGAGACATATTGAGTCTTCACATCTTGATCAGCCTGCTTGTATGCTAACAATTAGGTAATATTATCATGTAAGTGGACTATTATAGAAGAGTATATTGATCTAACTAAGTTTTAATCTTTTTTATACGTGTCAGTGTGACAAGAACTAAATATGTTGATCATTCTCAAATCAATCAACAACTTTAAATTAATTAATAACTATGTATTGACCGCCAGACTTGATCTCAGATCACTCAATTAATAAATGTCTCACATATGAATCACATAAGAACTAATCCTTCTCTGAGGTGGCCTATAACAAATAAGTGTTCATCTTTAATTTTCATTGGGTTATCCCAAGTAATCTTACATTGATTATCACTATTCTTCCTAAATGTAAACACAAAATTTGTAGAATACATTTGTATATGCATCACCACAACAATCATTTTTCACCACAACCTTACACAACCTTGGCACACTGCACAACTACTGCACCTCCATGACACATCCACTGCAACGCCACGATACAATTACCGCACACCATGAAACCACCACGATGCTACCTAAGGAACTTCATGAAGTCACATGGAAAAACACGACGATACAAATTCACCGCCATGATACTAACACCGGACGTTCACAACACACTTTTTGTGCCACCACGAGAGCAATCATGAATGGGAAAACACAATCTCACCACCATAGATCAACAATGCCATTTGTTACAGATGCCAAGTGTCAATATTCATTGTTGCCTTTCACTTGCACATGGTGCGCTATCATGTTAGGACTTTGCATCATCTAACTTCCACTGGCAAATGAATGCTACAGGTGCCAAACCTCCATGGGATCCTCTTATACAATGTTAGGGTTTGGATGGAGGTAAGGAGAGAGAGATTGGGGTCAAGAAAAGATGAGAGGAAAAAAGATTTAATTTTTTTAATTTCAAAAAAAAAAAAGAGATTACATATTTTTTTATACTCAAATTAGTGTAGCACACTTATCAGACGATCATATACAAACAAAATAAAGAAAAATGAGGTATAATATAACATAAACAAAATTAAATCTTAATAGATAAAATTATAATATCTTAATAATTAAATTGAGGAAAAATAAGGTTTGATATAACTCATAATAGTAATTTAAACTTATAAAAAAATAGATTTCAAATGAAAAATAATAAACAAATCATGCTCAAATTTTATTATTATTTTTTATTGAATTTATGCTAGCCTTTAGATTTAAGCTAGAAGGGTTGGAAAGCTCATTTGATGATCTCGGTGTATTAATTAGTATAATTTGTATTATTCATAATTTTGCAAGAATAACTTTATTTGATTCACCTGTTAAATAAGAATAAATTAGATATCATAGATATTATTTCATAAAATTCTCAAATTGATTAATTATCAAATAAGAGAGACATAGAGAGGAAATTGATGATAATTCAGCTTCTGGGTTGAGTTTGAATGTTGATTTTGATTCAGTTATGAAAGGTAAACTTGTAAACTAGCATGAATTGAAGAACTATTTGGATTTGAGATTTATTTATTTATTTTTTTGATTAAAATTTAATATTTTATTGTAGTAGAGATTTCTTTGATTGAGATTATTGATTCTTTCATGCCTAGAACAAAACATGTTCGAGATGCGAATTTGCATTCACCATTAAAAAAAATATTAAAATAGGATCAAAATTTTTGAATGCCTTTGAAATAGGGAACATAAAATCAAGAGATTGCAACACATCATACTTAATGAAAAATTAAAGAAGGATCTCTTTGATCACTCACCATTTGATATCGAGCATTAAAAATATAAATTTTTTTTTTTTTTAATTTCGAGAATAAAATTTAACATCTTGCATGGTATAATTTGTATTTTAAAATATTTATATCCTTTATTGGGATGTTCGAAGCTAAGATTTTGAATCTATATTGTAAAAATATGAATTATCAATAAAGCTTTGAATACATAATGCAAAATCACGTGGTGATGATTTATGAGTCGTGGAAGAAATATAATAGTTTCTCATTTATGAACGGATGTTAAATGTAAATAATAGCTATGTTTCTGCACTGACACAAGGATAGCTAACATAGTACTCTTCAATATTGCATTAATGTTATTTAATAGTATATCAGTACATCTGAACTGGTGGAATGATTTTGAATTTTGTTGAATAGTGTTGTGGCTTTTGTATTGCATCCCATTGATAAGCTCAAAAATCATGCTATATCAAGAGCTTGACTTGTTGGTATCTTGTTTTGATCTAATAGTAGAATACTCTCAATCTTTTATTTGTTTTTGATATTTATGTGTGTCTTAACTGGTGAAGTTCATGCCCGAAGACTGCAAGCTCTGAAGGCTCTTACTCATGCTCCGTTGGATGATACTGTCATTGTATCAAGACTATTTGAAATTATATTTGGCATTCTTGAAAAGGTTTGTTTCTCTTTCTTTGCTGGTGGTACAAATTTTTAGAAATTTCTGTTTTTTATATCTTGTATAAATTTTGTGGCACTGATTTTTCTCACTCAAATTTGTGGTAAATTTAAAATATTCTTGTTGAATTGGTGTCTACACGGTGTCTTTAGCATTGTAGAAATGGCTAGGGCAAAAATGATTTGTGGCTTAAAATTTCATGTGTCTTATTATTTGTGTTAGTTGTGCCCTTGATAAGAGTGAATGTATGTTTGTGAGTGTGTTCGTGCTTGTTTTGATACTTTGGCTGGTGCTAGCTCTGTTTTAAACAACCCTCTATTTGACAGCTTCCATTCTAGATGCTGCCGAAGTATAATGATTTCACTATAGCATATCCATTTCTCCTTGCCAGTTGAGATTTGATGTGTTGGATATTGTAGTTGAGATTCATTTTCTTGGATGTTGTAGTTGATATTTGATATCTGGGTGATTCTTGAAGATCACCTCAAATAAAATACTTTGGGTGATATCATACTTGGCTTAGCTATCATTTCTTTTTCAAATCATTGAATTGGATTGGTCATGCATAAAGATTACTCATAAAAATTATATCAAGTATATAAGATTCCCATTTAGTGTGAAGTTTGTGAGGCTAATTTTAATAGTTTTATCTTCAAAAATTAAAGAGGTTGCGTTTGATAAGTCTTCGACTCAAGAAGAGTAAGATGGCACTTGAAAGTATTTTTATAATATAATATATATATACATGTGTGTCTGTGTGTCACTTGATAGATGTCACTTGAAAATATTTTTATAATTTTGATAGTTTGAGAGTCTAATATTGATAGTTTTAAGAAAAATATAATATATATATATATATGTGTGTGTGTGTGTGTGTGTGTTAGATCGATTGTGTATTTTGGACATGTGGGTTGCCAATGCCATTGGGTACTTGGGGCCTTGGTCTATTGTATGTGTGTGTATATATATATATATGAAATTTTTTTTAAATGATGTTTTAAAAAACTTTTAAGAATGAACTATCAAAATATAAATATTTTTGTTTTGGTATCAAAACATAATTTTTTTATTTTTTATTATGTCATTCTTATAAGTCATCCTAGGATCATAAAATGTCACTTGAAAGTATTTTTATATTAAATGAAAGTCTATTATCTTTCAAAATTCTAAGTTAAAGATCCTTAATTGCAATGAATTTAGTCATTTAGATCTTTGTATATTTATGACCGTGAATGGAAGAGGTCATCCAACATGAAGTTTATCAAAAATCAAGGATTCTATCACTTAGTTTGGTTTGTCCGGGAACTGATGCATTATATTTTCTGGTGTATTGTTCTTATTTCTTAATGTATCTAATTATACTAATGCTTTAACAAGTATATATATTTTTTATAATAATAAATAATGTTGAATCTATTTCAATGCTCTTTATTTTTAATAAATTTAAAGTTGGTGTATAATAAAATTTCCTTGTCAAAAGTACTTTAAAATAAAAAAAATTAAAATATTAGTTAATTTATGAAAATGAGATAGATATTACATTAGCGAATGAGAATCTAGCCAAAAGATCCCAAACTAGATTATGTCTAGGAGTTCTGACAGAGTTCTCTCCATGACCTTTATCAAATGAGAGTATATAGAATTCCTCCTTAATAGGGTAGAAACAGATTCTTATTGATATTCAGATACTATATCTCTTATGATTTGTCATTTAGTTTTAGATCTCATCATGATCTTTACCAAATGGGGATATGTCGTATCTAATGATACTAACAAATATATTAATAATAACTTTATTATTAGATGTATTATTAAATGTGATATTTAATATTTTATTGTAAATATTATAATCTCTTAAGATACTTGTCATGCACTCATATATGACAGAGATATTATGAGGATGAAGAACCTCATGAAATCCTAAAATTTTTTTATTAAGTTTATATATAAAATTTATATTGTGGGTGATAAGACATACGAATAATGCATCATCACCACTATGTTATTATTAATTATCACAGATACTATATTATTATATTTTATAAATTTATTAATTATTAATTATTTTTTTTAACTTATATTATTTAATTATGTCATTCTACATGTGGATCTAGGGGTTCTATGAAAAGGAAGCTAGAAGTAGGTATGCACGATATTAACTATTATAGGATCCTCCTATAATTTTAATCGAAAGTTCTAAAATTATTATAAGTTTGATCATGCATTTACTTCACAAATCATTGAGGTATATGAACATGGTCAAAGAAGCTGAACTAGATTCAACTTCAAAAATCATCCCTCTCAAGCTTAGTTGAGTTTGATTGAGATTTAATATATTATATTTTTTGATGTATTGATTGATATATTTTTTTAGGTGGCCCATACTATCTGTATTTTTACATGTATATATTTTTTGATAATATTTACATTGTGCTGATTCTTCATCGATACTTTTAAAATATTTATTTTTTATCATCTTATAGTGAGTCTAAACTATTGAAGCTTTTATTTTTTATTTTTTAGGCATTTAAGTTTGGGTCGGGATCATGAGAAAAAAGATAGTTTCAGCCTCGAATCTTTTTTTAGAGTTATCATTATTATTCAAATTTAAATCAATGTTAATTTCATTATTATCATATTTACTATTAATCATTAGTTAATTTTTTAGTTTATGTTTAAAAATAATTAACTAATATTTATAAAATATGATTAATTCATTGCTTGCACATTCTTACCTTGTATAGCCAAGTTGAGAATATTGTATCTAAGTGATAGATATATTTCTATATTAAATATGCTAGTTAGAAAAATATTCCAGAGCTTCTTATCATATAAAATAGATTATTGTGAGCATGACTCATTTGAGAAAATATAATGAGACATTTGTGGACATAGTAGATGTGAGGTCTAAGGGTGATTTAGATATTTAGTCATCTTTATTGATAATTATAATATTTTATTTTGGTGGGGGTTTTTTTTTATTTTACAACTTAGATTTTTTTTAATTTTTTAATTATTTCAAAAAAATTACAAAATCAGATTTGACCATTTTACAACTTATATTTTCATTTTACAACTTGGACTATTTGGCCACTTGAAAGAAGGTATCATGATAATTTACTCCAAACTTTTAAGTGAACTTTTGTGATAAATCTTATTTTAAAGTAATCAATTTTTTTCATTTGAACTTGTTTATTTAATGAATACATGCATACAATTAATGACATATATTTCTGAATGATACGATACTTGTTATCAACTCTCATTAGAATGAATGAGTATGATAATATATATGAAATAACTTGTTGGGCATACAAATTCTTTGATTTTCAAAGAGTGATTGGAAGATCTAGATTAGAAGGGTTGGCTGCAGGATCATTTGGTCATTGGTAGACTCGCATCTCTTCTATATAGGTTATGTAAGTTATTCTCTTCGTATAGAATCTAAGTCATAGATGATCAAATCTCTTAGTTTATGTTCATCATGGACAAGAATTGAATTAGAACTGTGGATTACTATGCCACATAGATTTGGTGTAGATTCTATATCTTTGAAATTTTTTTTTTACAAGAATCAATATGGTCTATATTTGTTCGTACATATGATTCTATAAGACTTTAACTATGATGTTGACCAATAAGTTAAGATTTGGGAATGACCGACTCTCTCTGAATTTGTGGTTCCTGTGGGATTAAAGATAAAAAAAATTAATGGGTTGAATTATATTTTTTTGAATTTATTTTTCTTAGGCTTGTTAAAAATGAGGCATACTCAGAAAATTTATTGGTAGAACTCTTTAAAACTATGATGAAAAAAAAACTTATGATTTTTGAGTAATTTAGTAACTAGGAAGACACATATTAGAGACTTAGGTGCTAGCTTATCTTGTCATGAGGAGAAATAATGAACAATACCAGTACCTCTACGAACTTAATAAGACAAACTTAACAAATTCTTTTTTGGATGTAAAATTAGAAATGAAAGAAAGTGAGAATGAATAGAATAAAATATTTAATTGATGGGGTAATTTGTGGTTGATATTGCATTATGCCAAGGATGCTCATGAACATTTCTACCAAAAAGAGGTATTCGAGTTATCAAGATACATATTAGATTTTGCTTGAGCATACCGAAAAGATGACATCCTTCAAGAATATTTAATATTTTGTTGGGACAATAACATTGTTTATGAGAGCATGCAATCTCAATGTAAAGAAAGTAATTAAATCAATCAAGATCTTTAACTAAAATTATGTATCAAGAATCATTTATTTTGTATCGACCCTTGAAAAAAGGAAAGTAGCCAACAATATGGCATATACTATCTATAAACTAAAAAGTCAACTCGCCTTCATATATCATTATTGTAATTTGAGTTGTTAGACTAGTCATTTTGATATTTCATTATGTCATTATCAATGTGGATGACTATGATATTCTATGATATATTTCAGAAAATCATTTAAAAATAATAGACATATTTCACATGAGGCATGCATCTGACACATGGTAGCATATTTTTTGATTATATCAATAATTATTAAGAATAAGCATATTTAATAATTATTTTATATTTTTAAATATATATATTAATTAAATTTATAATAATCATGTTTTAGTACGATAACAAATACATTCATCAAAAAGTAATATAACTTAGGGTTTGATATTCATTAAACAATGTCTATCTGATTTTCAGGAATAATTATATTGAAATAATAACCTTGTTGAAACCGTGTTCTAAGAAAAAACATTGTGCACCTGATATAGCCTTTATATTAATTTAAATTATAATAAAATAAATATCATATATTACCATTTCAATTATATCATTATATTAAAATGTAAAAAAAAAAATAAAAATACAAATAATTATGTCAAATAATAATAAAATATAAAAAATTGAAATATAAACAACACAATATAACATAAACAATAAATTAGGGTGTTTCTCTCATGAATTTCTTTTTATTGTAAGTTACATTTGTTTCTTTTATGTTTTTAACTAATGAACACTTAACATATAAGTATAGAATTTCTTTTATATGATGAGTATCATAACATGTGTATGATTTTTTTTTTGTATTTTTTAATTTTTGCATGATATCAAAGATAAAATTTTTTCACTTTATCGCACTCTAGAATATACAAAATCCTATAGAGAGAGAGAGAGAGAGAGAAAGAAATACTAGTATGAGGCATGCTAGTTATGAAAGGATATTAGAGTTTCTAAATCATATCTAGCAAAGCAATACAAGTAAAAACATATTTGATATGATATACTAAGATGCAAAGGATCTAATAGAGAAGAGATTAGTATAATACATGCTAATTAGAAAAGGAAATTAGAACTTTCAAACCTGTCATCCAAATATTTTGTTACTTAGCAGATAAGAGACCCAAGTAGGATTTAAATAGTTTGTTACCTTTGTTATTGATTATTTATGATTTATATGATTATTTTTTTTCTCTAATTAATGATTTATTTTTTATTTTTTAGTCATTTAACAAAATGATAAAAACTTAATCTAATAAACATATTAAAAAAATAATAAATGATAGTGTATTAGAGAATGTATCAGCTAATTTCAGTATTTAATATATAAATCATGATATCATATAATAAACTTCGTATGACATCACAACCCAATATAATTGGATTACAAAAAGAAAGAACATATATCTAATTAAGATATTTCACTCTTGTTGAGTGAAATGTTTAAAAACATAAAAATATTTAATATATAAATCATGATATTATATAATCACTCTTAATTAAAACATATATTTAATTAAAAGTAATTTTAAAAAATCACTCTGCAACCACTTTTACTCCTGTTAATTATACTTTATTTTAAAAAATCCTAAAAATATATAACTATTTAATATTTATCAAAATAGATATTTCATATAATGCTAATACTAGCTACAAGTGCATATGATTATCTTTTTATGTATATTTTATTAATGAAAAAGCCTTTAAGTCTTATGGTATCTCTCAAAGGTCTTTGATAGGTATGTTTTTTTTAATTTTTTAATTTTAATTGGGGTTTTTTATGCATAGACATAAACCAATGATATGCTGGTATTTTCTTTTAAAATAATTTGATGTCCTGAAAATATAAGAAAAAAATAATTAACTCAAGATCAAGTGCAAAATACAAAATAAAAAGTAATATCTACTTTCGTATGTGATTTTTTTTTGTGGACTACTAACTTATTTAAAGGATTTAGTCTGCAGTCTCATCTGATAATAATTTTCTCTATTATATTTGTAATCCATTTGTGAAGCAAATATGATTTTGATTTACTATAAGTAGATATCTTGTCTAATGTCAATATTATTATTTATTTTTAGATTATTCACAAATACATCATGTGATTGTCCTATTTATCTGCATTTCACAAAGTGAAGAACCAATTAGGCCTTAGGAAAAATGGTGAAAATCATGGATAATCATAATTTATTAAAAATTCTAATTTTAATTGGGCTTTTGCATATATTACCTTAAACTCAATCACATGTTGGTATTTTTGTTTAAAGTAATAATTTCTTGAAAATATAAGAAAATATAATTATTTGTATATTAAACATAAATATAAAAATACAAAGCAATATTCACTATCACATGCAAACTTTTTTGGATTATTCACTTATTTGCAGAAATTAGTTTTTAGTTTTGATAATGGTCTTATATTTTACATTTTTAATATTTTAGTGAAACAAGTATTATTTTGAATCAATTTAATAATAATTGTTTTTCATTTTATACGTGTACACTAGAAAACACGTAGAAAAGTGCTAGTATCATATTAGAGTGCCTACCTATTATTACATGTATGTGTTTCTGATTCATTGGGAAAGTATCTATTTTTAAATCATTTTTTAAGTATTAAATAACACGAAAGAAACTACATAATTCATGCATATAAATTATGAAGTATATAAAAATAATTTTATTTATGAATTTTAAAATTTTTGTAAATACATAATAAGAGAAATAAATTGTAATATAAATTCTTGAATGATGTGATACTGATATACAAGAAATATACTCGATCATCCTGGGGATACAACCAATACAATATTATTGATTCTATTTTATTGATAAACATTGAAATAATAATAGAAAAAAAATATTTTATATTGATGGAATAATCATAAAAACTTCATGGGTTAATTAGTTTTTTGTTCATTTAAGAGATGAATTAATTAGTTTGCTACTTTTAAACAAATAAGTATGATTTACTCGACTCCTTAGGCTAATTTGGTATGTTTAAATTCTGAAGTTTGTTATTCTTTCTCATGTTAAACTTGGTATTTCATATTTGGCTCATGGTGGTATCCTTTTTATACATTTTTTCCTACACAATGTTGAATTTTTTGTGCTCTTCTAGTATCTCAAAATTTAACATTTCTCTTATGTTTGATATTCAGGTTGCCTCAAGTCCTGAAAAACGTAAAAAAGGCGTTTTTGCTACCAAAAGCAGTGATGTGGAGGTAACCTTGATTTTGATTAATTCTAGTTGATATATATGTTTGTGATGCTAACTGTAATATTTTTGGTATATTTTATTAATGCTTTTAATTGCATAATTACAAGTAGTGGAATAAAAAGAAGTCCATGGAAGTACTATGTTGGCTGCATCAACAAATATATATATATATGTGTGTGTGTGTGTGTGTGTCTGTGTGTCTGTGTGTTTTTTTTTTTCTCGAAGATTAATAAATATAGTGAGTTTTTTGGGTTCCATTCAACATGGTATTAAAGTCTGTGAAATCCTATGCATGTGTATAATTGTGTGCATCGAAACCATAGTAACAATAATGCAACACCTTCAGTCATTGTGTGTGCACGGTGAAATTATGTGTGCGTGCGAACTTGATTCCCCTACATTGAGGTATTCATAATGTGAGTCGATGTGTAGTGACATAAATTCTTCCAATCGCAAGTTGCAGTGGTAACCTGCACTAATGCTATGCAATTGGAAGTGATGACTGATGACCCATGCTGGTACTATGCAAGTGGCAATGATGATCCATGATGGTGAAGCCGTATCTGTTGGTGCCATGCAAGAGGTTGTAGTGACTGTTTCATTGTGGTCGCATGTGATGTGCTATGCAAAGTGGTTGCTATAGCGTTTATTGCGCACAATGCTACAAGCTCCGATGGGTTTTTGTTTTGTTTTTGTAGGTGATGATGTGTTTGCTGCGTGGTATTTTATAACAAAAATGGTGATAATCACCATGAGACCACAAGGAATAAAGGCACATATATATTCACTATGTTCCACTTCAATGAGAGTTTGATTTTTAGGCAAAAAGCTTGTGAATAATTTGTTAGATAATTCACATGAGATTGATTTAATTGTATGTTTGGTGATTGATGCACGAATAGTTGTCCACTCATGATTGTCTGATGATTCGAGTATTATTAACATCTTTATTTTTTGTCAAATATGAATAAGCTTTGAAATTTTAGTAGTTTTTATATTTTTTTCTAGAATATTTTAATGATGCGATAATATTACTCAGTTGTTAATTTATAGATTGACTGATCATGATGAAACTACATGTTGTGTTGCCCGGACACAACTATGAGAGATGATTGATGGGTCATATCTGTTTTAATGAATTTGATTGTGGTTTAGAAATAAGAGTATCAAATCGGTAATATTCTTATTTTTATTCATTAAAAGAGTGATATGTTATCTTATGGACAAATTCTTAGTGATAGGGTGTTCTCAAAATTTTTAGAGATTTATAAGTGATTTAAATATCTACTGCTATACCTAGATCTTTTTTTTTTAGCCATGAGTAATTTTGCACCAGATTAATATCTTTACTATTTCCATCATCTTTGGACATCGATAGGTGCAATATTAGTAATTGCAAGAGAGTAGAATACACTAAGTGGGGGAGTCAAGCTTGTGTTCTCCATGAGTTTTTTTGTCTGACTAATCATTAGGCTATTGTGCATTAACTCTTTTATTTTTGAATCTTGGATTATGGATTCACGAGTTTCTACCTATACTCAATAAGTAATCATTTTTATTTATTTCTTTTGTGAAATCTAAAATATTTGATATTATTTTGGCCAATGATATCCTTGTACGACTAAGCCAGATCATGATAATAATGGCGGATCTTTTGTTTTAAGACTTGCTCTTTATATCATAATTTTGTCATAGTTTTTTGGTTAGTTGATTTCCTAAGCAATTGATTTTTGACATTTTTTTTTCTTATTTTAGTGTCTCTATGTCTTATCGAGCACTCTAGTATTCAAAAAAAAAGGCATACATACTATTCATAGAGGCTAATAGGATCATTTTATGTGCTGATATGATATTGTTTGAGTGAAAATCTTTCTTTAAGGGCTCGATCCTTAAGAATGCTAATTTGGATATCATTGTGATAGGTATCATTTTTTCTTATCAGTAATACCTGCTTCTCTTCATGCCTATGCATATGATACTATTAGTATTAATAATTATGAGGAGAGTAGTAAGAAATTTTTTTGGGTAGTAGTGAGAATTATCTTCCTGATAGTAATGATGTTTTCCTTAGAGATTTGTGCCTGGAAGAAGAGCAAAGCGTGAGTGTCTCTCTGGACATGTGATGTGAGTTTTGTCATGAAGGTGAGATAAGGGATGTGAGATTTGATTGTCTCCATATAAATATATATATTAGACGAATAAGTTCACATGCTTCTCTCAATGAGTTTATTGTTGTGTCTGTTGATCCTGTTCTAAATACCGACTTGGATAATGAGTGTACTTATATATTTTTTGAGTAATATAATCATCCAAGATGGTGACTTGCTATGTTACATAAACTAAATGTAATTATAACCACTCATACTTGTAATGTTTTTCTCAAACATTCATGTAAGCTCGTAGTGAAGTGAAAGTGAGCGTAGACTCCTAAGATTGGACTTGAAATAAAGGTTGGTTAGCTTAATGGAAGGTTAGTAATTTGGGGATTTACACGTATTTATAATGTTGATTACTTGGATACTTATTTCAATGTGGCCAAAATGATTGGTATTCAGCTGTTGCTTTCTGTTATTGAATCTCATAGTTGGATTGTGTATCTGTGAGATATGAGGAATATATTTTTTCATGATGATCTCGTTAAAGATGTGCTTTTGCAGCATCCATGAAATTTTACTATTTTAAAGAATAAATGTATGATGTGTAAATTGCAAAAAATTTTTTATGACATAAAATAATCTGCCCGCCAGGCCAAAATTAGGGTTCTCAATCAGAAATCCAAATTTGGGAAAAATTTTGCCCATAGAGATAACATTTGGGTTTTCTAATAAAAAATTTTAATTAGATGAAATCCTTACTCAAAAATGCATGGTCGAAAAGGACTTATTGCCCAATTTCACGATTGAAAAAAAAATAATTCCTACTTGCACAATCACATTTTTTGGCACCACCTTGCCCTCATGGTGTTGATGCTCATGACACTTAGTTGGTGTGTGATGTTAATCCAAAACAAGGCATATAGTTGTGCGCATCTCCCTTTATTGTCATACTATATTGTCATATGTATTGTGTTGATAGAATGCACGTAATCTCTCACGAACCTTAGATTTTGTACTCATAGGACTTTGGCTCTGATGCTATGTTAATTTGCAAGCTAACATAATTAAAATAAATATAAAAATTTCATATCCATAATGCATATGAATAAAAAATTAAACAAAATATAAAAATTATAAATTATAAAATATATCAAATAATAACCTAATAATAAATTTATTGGTAGTAATAATTTGGAAGGGTCTCTTAATAGAAATTTTAAATGTTAGATGTATGTGTAATATTATAAGCTTAATAGTACAAATCAAACTAAAACTAGTTTTCCACTTATTAGTAGAGGTGGCATATCGGCCGGGTATTCTTCTAGCATGAGTTTTTCAATTCTATTAGTAGAGGTGGAAAACTAAAACTAGTTTTTCACTAATTTTATTGCTAGCATGAGTTTTTTGTTTAAATTTGTAGAAGATTATAGACTAATTTATTGTTTACAAAAATATTTTCAATTCACTTCTCAAAGGATTCAAATGATTAAATAAAAAATAATTAAATAAAAAAATAATTAGTATTAATAAATAAAGAAATCAAAATAGAGTAGTTTCAGTAATGTATGATATTTGAATATGCCATGATGACAATGCATTTGTATGAATTATCATTCATTTTGTTTATTCTAATTGAAAACTAATTAAAAGAATATTAAAATTTAATGAGATATTTAATCCTCAATGATCTGTCTCTCATATATAAGTTTCTGTTGAAGGTCTTTTGAGAATATGTGATAGAAAATAAAATATATAGTATTATATTTAATAATGCTTCAATTAATGGTATTATTGTAAATATTTTTTAAGAATCATTAAATATATTCTTTTAGCCAATATATTTTATATTAGATATATATGCGACTTAATAAATTTAATAATATAATATGACTTAAAAATATTTTTTTATTCAGTTGAATATATTTAAAATGTATTAAAATATATTAGGATGTTTAATATTCTACGAGACTTTTAAAATTTTTGTAAGTTAATAGATTTAAAATACGAAATTCTAATTATTAATTAGTGTTTTAATTTTATATATCTGATATGTGATTAATCTATTCGATATCAAAATATGATTTCTAACTATGTTAATAGTAAAATTGATGAAATAATAATTATTAAATCTGAATAGAAATATGATTTTTCTTTTTTAAATTCATAAAAATCTTTTAAGACATGAATAGCATGTATTTGCATATATATAGTCACACTTCATACATTGTACTTAATTGTATATGCAATATAAATAATATCTTTAATCAATATAAATTTTTTTTTATTTTGAGGTCATGACTTATCAGATGCAAAGAAATTAGTTAAATTATTGGTCATTCATTTTATTTATTTATTTCGATATTGTCTATATGAATCCTAGGTTTAAGGCAAAGAGGTATAGATAATTATAAAATTCATATTCACTTGAATGAACCAATTATAATAATCAGACAATATGATTTATGTATAATTAGATAAATTATTTAAATATTACAAAAATAAGAATGCTAGTTTAATGAGCTTATGAGTGTAGAGATTGATGTCATATATACAGATGATGATTATTTATTTATTTATTTAGCCAAGAGCAAATGATAAGGAAATCCATTTAATAAGAGTGATATGCCGAAATACTTAGACATAAATTAATGTTTTATCTTATTCCATAATGATATGAAAAAAATATGTCATATTAAGTTAGTAAAAATCATATAAATTTATCTTTCTCATAATATTTAAAATAATATATGATTTATTGATCCTCTTTATAGATAGGATAATATTAGAATTTATTTTTTCTGTGGATATGAATGTGATTTTAGATAGGAAAGCTAAATTATAATCATATATTATTGAAATTTTGTCTTACTTAAATAATTAGAAGGATGCATAATTATGTTTTCGAGATAAAG
Source organism: Sapria himalayana (assembly GCA_029783825.1). NCBI lineage: Eukaryota > Viridiplantae > Streptophyta > Magnoliopsida > Malpighiales > Rafflesiaceae > Sapria > Sapria himalayana. The sequence goes on along the minus strand of JAREIK010002608.1, from coordinate 146,540 downwards.
CCAAATAGTTGCAAGTGAATGATATCATACACAAAAATGATGAAAATAAAATTTAGAGTTGTGATGATTCGGATTAGACAAGAGTGACATTATGATACTATTGATGTGTCTTGCCTAGTATGTATTTTATTGTACATACAACATACTTTTAGTTATATATTTTTATAAATATTTATATTTATGTTTTTAAACTAGAGCATATTTTTTTAATGTATTTTTGCATTCATATTAACATATTTATTAAAGGCACCCTTGAGGCCTGTTTAAAACCCATCCATCATGATGCTCGGGCAAAAGTGCCTTGCCTAGGGAGAGGCAAAAGTGCCCGTTTGAAAGGCCTTATAGGCACCAGGAAATTTAGCCCAGGCGCACCTTGCCTAAGGCATGCTTGGAGCAGCTCGTTTGTGCAACTAGCTGGCTGGCACAGCTCGTTCGTGGAACGAGCTGGCTGGAGTGGCTCATTTGTATACTATATATGTATATGTAATATGTATACATATTTTATACACATACATATATTTATCAATATACATATATTTATGTGTATATATATATATATACACACATATATATTTGTATGTATACATATATTTCTATATATAGATATGTGTTTATTTGTGTATCAGTGTATGTATATTTATATATACATATTATTTTACACTTATATGCATGAGTATATGTCTATATGCTTTCACACACACACACACACATGTAAACCCAACACACACACATTGTTAAAATTTTTATTATTTTATTTTAGAATTTTTGAATATTTTTATTGATGATAAATATTAAAATATCAAAATAATTTTATTTTAGAATTGTTAAAATATGTGTATATATATTTATTATTTTTATGTTTTATATATTTTACTTGATTATATTTTATTAAAATATAAAAATAATAGATAATATTTCATTAAATATAATATAATATATATATAAGGTAGAGTGTGACTAAAAAAAAGTAGTTACTTAATTGTGCCTCGTTGTGTTTTTCGTCTCAATGTCATATTGTGTTTTAACTTTTAATATTAAGAATTTTTTATGATGTTATTTTTGTTTATTAAATTTTAATTATATATATAAGCAGCAATTGAGAGGGCCAGATGCTCCATTGAAAACCACCCCATGACCTTAGACCACAGGTGAGCTGGGCTGGACTGGACCTTGGCTTTCAGGCGTGGCCTAGTCCACAGGCTAGGGCATGCTAGCCTGTGCCCTTTTTACCCTGCTTGCAGCTAAGCCATGCTAGCTTGGGTTAGCCGCATGATGAGCGATTCATCAAGTGTGCTTGTCCAGGGCCATGCCAGTTTTTAATCCATGACAGAACTGATTCAAGCCCTGTGCCTTTGATTGTTGCTGGATGGGCATGACCTAACCCTTAATAAAAATCATGTAGTAATGGGTACTACATGGTGGCTATCCTGGTATTAAAAAAAACTGGTCGTGCTGGTCCTCAATGACCCATTGGCCACCTCTACATATGTGAAACAACTGAAGTTTCTATAAATTTATTTATATGTTTAAAACAAACTATAAGAATTTCATAATTCATGCAACTTATGAAGCATAACTAAGAAAAAAAATTAATTTAATATTCCAAATATTTGAAATTTAATATCTAATATTGGAAATATATGCTGGCTACGAAATTATTTTATCTGATTCTATAAATAATAAAATTCCTAACCTTTTAATAATTTCATGTTTGTGGGGAGATATGATTTTTGTGTTTTATGACTATCATGTGTTTATTCGTATATAAATTTATATGTTGTATTATCTTTAGTTACATAACGAACATCAATACTGTCATTTAAGCGAAATTAGGATGGAATTTAGTCTGTTTTCTTCAATTTTTGAAGCTAGATTTATGTGTTTGTGCTTCTTTTTTGATACAGATTTTATCTTTTGAGTAGTTTTGTATTTATTTATTTTATTTATTATTTATATTCCATCAATGCTGTGCGAATCACTAACAATTTTATTTATTTATTTTTCTTAATTCTTTCAATATCATGCCAAAATTGCTAAAAAACAGTCCCTCATCCGAAATGATCTGCAATATGCCGCGCTAAGTGCATTGAGAAGGCTCCCCCTGGACCCGGAAAACCCAATGTTTCTGAATTATGCAGTGCAAGGGTGAGTGTTGTGCATAATATTTACTTTTTTTTTTTAAATTCTCTTTACGGTCTTCTTTTTGACCACATATTTTGTTTGAATGCTAAATGGCCACTAATTGGGTTAAAAACAAAATTGGCCAAATTAAATCATCTTTTTGAAAGTAAGGGTGGGCAAATATGTGTTCCCAAATCATGTCTTACAATTTGATATTAACAACATACTTTTTTTGTAATTTCTCACTAGGCATCTCACTCTCTCATACAATTTCATTTTGTCAAGTCGCAACTTCCACATTTGTAAAAACTGTTTTTTTGCAAGAGGTAATTAAATTATATCGCTGTTTTTGAAATGATACTTATTTCAATAAAATGACAAAGGGTAATTGTGGAAACTCGATAATATATTAGTGTGTGTGTGTGTGTGTATATATATATATATTCAAATTGTTCATTGTTAATGATTGTTACTTTTTTGAGGATATTAGATGAATTTTGTTAGCATGGGTATTATCGGCACAATAAGATCATTTCTCGATGATATTTTGTGTTTTTTTTAAATTTTTGTTATTTAAGTTTCATTAGAGCTAACTTGATGCTTGATGATGATATGCGTTGCTTGATATTATTCACTAGTTAGAAAATATGTTCAATGAATTAAGTACATGTGATACATTTTGATGATATTCTAAGATATTTGTTGTTTTTTGATTTTATTCGATTACATGATTCCATTGCCCAATTAGTATTTTTGTAGAACTTAATCAAAATTTATGGTAGGTATTGAATTCTGACAAGTTCAATTAAGTTTTATGTGATTGAAATAGGTTAGATATCTTCAATATGATTGATGACTCGATGTTTTTCTATACTATTTTATGTGTTTAATACTTACTTTGTTTTTTTAGTTCATATTCATTGAAATGGTTGAAATTTTTTTCAAGCAACATCAAAAATTTTGGTAGGTTTGTATGAGTTTTGATATAAATCAATGAAGTTAAATGATGGGAAGCATGTAGTTGATGGAATGAATACTATTAATGTAATATACTCGTATTGGCTATTGTAGAGAAAATAAGCCAAACATCAAATTTCAATAAAAAAAATCACTCTAAGACAGATGTATACAAGCTAGCCCTTATACAAGGGTCTAGTCGAATTTTGGTGTACCATATGTAGAGGTGTCAACCAGGCCGGGCCGAGCCGGCCCGGCACGAGGCACGGCACGGCACTGGAAAATACCATGCCTGGGCCCATGTTTGTGCCCGTGTTAGGCATGAGCCGTGCTGTGCCGTGCTTGGCTTGTGCCGTGCCGTACCTGACTTGGCATGGTTCGGCCCATGGCACGACACACCAGCATGGGTTCGTCCCGTGCCGGGTGTACCCCGAGCCCGACCCCGTGATCGCCCCACGCCCCTCCCGCAAAAAAGACTGCGGGTCGGGTCTGATTGGACCCTACCCGCCGTCCCACTCCCACGAGGCACGAACCGACCCAGATCCCCCCCCCAACGTGAAAAAAATTAATATAAAATTATATTTTCAGCCGTTGGATCTCGCCTCCAACAGCTAGGGGGCAAAATCCAACGGTCCTCATGATTTTGCCCCCTAAAAAATTAAAAAAAATTCAAAAAAATTAATTTTTTTTTTTAAAAAAATTATTTTTAATCTATAAATTCTACTATTCTCTTTAACATTTATGTTTTTCATAAACATAAATTTTCTCAAATCGTTCTATTTCTCTATCAAAAATCTTGCTTCTCTCTCTCGGGCCTCGGGATTTTGGCATTGGCTTGAATTTTCGAGAATCTCAACTTGAATTTTGAATATTAGAGCTTGACTGTGGTGCACCGTGCATGTGACTGACCTCACTACTTTTACCGGGTAATTTATTTTATGTTTTTTTTTTAAACTTTCTCTCTCTAGTTTCTCTCTCTAGACTAAAATTAGAAAAAATTAAAATCAGTCTTCTAGTCTTTATTAAACTATTCTCAAAAACAAAAATCATAAAAAATGACAAATACAACTGAAACATATTTAAATTTAGAAAATGAAAATATTACACATAGATCTGAAGCTGCTGAAACTTTGGTTTCTCCAGTCGTCTCAACCAGAACTTCTAAAAAACAAAAAACTAGGACTTCTGTAGTTTGGACTCATTTTAATATAATAAAACAAAAAAATATTAGGGGTGAGGAACAAGAAATGACATAGTGCAAATATTGTATGAGACTTTTAACATGTAAGAGTTCGTTTGGGACTGGACACCTTAAGAGGCATGCCAGATTATGCATCAAAAAACATGGACCATTAGATCCTAGACAAACCCAACTTGGCACTACATTTTTTGAGACTAGATCGAGTTCAGTCTTAAAGTTTACTCCCTTCATATACTCCAGTGAGTTGGATAGGGATGACATGACCAGACTTATCACATTGATGGATCTTCCGATCAGATTTTTGGAAGATCCAAGGGTAGTGCGCATCATGCAGACATATTTTCAGCCTGCTTATCGTAGGATTCCTAGGTCCACATCTAGGAATTACATACTAAAGATATATAAGTTAAAAAAACAAAAAATAATTAATGAATTTATGGCATATAGTGGAGTGATGTCCGTGACGTTCGATATCTGAACAAGTCACGATGAATCATCTTATGTATATCTCACCAGCCACTATGTAGATTCAAACTGTCAATCAATAAAAAAATTTTAGGATTCTCTGAGATTCTTCATCCTAATGATGGTCCGGTCATTTTTGAGTGTATGATGAAAATCTTTAGGGAATATAAAATTCAAAATAAAATTTTTAGTGTCATTTTCGATAACGCATCTAATAATGAAGTAGCGATCAACATGTTTGTTAGGAATATTAGAGATGCACCATTAGAAGATATCTTTCATGTCAGATATATGTGTCACGTGATTAACCTGATTGTTCAAGCGGGTATGAAGGTGTGTTCCCCCGCGTTGGATAATATACGTAATGCATTAAAATATATTCGCACTCATCGCAGACAACAAGAATTTGGTAGTCTCTGTTTGTCTGTGAATTTTAAGAAGAAGAAATTCTAATTGGATGTGAGACATCGTGGGAATTATATGTACTTGATGCTAGAATCATGTGTTGGATACGAACACGTGATATCCGACTAAGTCAATAGTAAGAGTGACGAACTTATTATTGACGACACTGACTGGGTGTCAGAAATTTCATTTATGAAATTCCTGAAGATTTTTTATGACACGACAAACATGTGTTCGTCGGTTTATACGCCCACCACTTGCATTGCACTCCGGTACATATGCAATATTAGTAGCATGTTTAGGAAGTATCGAGCTGACCCGACACTTAGCCATATGGTTGCAGAGATGGAAACTAAGTACTTGAAGTACTGGTCCACCGTTCCATCTCTTTATTGCCTCGTTGCATACATGGACCCTAGGGTTAAGGTGGAAGGGGTAGAAAACACACAGACTTACATTTACTCGTGCATGAACCTAGAAGACCCACCTGAAGGGTTCATTCACGAGAAGTTGACTGACCTGTTCACATACTACGATATTAGGTATGGTGGTGGTAGTAGTTAAACTGTGATTACAGACATTGATACCTTATTCGGAGATGATGATTTTTCCATTCAGTTAGCGAGGGGGAAACATAGGGGTGAACCATCACATAGGAGCGAGATTTTGCAGTACTTAGATACCGATTACTGCTTAATCCTATCATATTCTGATACTAAGAATCTTGATTTATTACAGTGGTGAAAATCATATGAGTTCACCTTTCCCGTGCTATCTAGGATGACATGAGATCTACTGACTCCTCCGGTGTCGAGCGTAGCATCGGAGTCTGTTTTTTTTGTTTCAGTGAACGTGATTTCGGATAGGAGATCGAGATTACGTCCAAATATTGTTGAGACATTGGCTTGTTTGAAGGATTGGGAGGATTCAATGTTTATCATCCATGATCGTGTTGAAGCTGGGACTGGGACATGGACTGCAGTCGCATCCACTACGATGGCGGAGGAGTTGATTGCCGATGATGATGATCCATATGATACTGATCTTGATGTTGTGGCTGATGATTCTCACGATATGCTGATTGACGATTGATGACGATCTGCTATTTTTTTTTTCGATGTTTTTTTATTGATTGTATTTGTACGCTTTGTTTGTACGTTGTGTTGAAACTTATACTTGTTTTGTTCGGTTCGGACCATCAGTTTCAAATGGATGATTGGTAATTTTTTATTTGTGTTGTTTAATTTTTTTTAATTTTTATTTTTACTAATATAATGTATTGATTTATTTTTTTTACGATTTAAATTTTATTTTAAAAATTAATAACTTTAATATATAATTAATAAATATAATAAAGGCTAAACTAATTTGAATTTGATAAAAAAAATAAATTTCTAAACTTTGTTTTTTTATTTAATTTTTATTTTTAATATTTTTAAAAATATTTATATTTAATACTTTACACTTAAGCAATACAATTTACAATATATAAATTTTTTTTAAAAAAAAAATATTCTGCCTGGCCGTGCGGCCTGCCTCCCTCTCTCTCAGTCTCAGGCTCGACCGCTCGGGTCTGCCTCTGCCCTGGCCTGTATGGCCAGGCCAGGCCCGAGCAGGCCCGGCACGGCACGGCTTGCCGTGCCTACGGGCCGTGCCGGGCACGACACGGTACAGGAAACGTGCCATGCTCAGCCCGGCACGGTAGCACGATCGTGCCCTTATAAAACGGGCCGGCCCGGCCCGGGCCGGCCCGTTTGACACCTCTCTCTGCCTCCCAAACAATGCTTTTGATTATTATTTTTGGTGTGTTTTAATGCTTTCTTTTTCAATTGGTATTATTTAGATCTGCAAGGTTCAATTTTTCTACTTTTTGTACTTGAAAACTTTCATAAAAATGTTATTATATGCCCATTCACCTCGAATACTTTAGAATGACCGATACATAAAATATGAACATAATCAAAAGATACATGGAACGGTTCCATAAAATTGATGCCTTAAGTACCAAAAATTTTGCAAAATAGTAAATGGGTTGTCGCATCTCATTCCATTGGGAGATATTTCATGTCTTTTGATAACGATCACTTTACTTACAAAAAGGATATGAATCTCAAAATAAATGTGACCAATATAAATCACATTCTAGCACTCTTCTAACTATCCTCTTTGCTCCAAAGTGACCGCCACATATTCCAAGGCCAGCATATGTTATTTTCAAAAACACACATTCATATCACTTGATCTGCACAATTCTTCCACAAGTGTCCGATATCCCACACATAGTAATTGACATCACTCTTGATCTTATCTCTTAGAACCTTAGACAAACTAGGAGGTAACATTTTAGTATCAAAATAGTTTACATTATTCACATATCATGGTAATGTTATCCTCGCAAAGAACAATTGCTCGTCAGAGAATGTTTCCTATGTTCATCCTTCACATGAACTAAATGACTCAATTGATCTTCAATATGACTCTCTATCTCAATTTTATCTTTGATCTGTGCATCTAATTCATACAAGATAAGTATTTATAATATTAATTTTGGTTTTGTCTCTTTCTTTGTCATCTAACTGAAAAAAACTACATGATCATGATAAACAATGATTTTTTTTATCAAAAAGATAAGAACTAAATTTATCTAACCAAAAACTAACTACTAAAAGTTCTTTTTCACTAGTAGAATAATTTTATGGTATCATTCAATTCATTGACCCGAAACCATGTCTATTGCATAGTTACTTCCTTTGCATATTATCTTGATATGAACCTTCCAATAAGGGGGTTGGATAAATGGGGAAGAAGTTAATTGTTTCTTTAGCTTTTTGAACAACTTTTTACATGCCTCATCAAACTCAAAAGTCACATCCTTCTGTATCAACTTGCGTAGGGGTAATGTTATTGTAGAGAAATCCTCAATGTATCTTGAATAAAATTTGTGTCTAAGAAAAGAACTAACTTAGTACACACTAGTAGGATAAGTTTAAGATGAAATAATATTCACTTTAGTTTTATCGATCTCAATTCTCCTTGAAAAAATAACACAACCTAAATTTTTCCCTTGTTCGATCATAAAATGATGTTTTTTGGAATTTAGCACAGTTAGTTTCTATGTTTTGAAGAATAAGTTTAATGTTATACATCAAAAATGCAAAAAAAAAAAACTCATTTTCTAATGTCTTACAATCAATATCTCTATATATTGAGTCAAAGGGATCGAGATAACTCTTAAGTTGGCTGTTTTTATCATTAAAAGCATCAAAAGTAAATAGTAAACAAATAAAAATCATAATATGCCCCTCAAGCTAGTGTATTCACGTTCACAATATCCAGTTTGGAGGAAGAAAGATAACCTGATATTTCTTTAAGGTTTTTGGGAAAATATCTGTCGGGTATTATACTGTCTGAATATATGCTGTTGTAATGATTACATCCTAAATCTTCTACCCGAGGAAGTAGTTCATTATTGATGTGTTGTGTTTGCTCGTGAAATATTAGATTTGAGGATATAACATTGCTGCTTAATTTTCATAGTGAAGAATAATAAGAAAAGGGAATAGTTACTCGATCTATTTGAGGTGATGTTATATTTAAAATATCATATAAGTAATTATTATTATTGCTCTAAATTTTATTTTTGTAATAAATCTTGAAACAATTGCATGCTCTTTACATTTCTAGGAGATAAGGCTGTCTTCAAGAAAAGTATAAAATCTTATCGTAGATTTTTTTTTGATGCATGATGATGACTAACTCGAATTTGAATATATGATTAATTGCTAGTGTTCATGATCTCAAAAAAAGATGATAAGTGGCCAACTAATTGCCTTTATGAATGTTGTAATACTAGTTTTGAATTCTTAGTAGAGTAGATAATATGTATCTCTTCGATCATGGTTTGTCTTTATATTGGATGAGATAATATCTTAAAAGAATACTTGAGTATGCTAGTACCATCAAGATAAATATAAAAATAAATAAAAAGAACAAAATAAAATGATATCTTATGAAATCGAGTATTGAGTGTCATGCATCTTTTTCTTTTTGAGAGTGATTAGAATGTCTAGATCAATTAGACTATTCGCAAGAATGGCTGACTCCTTAGTAGGCTCAACTTTTGTTTGACAAGGTTGGACATGTATCTCTTCTGGTATGAATTTTAAGTTTTGAATAATCAAGTCTCATAGTTGTTATGATTAGATATGATGACTTTATACTGGGTATCAATATGATTAGATATAACTGATATGTTATCTCTCTATTAACTAGTGGTCAATGTAGGACGATATGTAAGAGATGAAAGATAATGAATTTATTTGTAATATCTTTATTCACTCCATTTTTTAGTTTGTTAAAGATTGAATAATAGTAAAATAGTAATATTCTCATTTACTAAAATTAAGCATTTGATGAGACATATTTATATCTTTTTTAAGTGCTAGAGTATAAAAAAAAGGTATTAAGATCTTAGATGTTATTTTGTCTTATCATGCTGAGTGATCAATGATAAAACAAATGCACCCAAAAATTTTGGGGTGCAAGCTAAATATCTTATCTTTAGGAAATAAGATTTGGAAGGGTATGCGTTGAGAAAATATAAAAAAAAATCATTTAATTTATAAGATAAATTATGATTAATATTGATTTTTCTAAAAAATATTTTTGAATACTTTTTTAAGTAGGAGTATTTGAGCTATATAAATTAGATATCTATTTTTTTTTCAATCATCTCTTTCTGTTTGGGTGTACCAATACGATAAGTTTGTATAATTCAATGATACCTATAATAAATATTAAATCAGTTTGATATATATTTTCTAATAGATTGTTATTTTTTAAATTTTTTAATATTTTTTTGAATTAAGTTTTAGTATTTTTTTTAAAAATGATGAGATATCTAATTTCTTTTTTAGTCAAATCTTTAGTATATCCTTATATATCTTAGTGTATTAGATCAAATGATTCTCTGCTCAAATTATATTAGCATGTATGATATGAAACTATAGTAATCTTTTTTAGATGACATGTCTCATATTATTAAGATTAGAATAAAATATTCTCAATATAATCAGTAATGAGTAATAAATATTGAAATATTTTTTAGATCGAATTGAGAATGCATAAGTAACAGATCAAAAATAATTTTTTGAGTTAGTCTTTTATATGAAACTATAGTAATCTTTCCCATATGATTTAATATATATTTTGTTGAGTTAGTCTTTATACATATTAATTTTTTTGGTATTGAGAATATGGTTTAATTGTATATATTTATGTATTAGATGCACTAAATAATTATTTATATTTATACATATAAATAATTGATTTATAATATGAATATAAATAATTCTTATTTATATAAATAATTAATAATAAGTTATCTATAAATATATACATATAAAAGGGTAAACTATAAATAATTGTATCTTATTATAGCTATATAAAACTATATGTTTAACTTTATATATTTATGTATAACTATTTGTATGAATATATCTAATTTGGCCGTAATAGTTAACACCGATCCTCATTCATCTTTCACTTCCACATAATGATGATCATCATCATTATAGTTTTTCTTGTCCTCCTTATTTTCTCAATAATTAATTTCTTCATTGTTATCTATTAATGAAATAGAAATGCATGAGTCTAGAGCTTGAATTTGTGTTATTCCCCCTTGATGGTGATGGCAAAATGCATGGAGGCGTGCCTATAGAGGGCATTGCTCCTTAGGGAAGACACGTGCTTTTTTTGCTATCCGTGTGTCTGCGTGAATGAGCTTTGCACTAGGCGTGCCTAAGACGGTCATTTCACAACCATGGTACCTTCATTGGAGATTGGTAGATATTGGATTCAAGGCTAATTGATTTGGAATAACCTCTTTAATTTTTGAGGGTAAGACTGTCAATATATCAAATTATTCAAGATCACATACTAAAGTGAGAATATTTTATACTGAGTATGATTTTTATGATATCAGAGTTAAGATAATAACCAATTGTTACAGCCAAAATTAACCATCATGTATTTCTTAGTCATCTCTAGCATCACAATCTTTGACTTTGATCACGTCATGTGATATATTTATCTCATTGACTTTGATCACGTCATGTGATGTTGGATTGGATCGACATGTTTCTATTATGCACTTTTGGTCTAATTTTTTTTTGAGTATTTGTTTTATGGATGATTCAGAGTGTAGGTCTATTTACTTTTACACTGGAGTTGAGGCCATGGCCTGACCTCTGTGACATGTTTCTTATTTGTACGTGTCGTTTTACTATAATGCTACATGCTTTTTTATGTTTTTCTTTATGTGCTTTTCTGATGTTTTTTTTTTTTTGTTTCAACATAAACTAAATTAAACTTTCTGGCTGCTGGTATTTATAATGATGTGTCCCATTTTAGGATTTTATTTTCTGATCCTGTTGCTGTGCGGTTTGCTTTGGACATTCTTTGTGAGCTAGCTAATAACGATCCCTTTTCAGTTTCAGTGTCTCTAGGTAATTTGCATTTTTTTTAAAATCATATCTCCATTAGTAGAAATGCTGATTAAACCATAGTTATTTGAGGCGCAAAGTGTTCTGCTGCCTACGGTACAAAAATCTTTTGAGGCCTTCAGGCGCAAGACATACTAAGATCTAAAGATCCTTTGGGTCTTGAGGTGCAAGACAATTAATTTTGGTGTCGACTTTTTTTTTTTCTGTGAGATATAGTATAACTAATATATATATATATATATATATATATATATTATATTTTTACTAGATATTATTTATATTATTATCTATTATTAAAATACAATTAAATAACGTCAAATATGAAAATTAAAAATCAGTAGCATTTCTTATCATCACAAATATTCATAGTTTTAAAATAAATTAATAGAATTTCAATAATTTTACTTATAAAATTTTAAAATATCAAATATGTTATCTATTTTTCTTTAAGGTGAAGAGAGACTAGGAGCGATGCTTTTGTTTGGGTCGGTCCTGGTGGTAGGTTTTTTTTTTTTTATATTAAAGTGCACAAAAAATTACACAAAAGAGAGTTTGCTCTGGAGGAAGCAGGTTTATCTTTCCTGCTTGATAGTAGGGGTTTGAATCCTTTCTCTCTCCTCCAAACTGTTATCTTTTATTCCATAGCCTGCTGCTATTCAGCACGTTTATAGGCCCGCCTGGTCTAGAGGTATCAAATGGGCCGTGCTGTAAAGCCACGGCCCATTTATGTGTGGCCCGGTCATGCCGCTGCTGCCAAACACCAAGCCGGAACTGGACGGTGTCAGATTTGTCCTGTCTATTGCATTTTCACGCAACGGGCAGGCCATGGAAGTAGAACCTGGCTTGTGTTGCTGGGATTTTTTTAAAGCCATCCCCTTTGGGCAGCTACCAGATGGGGCATGACCCACCCATGCCCGGTCATACGTTACTGTGCCAGCGGGTGAATAACTGTGGGCTCCAGCCCAGCACGGCACTAGCCCTGCCTTGGACCAGGACCGGTCATGGGTCCTGGTCCAGGCAGGGTTTGGGCCGTGCCGTGCAGGGCCTGGCACTGCCGGTTCGGCCTGTGCATCGTGCTGTGCCTGGCTCGCCTTGCCCACTTAACACCCGTAGCCCGGCCACTAGGAAATGCTCATGTCAATCACCAAACTTGAAATTATCCAAACTGAAAGAAAATTATAGTAGTAAGTTAATATATTTTGGTACTTTAATTACTTTTTCCTGTTATTTATGGTCTCTTCCCATGTTTTACGTTGTTGTCTTTTTTTACTTTTCTGCAGGAAAGCATGTCCAGCCTGGAGGTATGATTTTAATCTATTCTTCTGAGAATGGAAATCTTCTCCCTTGCACCAAGTTATTCATGACTGTGTCTGACTTAAGCCCTCTCATGCTTTTATTGGCCGCAGTGATTACCTGAGGGTCTTTCTCTGCATTTGACAACCATGCTTATATTTTATCTCATGCTTATATTTCTTGTTCTTTGTTCAATATTTTGTGTTTCAGGTGCTTTGCAGGATATACTCCATTTGCATGATGTTCTGGCCAGAGTATCCTTGGCTAGGCTGTGCCATACAATTGCCAAGGCTCCGTCACTCGATGGTACACCCGGGGTTATATTTTGTGGACATGAACTGGCATCTACACTAATAAATATATGGATGATCCTATGAAATTGTTTTCAACAGAGCGGCCAGACATTAAATCTCAGTTCAGCCTAGTGCTACACCAACTATTGTTAGATCCAAGTGAACGTGTATGTTTTGAAGCAATCTTCTGCATGTTGGGAAAATATGGCAGTGCAGAGAGGTTGTTCCAACGTTTACTTTTGTTTTTTTGCATATGTTTTTTGTATATTACTTTCATATTTTATTTATTCACATGCAACGTGGATATTGTTTACAAGAATAATGGTAGATGAGTGAGTTGGGAAAACTGCCACTAGTCTCTTTAGTTTTGTTAAGATTAATGATAGATGAACTATTATTCTTTTTTAATTAACATCATAGTTATTTGAGATGCAAGTGCTTCTCAAATAACTAATATATATATATATTAGTATATAAAAATGTATGCAAGTTTTTTTGTTAGATATTTTTTATCTTTTATATATATATATATATATATAATATTTATCTTTACTAAATATTAGGTATAATTTTTATTTATTAATGAAATACAATCAAATAAATAGTATCAAATATAAAAATTAAATATCATTAGTATTTTTCATCCACACAAATATTCATAATTTTAAAATAAAATAATATAATTTTAATAATTAAATATGCACATTTTAAAGATATCTAACATATTGTCTGTAGTTTTTGGTAGTTTTGGAGGAATATTTTGGGAATAATTGATTTATAAAAGGTATTTTTAGAATAATATGTTTTGTAGGGGGGGTGATGACTGAGGTGAGGTGCTTTTGCTTTGGCCTAGTTGAGCATGGTGTCAAAGCTTACTCATTCATGCAACGGTACAACTCATGTAGCAGCCTCACATCAATATTTTTGTAAGATCCATCCTGCCATGCTATACTTAATGTCTTTTTGCTAATTGGTTTTGTCTTGTCTCGGACTCATTAGAAGAGTTGCTCCACCTCTCGACTACTTTGTGTAGGGTAAGAAAACATCATTCTTTATAGTAAAGTCCTAGACTAGCAATAAATTTCTCAAATTTAATAGACTCGGCATGCTTGAATTCCAAATAAGTTTCATCTTTAATACACTTTCACGCTTTTGTTGGAGTACTTTCACATTTTTTTACTCTAACACGTTAGCTTGCTTTACCTTCAATTAACTCTCTAGATATGATCATGGATGCATATGATAGGTACGTGACATTCTCTCTTCCCTATATTTTGCTTGTCCTCGTGAATTGCATTCTCATTGATCTTCACATTTGATGACCGTTACTCTGTATGAGCTTTAATCCATTAAGATCCTCATTGCATTCTTGGGCCAAAGAGGACATCTCTCATTAGGGACGTGACTTACCAAAGTCCTGCAAGGAGTTCCTACTCACTTTCACCCTGAAAGGAGTTTCTACTTACTTTTACCTTGACTGAGGTGAGGTGCTTTTGCTTGGGCCTAGTTCAGCTTGGTGTCAGAAGCTTACTCATTCACACAATGGTGCAACTCATACGACAGCTTCACATCAATATTTTTGTGAGACCCATCCTGCCATGCTATACATGCCTTTATGCTAATTGGTTGTGCCTTGTCTCGGACTCATCAAGAGAATCGCTCTGGCTCTTAACTAATTTGTGTAGGGTAGCCAAACACCCTTCTTTATAGTAGAGTCCTAGACTAGTAACAAACTCCTAAAACCTAACAATGTCAGTATGCTTGAATTCAAAAGAAGTAAAAACCTTCAATACACTTGCACTCTTTCGTTGGACTACTTTCATATTTTTTTACTCAAACTTGTCAGTGTGCTTGACCTTCAATAAAGTTTTCAGATATGATCATGGATGCACATGATAGGTCCGTGACATACTCCCTTCCCAATATCTTGCACATCCTCGTGAATTGTATCTTTCATTGTTTTTCACCTGTGAAGACTATTATTCTGCATGATTTTTAATTCATTAAGATCTCCATTGCATTCTTGGGTCAAAGAGGACATCTCTCATTGGTGACATAACTTTCCACAATAATGAAAGGAGTTCCTACTCACCTTCACCCTAAAAGAAGTTTTCACACACTTTAACCCTGAAAGGAATTTCCACTCACTTTCACCATGAAAGGTGTTCCTACTCACTTTCACCCTGAAAGGAGTTTCTATTCACTTTCACCTTGAAAAGAGTTCCTCCTCACTTTCACCATGAAATGAGTCCCTACTCACTTTTATCTTGAAAAGAGTTCCTAGTTACTTTCACCTTGAAAGGAGTCCTTATTCACTTTTACATTAAAAGCAACACATATAGTGAAACTTCTACCTTTGAATTCACACATTTTTTATTATAGAGGTAGTCAATATTATGCATATTTTCTTTGTCTTCTTATCGAAAGTTTTTGGTTTTATTCACGAAAATTTATCTAACTTATTTATATATTATGACCCTAGGTATGATAGTTGTTGCAAGATTTTGAGTAGGGATATGAATATCATATTCAGAGGCGATGATTTCTCTATTTAGTTAATGAGTGACAAACGATGAGGTGATTCGTTGAATATGAGCAATATGACTTAATATTTAGATATCATTTATTGTTTAATCTTATTACTTGATAATAATAAGAATATTAATATTTTGTTTTGGTCAAAATTATATGAATCTACCTATTTTATACTATTTAAAATGATACATGATTTATTGATCATTCTAGTGTTTATCTTAACATCAGAGTCTAATTTTTCAACGATAACTAATATTATTTTCAGTAGACATTTGATATCGCAACCCGATATCGTAAAGACACTTGCATACATGAAGAATTTGAAAGATTCAAAATTCAGCATTTAGGATAAAGTGCAAGAGTTACTGGCAAATGATGATTTAGGATATATAGAAGATATCGAGAACACAACAAGTGATATTTTTAGACGTTTACATAATGATAATAATTTGTATTTGTACTATCATACTAGAGCTAGAGACAAGGATTGATGACTCATGTTTTTGATTATTATTTTTTTTCATACGATATCATATATTAATTGTTTTTAGATTTATGTTGGTTATGATATTATACACATATGCTTCATCTTATGTTATGTATGTGTATGTATCATATTTTATTTTTGATTATGAAATGAATTATTTTATCATTAAATATTTTTATTTTTTAATTTGGGTCGAATATCAATTTTTTTAATTATTTATTTTATTTTAATTTATTTAAATATATAATATAATGTAAATATATAATGTACATTGTATATATATATTTTTAATTATATTATTTTGATATATAATTATGTATATAATAACTATAATATTTTGAATAAATAATAAATTAGAATTTCAAAATATTTTATTTGGGGTTTGGGCACATATAAATATAAATTTAATTAAGATTTTAGGGCTAAGGATGCCCACTTGGCACATTGTCATTGGGGTGTTAAGGCTTTGCCTAAAAATTAGCATGATTCTTCATAACCTGACATGATCTTGTACTACCCGAGATTAATATGCTCTTTTATGGGCCTAACAGGCCATGCAGAGCCTGATGGATTGGTAGTTGTATCCATGCTGGCACGACACTAAGCATTTGACACTTAATCTACTTAATAGTACATGTAAGAATAAAACTTTTTTTTTTCACTTTATAAAAAATAAGAAATTTACTAAAATACATGATGACTCATAATTAACAACGAGAGCTTAATAGTCTCTATTTGTTAATGAGGCTTAAAAATTTAAAAAATTCAAATGGATATAAAATATTATTGAAATTTTTCTTACCTTATGTTAGAATTATGTGCTAACTATAAATATATGATATATGATTACGTCAATAATAAGAGTGACAAATTTATTATTGATTATTCAGACTATGACACATGAATTTTATTTATAAAATTTTTAAATATTTTATATGATATAATGAACAATTGGTTGTATGTGCACTCTCATACCACTTGTATTGTACTTTGATGCACATGTAACATAAGTAGTAAGTATTGAAGGCTATATGTCTCATTTGGTGAATATCACAGTAATGAGTAGTAAAAAAAGAGAGTGCATACATGATCTTTTTGAGCAAATATTACATTTAAAGTATCTTATTAGTTACTGCCACTATTACTTTGAATTATATTAATGCATTTGGTCTCAGAATAATTATTTTTTTTTATTTTTGCAAGAGATATAATTATGTTCATGAAACGTATAAAATTTTATCTAAGATCTTTTTTTTGGGGTATGTTTGTGCCCAACTTAATATTGAATAATAGATTAATTGCAATTATCTATTATCCATATAAGAGATTCAAAATTCTGGATATTTCTTCACTTACCTCAATATGCGAAGATCTGAGTTAAAGTGAACTTGTTAAGAGAAATCATGAAAAGAACTTACTGATTATGTATGTTATATCTGGTCTGATCTTACTTAAATATTTAATCTCTCCTATAATTTATTCATATATCATAGAAGTGACTAAATGTATTGCATCATAAGTAAAATTAATATATGAATCAAAAATAATATTTACTGAAGTATAATTCAAAAAGTCAATCTCTATTAAAGTAATAAGTGGATATTTTTTTTGTGACAAGATGATACTCCTTATAGAATAAGTTCTCTATGCAAAGAAAATATCTGAGCCGCCCAAAGTCTTTATTTTGAAATTGTATATGAAAATATTTTTTAAGTTGAGTAATTCTCAGCTCTTCATTTTTCTAATTAGAATATTATGCATGCAGACATTTATCAAAATCATTCTTACATTAGGACTCTTTCGGAACAACAATGAAAAATAAATAATGCCCTTGTATAACATAAACGAAGTAACTACCTATAAAAACCTTGCAAATAACTCTCTTGCTTACTATTTTAGGTTGTATAATATTTTTCATAATATACAAATTATACCTGCTGTACTGCTTGAAATCTTGGTGGTTATGTCATATATATTTTTTCCTTTAAGTTATTATGAAAGAAAATATTTTACATGTCTAACTAATATATTCTTCAATTGTAAGATACTATCAAATAAATAAGAATATGTAATAATATTATCTTGGCTACTGTAGAGTAAGTTTTATGATAGTATACACTAAATGTCTTTGTATATTTTTTTCATTACAAATATATTCATTAAGTTATCTACTTTTCTATCTGGATCTATTTTCATAGACTAAGAAGCATGGACACGGACACAGACACGAGGATACGACACGGCAGGATATAGAGACACGGCAAATTCTAAAAAACTAGGATACGGATATGGCTAGGATGCGGCATGATAAAAAAAATAAAAATAAAAATAAAAATAAAAATAAAAATTATTAATTATAAATATTAGGTATTTTATAAAATTCATTAAATTAAATTAAACTAAAATATTTTATTATATAAAATAAATATATATTGTTTATTTTTTAAAATAAAAATATTTTATTTTATTTTATTAAAATATTTTATTTTATTTTATAAAAATATTTTATTTTATGCCACATCCCCACACAAATACGCCCGTCCCTGCCTCCCCCTCAAATATGCCCGCCCCTGCCTCTCCCCTCAATTCGCGCCGCCCCTGCCTCTCCCCTCAAATTGCGCCGCCCCTTCCTCTCCCCTCAAATCGTGCCCGCCCCCTATCAGTGGCCAACGTTGCCCATGCGGCAACGTTGGCCACCCGACGTCGTCAGACGTCGGACATTATAGACATGGATACGGCTGCCGACGCAACCATCCGGTATGCCACGTGGCGTATCAGATACGGATTGTGCAATGATACGCCACATGGCGTATCGGACACGTATCCGTGCCGTGTCTGTGTCGTGTCCATGTGTCCAGGTGTCGGACACGTGGACACGACTGTAGGGAGCCGTGTCAGTGCTTCATTGTTCATAAAGATCATTCATTTGTATTCAATAATAAGCCTTCCCGAAGGTTGAGATATGAATTCTAGCTCTTCTTAGAGTGCATGGCACACACATCATCTATTATGTCCTAAAGCTATCGTTGATGAAAATATCTCAAAAAGAGATTTGTGCATGCTAATACTATTAAGAGAAGTAATAAAAAAAATAATTAATAGAACTTGATGAGATAACAATAAAATTTGTAGAATTAGTTGTTGAGTACATCTTATCTATCCCTTTTGAAGAGTGATTAGTAGGTCAAAATCAAAGGGATTAGCCATAAGATTGTATAACTCATCGGTAAGTTCATTTCTCGTTTGATCTGGTTGACCATGTATCTCTTTCCTTGAATAGACTATAATTCTTGTGTGGTATAGTGTTCTAGTTGCTGACTCAAGGAGTCTGTACATTGCACTTGCGAAACTTTTATAATACTACCATACAAGTCTAAATGAGATTTTCTTACTTGGAAATTATATTTTTTTATAGACTCAATATTATCTAAATTTATTGTTAGGTGTGATGACTCAATGAAAATAATATCATACTCAATGCCAAAATGATCATATGTACCAAACAACTTATTTTCTTTATATGTGAGAGAGATAATCAAGATAGCACTATATGTAAGAGAGAAGGTAATGAATTTAATTGAAATATCCTTATTCACACTCATTTTAAGCTCATTACAAAATGTGAAATAATCATTAAAAGCAAATTTGTATTTAGTAAAAAATATTTATACAATCTTTATGTAATAGATTATCTAAAAAAAAAATAATTTATGGTCCTAAATGGCAGTTTATCCTATCTTGGAGAATAATTAATGATAAATTAAGTGTATCTAAAAATAATGAGAAACAAGTTAAATAATCTCTTTTCAAATTGTAGGATCTAAAAAGCTACGCACTGAGAAATGATATAAGAGGATAGTCGATTTATGAGATAAATTGTGGTTAAAATATCTCGCCATAAATATTTTAGAATTTTCTTTCTAACTAGAAATATTTGAGTTTTCTTTAATTAAATATTTATTTTTTAGTCATCTTATTTTGTTGGGGTATGCTAGTGCATGAGGTCTGATATATAATCTCATGATTTATATAATATATATTAAATTAGTTTGAAATATATTATAATATGTTATTATTTTTTTATTATTAATATTTTTATCAATTTGAATTTTTATATTTTTGTGAAAAGATTAAAAAAACAAAAATTTTTTTGAACTATCACGAATAAGATATCTAAGTATATCTCGAGTAGTCATCAAAAAATATGGTCATATTTTTCCTTGGTCGTATCTATGGTAAATTTTTTTTATATCCGAGTATATCATATTGAATGAGTCCCTATTGAAATCAGATTAATATGCATTATTCGACCTTCTAATAAGTTTTCTTAACTGATCTGTCTTACTCTATAATTGAAATATCTTTAAGATTAGGATAATATTTTTTCAACATTGCCATTAATGGATGTCAAGGTTGAAATGCACTAGTATTTGGTCTCTCTTACATCTTTAGAGATTTTTTTGTTGAAGAGATATAGTGAGTGCCAAAATTACCTATACATCCATGACTTTGATACTATGCTCACACTTGAAATGCAAAAAAATAAAATAAATACTCAATATCTAAAATGTCATATACACCATCCTTGTGAACAACCAAAATTTTTGTTGGTAGCCCACAAGTTGGGTGCCTCTATGTTCCATCAAATAAAATAAAATAAAAAATAAAAGATAACTAAAATTGTAACATTGATATTTTTTATTTTTGTAGTTATTTTTAGTGTGATTATATAAAAAAATAATATATTGGATCTTATAAGATTATAAAAGTTAAATATATTTGTGTGAGAATAATATTTGAATTATTGATCAAATTTTATGTGTCTTGCTTGCATTACTTGATTATGATCAATAATCTAATCTTATGCTATACATTATATATATTATAAGAATGTATGTTCTACAATTTTGTAAACACAAAGATGATAACAAAATATTTTGGGAATCCTTAAAAAATTAATTTAGGAAATCTTGTCTAATAATAAGTTTTTTATACATAAGATATTCTAGTGATTAGTAAAATATATTATTGAGAATGAAAGAAATCATGGAGGACATAATTTTAAACATAAAAATAATATGATAATTTTTATTTTAAAATTTTCATTATCATGTGATTTTAGTATCATTAATACTTTTTTTTTTTTTTAGAAAAGAAAAAATATTGGGTGACCCATGCTAGTTAATATAATAGAGATCAATTTAATTATTTTTTAGTTAAGAAACAAAATATGATAAGTAAAAAAATTATAATGCTATATTTGATGAGATTAATGTTGATTGAAAAATCAAAATGCCTAAAATATATCAATTAAGCTCACTAATAAGTATATGTGAATGCTCTTACATGATCGACAAAATGGATTGAGATAACTATTATATTAATTAAAAACAAAAACTATAAACACACAAGTTGAAACTGCAACATTCTTGCCAATGTAGTGCATAAAGATCCAAAAATAGTCTATAAACTCGCAATAGTTCCATCATGAATCTATCCTCAGAGGAAGAAATAGTCAATCCCTATAAATTTTAATTGCTGTTGAAGTATATGATTACAGAATATATATCTCATTATTTGATTATCACAATAAAAGTAATGAGAAAAAATTCGATAATGAATTTGATCAAATGTTTGATTTGAATTATCTTAATGTAATCATTAGAAAAATTCAGTGTGCAAGCTGATCTCTCACTCAAATTTGAATACCTTATTAACTATAAGTGTTTCTGATTGATAAAACAGATCACAAGTCATGCATACTCTTACATATTCTAGTATGTGAAATATATCATTGAAATTAAACTTCATTAATTTCAAGGTGAATTCTTCAAGGAGAATCTTAAACAACTAACTTTATTAACTGCACAAATTATATTTATTTCTAAACAAAATTAACCTTCATTGAAATCATTTTTATTTCAAGAATCTTTGTTGGATTGATGCTTGTGGCTGGGTTAATTGACCTATTATATGTAAGTTTGATTTTTGACAAATGAAAGTATTAATTTCCCAAGTTATCCTTGACCAAAGACCTAAAAATATATCTCAAATTTCTATTGATGATTTTTTTTTTGTCCATTAATTTGAGGATGAAATATAGATGAATATTTCAGGTGCATTCTGATTTTGTACTAGAGAGTCTTCCAAAAATTGCTCGTGAAGTTTATATTTTGATTCAACACTATGATTTTGGGAATATCATATAATTAGATAATTTTCTTGAAATATATTTTGGCAACTAGTGAAGTGCATGCTGTTTTTGAACGGAGTTTGAAGTGGTCTTTTTTGAAAAATGATCCACAAAAATCATAATGAAATTATGATGTCAAGCCGTTCGTGAGAGACCTAGAATAAAATTCATTCTAACTTTTTTCCATGATCGACTAGGTCCTAGTAGCAAGTATATATGCTCATGTTTTATTTTCTTTACTCAGTGAGGTGGTAGGTATGACATCTATTCATCTTTGATACATCTCTATGTAGTCTAGTGGCACATCCTCACTCCTAGAAACTCTCTCTCTTTCTCCTAATTCTTATTTTTTTTTATTCTCCTAATTCTCCTTATTCTCCTTTTTCTCCTTATTCTCATTATTATACTTATTCTTAATATTCTTCTTATTCTCTTTATTTTCCTTATTCTCCATTTTCTCCATATTTTCCTTATTCTCCTTATTCTACTTATTCTCCATATTCTTCTTATTTTCCATATTCTTCTTATTCTCTTTATTTTCCTTATTCTCCTTATTCTGCATTTTCTCCTTATTCTACTTTCTCCTTATTCTCCTTATTCTCATTATTATACTTATTCTTAATATTCTTCTTATTCTCTTTATTTTCCTTATTCTCCTTATTCTTCATTTTCTCCATTTTCTCCATATTCTCCTTATTCTACTATACAATGCTCTGTGTTAACCATATAGCCATCTTGCATAAGAAAAATATCACTCTCTCGCATATTATCTTTATAGTGAACAACATAAATCTTCTCCAAAATAGGAAAAATAGTAAATTATTCTTTGATCTCCTCAATCCCGATAACTTCAATTATCATGGTTTATAAAATATTGGATGGTTTACTTGTAGTCTTGGTACAAACTCTCGAGGGATTAAGTGCTGCTATCAATATTGTAGGGTCTGGATAAAAGTGAAAATGTCATTCATGAAATATTTCTTCCTAATGTCATTTAATTTTTTGCATAAATAAACTATGGGTACCTTTCTTGTGAAAGAATTCCCTCAATACCAACACCTTAAGCTTTGCATGTTGCTTAGAAAACTATGAAGTTCGGGTGACACATAACAAGTAATTTTATCCTTAGATTTTTTATGTTATGAAGCATCTCTGTAGCAGTTTCTGTCCAATGAAATTCTCATTTCCTAAGGTATTTTGTCATAAGGGCCATGATGATATTGACCCCTGGGTCTACTGAAATCCCTCGAGAAGAGATGGTAAAACTAATGAAAATAAGTTGTTAGCAGAGAAAAGTACATTTGGAAGCTTTGCATGCAATTGCTCCTCTCAAGACAAGACATGCTTGCCTAAGATGATTGAGATATTAATTTTTAGATTAACTGTAAGTTATGATGTTATCAAAGTGTATCATAACAAATTTTCTTAAAAATGATTATATCACAAGATTCATGACTCTGATATATATACTGAATGTATTTGTCTTCTCAAAGGGCATTATAGTCCACTTATACTTGCTATCATTTACTTTGAATGCATTTGTCCGTTCATCACTGAGTCGGATATGGATTTGGTGGTTGTCACTTTTATGATCAATTTTGGAAAATATAGTGGCTCATGAATTTTGTACGAAAATAATCTTTTTTAAATAAAAAATCCTAATTAAAATGCTGGTTTGAAAAATATAACTAAATTAGTGCGTCTGGAAACAGGGTGGCAATGACCGTCGTTGTGAACGACGATCTTTAATTTGAATCAAAGGTCGGCGTTCACAATGCCGGCTATTGAATTTTAAAAATTCTCAAAAGCTGACATGGTGAACGACGGCTATTGGGTATATTTTTCAAATGCCGGCATTCGCACCAGTGAGTCTCTTCTTCTTCGTTGCTTATCTGATATGGCTCCTACGCAACAATGGGGTAGAGGGATTGCAAGTCGTTTATCCTCAGTTCCAGAGCTTGATGGTAACTCAGGTAAATCAGGCATATAGGACCAATTATCATTTTCAGCCTCCTCGAAACTGGATGGGTGGTGTACTTATGTGATCTTTGTCTTCTTCTACACTTCATTTTTTTTTTGTTCGGGTAAGTAGATTGGCAATATATGGATGGTCGTCTTTCTCTTCTCATGAAGGATCCTATCAGCCCTACCCATCTGTACCATGACAACTCTTCAACATTACCAGTTTGAACGTGCCAACGCTTAGTTAATACTTAACAATATATACACGTACATGTGCGAAATGCATACACACTTGTATAGATGCCGATGCTTAGTCACTATATACATTATTAGTTTACAACTCTTCATGTCAATAGAAGCATTTGTACGTGCATGGTCATGGCCCCCTCCCTCGCCCCCTCCCTCGCCCCCTTCTCTATCACTGTATTGCTTGCCCCAAGCCTGACTTTTATCTGCCGACTCTAAATGAAAATATTGCATTTTTTTGTTCTTTTTTTTTTAATTTGAAAGCCAAGGTTGTAGATCTAATTCATCGTATAAGCACATACATTTATGCATACGCACAGTCATATATGTACTCGCATGAGTTCATGTATATTATATGTATACTAATTTTTTACAAGAAAGAAACATCTTAAGATATTATTGTCTAGTTAGTTCGGTTTGAGCAAGATTATCCATGATTTTTTTTTTTTTTTTTTTTTTTGATTGTTCCATGACTAAATGGTATTTTTTATTTATTCAATTATTGTAGGTTGGATGAACGAGCTGCTGGTTGGTATCACCTGACAAGGGAAATTCTGAAATTTCCAGAAGCTTCGGCCTTGTCAGCAAAAGGTTCTATGTTGGAAGCAAATAATGCAACTTCTGCTCCAAGACATAAGTTGCGAAAGACAAGGCGCCCACAACTACTTATAAGGCTTGTTTTGCGAAGGTTGTTTATGTACTTTTAACGCAATTCTTTCTTCTTGATGAGGGTATGTGATTTCATAAGTCGAGTCATTAATTAATCTAAAATTGCACACCTGGATGCCATTAGTCATAAAATGAAATTGAAAGCCCACACATCTATGCAAAGACTATGATTGAGTAATTACTACATCAAGTCTATCAGGTGTAAAATTTAATTTTTTTTGAAATTGGAATTTATGCATACATATGTAGTTGAGAGTCATCATCATTATTATTATTATTTTTTATCGAGAGTAATTTTTATTGTTACAAGTTATTAATTTTTTAATACATCATATATGTTATTCATATTATGTTGAATTATATAAAATATATAGATAATTTCATTAATTTTATAAATGATGTGAGCTATAATGTTTAAAAAGAAATTATGATAGAAATACCCATCTATACTATGTGCACTTGATCATTCAACTAAATAATGAAGAAATATGCGGTGCAACGTGTTCTGACTGGAACCCTTTTTGAATGTAGTCGAGGAGCGAGAAGGGAGGAATGAGAAGAAATGTAAAAATGAAAATGTTCTTTTTTATTCAATTTTAAAAGTTAAAAGAAGTCATGGCTGATGCAATTCACATATCGTTTGCTCTTGTACATTAAAACAAGAAATAAAATAAACAAAAAAATTTTTATTATTTATCCTAAGCCATGATACTTCCTCTCAACTTGTAAGTACATGTGACAAACTTGCAACTTGGAAGAGATAAAATACATTCGTTGTTCTCATAGTACTTTAGTGAATATGTATGTAATCTATTTGTTGGTAGGTACATAAGTAATGACTATTAAATTTTCATTTACGTTATTCTCTTATAAAGTAATAATCAATATTAATATGTTTCCTTCAATCGTGGAATACTATATTGATAGTAATGTAATGAGTTGCAAGCATGATGGTAACAATAAAATGTTATCAAACTTTGAATTGGTACGCTGAGTTTATGAAAGAAGCGCCTGATATGCTTGAGATCACAATTAATAGATGTCATAGATTTGTATTATTCCTCTGTGCTAGATTAGGGTACAATGATCATATGTTTATTTTTTAGAAAACAAGTTTTTCTCTAAGAAAAAGCTAAAATATTGTGGTAGATATGCTTTTTGTAATTGCTCAACTCTAAACTAAATTTTTTAAGAATATTAAGAATTACATTTATATGAGTTTATTTGGGAGAATCTGAGAAATAATTAACTGTATTAATAATTTGGGTTGTATATGGACTAATCACTATTATATGGTTTAGTTTTTCTACGATTCTCTTATAAATGGTGGAATCAACCCAGGAACTAATATATATAGATTTATTTATATTTAAATCAAGTTGTTATTCAACTGATGTGCATTATGTCATACATCTTTCTTATGAGATATAAAAATCATATCTCGTGAGTATTCTACTTTAATACTTATGAAATATTTAAGATATCTCTCATATTTCATGTAAAACTCAATTTGAAAGAATAATTTTTATTGAGATATATGTAATTAATTATCTTTTATAATTAAAATATCATAAGTATACATTTCTAATATTATATATTATTCTCTTAAAACCCATTGTAATTAGTGCTATAAGTATATTTTAAACAAAGTTCAAGGACTTAACTTTGGGTCATAAATAGTATTTTATAGTTTATACAACATACTTATGCTCTATGTAACTTTAAATTAGAGTGGATGTCACATAAATACAATTTTCTAAAGATCACCATGTAGTAGAGATAGTAAGCTGGTCAAATCGACATGGATAAAAAGATAGGGAGCTTGGAATGGCCCGCCATCTGGGTAACCGACGACATGTTGAGTCATACAAGATAATGTTAGTCTAGTGAAAACCCCAACATGGGCCAATCCCATGCTAACTTGGGTTTGTGCTATGGTAGTCTAGGGTTAGGCTAACAACGAACCTTGACTCAACAAAAAGATCATTGTTGGGTTAGGTCGTAGATGGCCGTAACCAATGCTTTCGTTCTGAACCTATCTGATTTGTTGTCATTTAAAGAAATAGCGCGTGAATCTCATGAGTCGTACATCTGGTCATGTTATGCTGCCGTGCTTCTTTGGCAGGTGGGCCGACCCTTGGGCTCGATTGAACACTTTTTCAAAATTTTTAATATGCGAAAAGATGTATCAAGGTGAATTTGTCGATGAGAATCTAGGAAATGATTAACTATACTGATCACATAAATTATGTCTAGTATGATGATTGTTAGATAATTAATTTTTTATATGATTTTAATAAAAATTAGAGTTTACTAGAAGAGCCACATTAGATAAAAAAAGTTAATTAGAATATTTGATAAAATACAACTCAAATCAAATCTTGTTAGTATATGAATTGCACATATTTTGTGCAACAACACAATACATATCTTTGCGTAGATTATCTTTATCCCTAGAAAAGATTTGATCCTATCATGATTGTTAGTTTGTAATTGTGATTGAAGATATTCTTTGTGTTGAGTGATTTTTAATTTACTTTCTCATGTAATTAAAATATCATCTACGTATACATTATGGAAACTTATTCTGCTATTAGAACTTATACGAAAAAATTTTTGGGTCTAGCCGAGGTGGGTAGACTAGGAGAATTAAATTGCCTCGAGAAAAATTATTTAATTCGGTTCTATTTATTTGTTTGTTTTAAATGTAATTAGTATGTCATATAACATTTTTAAATGTATACTTTATTTAGATGATAATGTGATAGTTACTTTTTTTTCAATGTGCACCATTGTCGTGCTCACATCCAAAATGGGTCTTAGTTATCATTTTTTAGAAAAATTTAATGAAATAAACATTTTTATTGATAAAAAATAAATAAAAATGTGCTTTTTTCAAACGTGTGTGGCACATGAAAAAAGTAGTGGGCATGATTTCAAAAAGTAATGGGAACATGTTTTTGGAAAAATGAAAAGTCCAACTGTATTACTTAAGTGTTTCAAAAATCTTATGTAGATAATTTTTTGTGAGGGCTGGACTAATCTTTTGATGCTTTGCATTGCTAAGATATAATTTTTGTAAAATATTATCCTATAATTTTTTATTTTATTTTATTTTCATCTATCTTGGTTTGTGTGGAGATTCGTGTATTGATTTGTGTTAAACATGTGGTTAGGTGTTCAGAATTACACCAAAAGTAAGGTAGAGCACTATAACAATTTGCCCAAAAATATAATTAAAATCCTTTAATATAATATGATGTTTCTATGATAATTTATTGATTATAGCTTAATTTTTAATTTTTATTTGTAATTAGACTATTATGTGTTAATTTGATTATGATTTTTATTAGTATTAGTTGGACTATTTTGCCAAATTTGGAATAATTAGATATATTTTCAAAATAATATGAATAATTATTTTGAGAATCAACATTATCTATTATGGGATTGAAAATATATATTCGACGTGATTACAAAATTAAAAATTTCAATTCTAAAAGGAAATTAATTGGTTATAATTATTATTGAATTTTTTAGTTTTTGTAAATTTTAAAATGAAAATCAGAATTTAATTTTGAACAAAATTGAAATAGTATCATGTTTTAATTTAAAATTAAAAATGAATTTCAATTTAAAAAGAATAGAAATATATATTTTGGAAAATTAAAAATATTATGTGAGTGTGTTGTGTTCAGTAACAATTCAAAATTATAATTGACAGATTTAAATAGCAAAAAAAATTATTAACCTCAGTGTGGCTATGAGAAATTTCAAAAATGAGTTTTGCATTTGGGTTTCATCTTGTAAACTCGACAAAAAGTAGTATCATAACGATGTTAATTAATTTTTGTATAATTTAAAAATTTTATTATTTTTGACTTGGTTATTTTCTTTGTGATGAAAGAAGAATCTAATAAATTTGTGATATTTGAGTTAGAGCCATCCAACCATTTAACTAAGTAAATAAAAAAATAGTTATTTTAATAATTTGGGATTTGAATGATCATGTTATTGGTGAACCAAAATCGAAAAATTTCAGGGATAAATAATGGATATGTTTATACTACAAGATATCTATTATGATAACACAATTAGTTGAAAAAATTACTTTCCATCAAATTTTCACAATAATAAAGATGAATTAGTTGAAAAAATTGAATTGTTGTACACAAAAAATACTTCAAGAATTAAAACCCTTCTGATCCGTCATTTGGTTAATATAAACTATCATGATGAGATTGATATGACTGAGCACATGAATAATATCTAAATTGTTGTTAACCAACTGGCATATAATGAAAATGATGTTGGATGATGAGCTTTAGACTTCTTTGTTTTAAGTTCACTTCTTGACAATTGAGAGGCACTCACTATTTTCTATGATTATTATTATCAACAGTCTGATAGTCTAATAGATGAAGTTATAAAATGAAAGAAAAAAATATTTTTTCTGGGTGTTCTCATTTTTAAGGAAAATGAGAAGATTATTGGTAGGTCCTCTTTGGGATAGGAAAGAAAGTACCCTTCTAGGAAAAATTTTGTGGGCAAGTCCGTGATTAGATATTAGTATTGTGATCAAGTAGGATATTTTAAAAGGGATTTTTATAAGTTAGGAAGCTCTAAGTGGATAGTGGGAGGGGAGAGTATGCCGAAAGGGAGGCTGATTATTCATAACTAACAGAATCAAAAAAGAATCATCTCTCAATATTATATAGATGTCAATTCTCATAGGCTCGCAAAAAATATTATATTTGTTGTGATAATATTAAAATATGTTATCTAATTATTTATGAATATTACTATTTGATTCTTGTGATTTGTTCATGTAAATGAATATATTTTTTATAATATTTCCATTCCTTTTTATCTTAAATATATGACTCATACATACTACTAAATAACAAAGAGATGTAATAAAAGTCTAATATTTTAAATATTTCTTTTACATCTCCATAGTCATGTTTGTTAAACATGACACTAAAACCTATGTTTACAGATGCACCTAGATGTAATGCATGTTGTGAAACTATACACATGTGAATAAATGTCATATCATAAAAAATATTAAGGAATTTTAAAAAAAATATTTTTATTTTATAGACTTATTGGTCAATAATTAATTCATTAGTTTTACTTTTAAGATGGTTAGATATTTTGTGTTGATAATTAGCACATGAACTCAATATCAAATGATTATAATTCTAATAGTGTTTGATATCCACCTAAAATAATTTCTCTTTTATGCTTTATGATTCACATAAAGTATTAAAACCCTATAGTCTTTAAGATATCTTAAGGATTGTCAATGTATTTCATATAAGTTTTAAAGAGAAGAAAATATTTCTATGTTTGCCTGTACTATTAGGTTAATTATGTGAGATATATATTTTAAAATAAAAAATTTTACATAAAGATTATTCTATAATGATTCTTGCAAATATATTTATTACTATATTATTATTTGAAGTATTATTAAATATAATATAAAAAAATTTATTTTGAATCTAATATTCATTAAAAATTTTTGTCATATACTCAAAAATAATTGATTAACCATGAAGTTGGAGGATTTCATGATAATCTAATATTTTTTTGTTTAATTTTTATTTTGAATCAACAATATGGTTGGTATGCACATATATGTATTATTATCATGATTGGTCTAAAAGTCGGATGTTACATAGATACTTTATTTTTTTGTCCTAATTTATTTAATACTAATTATTTTTAATTTAATAATTTTGTATTATGTTATTCTTTTTGATCGAACTAAGGATTTTATGATAATCAAAAGGACCATGCTAGCAATGAATTTTATCTTGTATTTTCTTGAAAACTCATAATGATAAATAAACGGAGTCAATGAACCTATAGTTTATCAAATTTCAAAATCTCAATTGCTCAGTTGAGGTTCTCTGAGATGTAATGCACTATTCTTTTGGTATATTATTCGGTATATCTTATAAGGTTTTCAATGAGTTTTATTTTTTTACATGTATATATCTATTTTTACATATTTTCGCCTATTTTTAGGTTTTTTTAGGTGCATGGGCCGAGGTTGACCTATGATTTAGATATTGGAGATATCTTAATTTCATATGTTTCAATTGCTTTTTTATTATTTGTACGTGTAATTTATTTTTATAATATATATTATTTATTATTTTTTTAATTTTACCATTAGAAAGTTAAGTCGAAAATAAATATTTTTAATTTTTTATTTATTCGATAAAAATTAGATAACTAGGAAAAAAATACTTAAAAAAATAAATTGTGTTTACTATGTATCTTGAGGCTTGAATCAATATTTTGGTTAAGCTAGCCAACCCATGCTAAACTTAAAAATTTAGATGTCTTGTTATGCCAAGCGTGATATGCATGCTATTGGATTTCTTTGTTTGTGATTAACATTTAATAAAAAAAGTCATTGTTAAATGGATGCATTTCATCATTGTTGATAGGACACCGACTATTCATTGTTTTCTCCTCGTCGTTAATATTTACTAAAAAATATATAAAGCTCACTCAACTTGTTAGTTGATGGACTTCTTCCAATGGCTAAGGTATAGACATCCAATGGTTATTGGATTTTTTCCATTATAATAACTAAAAAAAATTTTAACAATTTTTTTTATTTTATTTTTTTTAATAAATACTATGTTAATACTTTTAGATTTTTACAGTAAAACTATAATCATTTATTGTTTTCTCTAATTTTTCTAAATATCAAATGTCATCCTTATTTTTTTATTTAAATTATTTTTTTTTATTTTTGTTATTTAAATTTTTATTTATAAATTGTTATAATTGTGGGCGAGCATTTTTTTTAGTTGGTATGAGATGATTGCATAGTGGATTGAAAAGTTGCTGCTTATTAGTCATATTGGTTCATCGTACACATCATGTATTTTAGTTTTAATTTTTTTAGTTGTTTTTTTTTGTTATTAAAATTTTAATCAAATTAAAATTTAAATAATTGTAACCAGACCGAAATATTCGAGACTGATTATCTCTCAGTCATTTGTTAACATATGTCCATGTGCCTAAAATTTTAGAATAGATTAATTTCAGTAGAATGAACATATTTTAAAATAATTAAAAATAAAATTTTAGGACTATCGAAAAATATTTGGCTTAATATATATTATAAAAAAATATATATGTAGCAGTATTTGTGGTATTTGACACTTTAGGAGTTTGGAGATATGCTGAATAATATGCTAAAAATATAATAAATTGGATATTAGATAATCCTAACTTAGCGGCATTGTTTTTTAAGTTGAATTAACTTTAACTTTAATGACTTTTTTTTTTATCGTCATGAGTATGCGAGGGGAGAGGTTGTGAAATTCATTTCTAGTATTTGTCTTTTGATTATATTTTTAAAGGATCATATACTATTTCATTTTATGCACAAATACATTCAACCCGCTTATAGTAGGGTCACTAGGTTAATCAATAAGAATGACACAATAAAAAATTCTAAGATAGAAAAATAATTAATAATTAATCAACTTAAAATATAAAGAGGAGTAGTGCTCGTGATGTCCGACATTTGTACTAGTCACGATAC
The DNA here is from genome assembly GCA_029783825.1 of Sapria himalayana. Classification (NCBI taxonomy): domain Eukaryota; kingdom Viridiplantae; phylum Streptophyta; class Magnoliopsida; order Malpighiales; family Rafflesiaceae; genus Sapria; species Sapria himalayana. The sequence goes on along the minus strand of JAREIK010002608.1, from coordinate 113,634 downwards.
AAATATTTTCTTATGTGTTACCATATTTATTTTATTGATTCTAAGTGGAAACTAAGTTAAAGAATATTAGGATTCAGCGAGATTCTCCTTTCTCATGATGATCTATCATTTTTGAGTATAGTTGGTGATATTTAGTGAATGTATGATTTAAAATAAAATTTTTAGCATTACATTAAATAGTGCTTCAAATAATGATATGATATTTACCCACCAAGTTGATGTGAGTTTTGTAGTTTACAATTTATTCGTTATAATTTACTGCTCGTTTATTTTTCTTTATTTTTCTTTGTTTTTTTTTTCTTCATTGCACCTTCTTTTGTGCATGCGTGTGCATGCGTGTGTGTTTTTGTTTGTAGGTGAATGTGCGTGTATGCATGTGTATGAGACTCAATGAGCGCGAGAGTAAATGCTCGCGCTGACATGGAAGCAAAGATAAAAAATTTGCCTTTTCTAATTACAACCACCGAATTTTTTTGTGCTATTTGCCGCACTGTTGGTAGCGGTAACTGGTAACCACGTCTTTGATTAAAAATTGTATTGTCACCCCTACCCTACCTTTGATGATCCACAAGGTGCTGTGAACATGTTTCGGAAAATCCAACACTCAATTTATCACATACAACATATAGATGCATATACTCTGTTATTGGTAATGCTAAGTTAATGCATGCTGCACCAAGTATGGTTCTCTGGGTCCATGTTTTTGTTTCCCATGTCCTAATCCACATTATTGTCACTTAAACTGTCTTAATCTATTTTAGTTTCTATGTTTGTATTGTGTACATGAATGCTCGTTGGTAATTTTTTTATTTAGGTTGGAGAGTTCTTTCCGTAGTTTCTCGAGGCCTGTGTTGCATGCTGCAGCACGAGTTGTTCTAGAGATGGGGAAAAGCCGTGCTGCTGCTTATTCTTTGGGCATCCATGATTTTGATGAATCGGCAAATGAGAATGCATTTTCTGAGACCACAGATTCTATTGATTCTGATATTGTGGAGGGTCCATCTGATGGTATTGTTCCTTCCATGGTTACCTTCGTTTATTGCACTTTGAAAGGGAGCTGCAATTATGATCTTTTATTTGCAGGATGTTTCTGAGAAATAACATATCTGTGAAGTTGTAAATTCCTAAATTTTAACGTGGTTATCATATGCAACACATGTCTGAAGAGCTAAATTTTGGTTAGCAGTAAATAAAGTTTTTGTGGCCCAAGTGGGCCACCATGCCTGGATGGGCACAATCTGGTTTGGAAGCTGGCCCATGCCGTCCCAACACCATGCTGGCAAGTCAGCCATGCCGGCTCATTACAGGCTACGTTGGGCCACTCTCAAATCCTGCTCGACCTAGGAACTAGGCATGAACTGGCTCCTTACACCCGACATCGAATTTCAAAGCCAAAGATAAATATTCTATGCCCTTCGACTTGCATTCATCACCTATCATAAATCTCGAATTGGGATTCGGGTATAACAAAAATGCCAAATTTACTAAACTTTCATATCATAAGAGAGAATGAATTTTTGAATTCAATTTTAGTAATTCTCAATTGGTTATCTTCAATTTGACCCTTCCAGAATCAATTCTAGCTTTTTTGAACCCTTGGATAAGCAAATTTTTTTTATATAAAAAAATCATAAATTTATGAAATCCTAATATGAACATAAAGTTCATATTAATTTTAACTAATTTCCCACAATAAATTCTTCTCATTTTATCCTTATTTAGCTAGAAAAAGTTTCATCCTATATTATAGGACTAAATTTCTTAAATAACTATCTTTGAAGATTTTGAGTCGCTCATTTTTCTCTATTTTAGGTAATAAATTTGAAAAATTAGTCCTGATTGCAAAACACCCGAGTGCCCCCTCTTGTGGAAGTAAGAATATCTAAAATGGCGCAATGATTTTCTTTTACAGATATATTACTAAGTTTACATTTGTGTATATTTAATTTTGAAATTTATTTTGTGAAATTGCTTATTAATTTTGACATATAGGGTGTCAGTGTCACATTATGTGATTGTGGTCGGATTATTATGGTATTTGAATTTTTTTGCTTAGAAGAGATAAGCTTTAGATAATCTATTTAATTTTGGTATGATAAGATGCATATTTGTTGACTGACTACTTGATTCAAGTATAGACACTACTTCACATGGTTAGAATTGTGTCGGAACAAACACTAGTCAGCCCATGTCATGGCTTGGGTTGTGTTGGGCTAGGGTATCTAGCTTGTGTACCTTAAAATTTGGGCATGACAACTAGTGACCTTGTTTTTTTTTTGGTGTCTCCGTATAGGATTGACATATTGGACGGATGGTTTTCCTGGGAATTTTGTGAGGTTGATTCTTATTTTTTTTTAACCCACAATGAATTTATTCTAGGTGTTTTACTACTTTTGATCTACTGGTTATAGTTTCTCAATCTGGACATAAATTATCTGATAAGCTTAAAATTTGAGTCTAGTATCAATTTAGTGACTTCTATTTTCTATGGGACGTGTTAGTTTAAGAAATATATACTAGGATTTGAATTTGACATATTAGAAGGGTGTTATGAGACTTCAGCTAATTAATTCTGATATTTGGAGTCCTTATAAGATAATCATGCATGATTATTTGGTATACTTTTTATTTTTAATGTTGTTATATTTGATATATATGTTAGTTAAGAAAAATTTTTAGATTTTGTCTATATTTATTAAAATTTATGAAAGAATAAAAACTCAGTTTGATAGTGAAATTATAATGTTGAGAAATAATAATACTTTAAAATATATATTTTTTATTTTTTTTTTATTTTTTGATTAATATGTGATGATTTATTAAATATTATATGTTAGCACTTATATGCTTTAAATCATATTACTTCTAGTTTATAATAATAAGTAATATCTGGTTGAGATGACTATAATATATTTATTAGATAAGATTTTTTTTTTAATTTCAATTAAATCTTTTTTTTCTATTTTTTTTTAATATTATATTTCATAACATCTATTATCTAGGAGATATAATATTTCATTTTTTATCCAAAGTTTTGGATATAATTAGTTTATTTAAGATTACTCTCCAAGTTGATAGATGATATCTACTCATATCATCAATTATTTTTTTGTTGGATATTCTAGTACTTATAAGAGATATAATAGCTATTCTTTAGAGATCAAATGATCATTATGAGTATGAATATGTTATTTTTTAAAGATATTTTAATCTTCAAGTATTCAATCCAATAAATTATATTTTCTTGGATTGATTCCAATTTTATATGTGAGAAAACTTTCACATGGTTTGATAGTCATATCTATCACTGAGTTGATGGTGGACATTTTTTAAAAGGTGTTTAAAGTACTAAATATATTTTTTTATATGATGTGTGTTTGTGACACGTACACACCAATGTGAAGTGAGATATGGAGGTTTATTATTATTTGTAGGTTTATTTGAGCTCGTAATATGTGAGTTGCTCCAATCATATATAAATATATATATATTATAATTCTTGAAAAATAAAAAAACGAACATTTTTATTTTTATATTTTTTCTTTTATTTTCCATTCTCTTTCCTTGATTGTGGCTGGAACTCTAATGGGTTTTTTTTGCCAAAATATATAACAAATATGTTATGTTTTTTTATTTTGCTACTATTGTAGTATTAGTTTATTTTATTTTTCATATTATTGTTGTGAGCATTTTACTTGTGAGTTATATTAGATAATTTTTATCTCTATATAAGAGTTTGGGTTGTATATTATTTTTCGTCATGTTTTGTTATTTTATTTTATGTTTGTTAAGTTTTATATTCTACTAGACTAAGTTTCACAATTGTAAATAGAGTATGTGTATTGCACCAAGACAATACATGTGTATGTGTACAATTTTTTTTTAAATGAGAGTTTAAATTCTAATTCAGGTTTGATATAATTTGAGAGGAAGTATTATGAATTATCACAACATTGATAGATGATTAAGAGTCATAGTCCAATGTACTTCTTATAGGAGGATAAACTATTATTAGATGTTATTCTTGGAGATTAGGCTGTGAGCATTATACAGTAGTGAGAGTGACATGCCAACTATTGAGGATTAAAATATCCTCAGCTTGTATTCATCATCAAAATCTTAATTTGTGAGATTTTCACTGATAATGTATTTGTTTGGGTGATATATGTGTTACTACTTTTTTTTTGTTTTGTTAGATGATTTTTGATGATAATATGATTTTTTTTTATTATTTATGTGAATGATATTATGATTGTTAATGATGATTAGTTGAGAATCATCAAACTAAAGGAATACCATCATATATAGTTTGAAATGAAAAATTTGAGAGATTCAGATACTTTTTGGAAATATATATGACAAAATCTATGAATTGTATCAATATATCATATTTGAGATATGTAATTAATATTCTTATAGATATTGATTTTTTTAGTTGTGCTTTAATACATATTCTTATTAATACATGCATTTACTTTACTCTTGATTTGTTCATTCTAATTAACCCTATTACTTATTAGAGAATTACTTGCAAGATTAATTATCTGACTATGATCAGACTAGATATAATTATATATAATTAATATAATTAGTTATTTTCTAAATTCTTTTTGATAAATTTATTTTAATATATCTCTTCGCATATTGAGGTGTTGGAATAAGTACAAAGGACTTGATATTTTTTTTCGGAATTATGGACACATTGTTAGTTGAATTTTTTTATTCAAGTTGGACACCAACATGATTCTATGAGTGATCTTTAAAAGAATTTTGCATTTTTCTTGGAGGTAACCATCACTTCTAAAAAGTATGAAACGAATAATTATTTCGAGATATAATTCATATTTAGAGTTCAGAGCGATGATAATAGTTAGACAACGAGAAACATAGCATCTAATCTCGTGTTATATGGGTGGATTAAGTATGTAACAGCTTGATGAATGATATTTTAGTTTTCTTATTTTGTTATTGTTACAATATTAATATTTTATACTTTTCGTATTCTTGATAGCAATATTAATTTATTATAATTATATAAAGGTTTGAGTTGCATGTTATTTTTTATTCAATGTTATTGATTTATTTTATATTTATTAGGTTTAAAAAATATCTTGTTGAAAATTCATTATTGGATTGTATAACTTGCTAAACTGACAATTCAAAACATTAAATACAATATAAAAAATGCACTTATTTTGCTATGCTATTGAATAATTTTGATTGTTATTAATAACGACATGATTTTTATCATTATTAGGTTTAAAATTATTTCTTGACTTTTTTTCACAAAGAAAAATAGTATTGATAAAATTTGTTGTGTTTTCGTTAATTTTTTTTTTTAAATATTAATTTTTTGTTATCGATATTTGATACTTTATATTACCCAGATCACATTCTTTTGATATTATTTAAAATAATATGATTAAAAATCACTTATATATTTATTTATTTTATTTTTAAAATAAATTATATAAAATTAATTCGAATTCAATTGGAACACTCTTTACCATGCTAAATACACTAAGTACAACCCAAAAACATTCCGAATACACATTAAATGAAGCTTATATCCAATGCACAAGACTCTTGTTCAGTATGAAATTTGAGCGAGTTAAATATTTTGACTGTCTTATCTCTGATAATTTGAGAGGCTACATCTCATGAGTCTTGAACTCAAGATGTACTTCTTGTTTGGAAGTACTTGTAATCGCAGTTTGCACTAACATTTTCTCTTATAAATACATACAATATGATGACATAGTGATCACCATCCTAACACTAATTCCATCCAAATATTTTTAGATTTTATGTTCCAATGAGATCTTATTTATTAATGTTTGAATAATTATATTAAATATAAACAAAATACAAGATAAAAATGTGATATTAAAAAAAGAAACAAACACAAGATCTTTTTTGAAGAAAATTGGAATTTCATAATATCATTTTTATCTTGACTTTTGTTCTTTTTTTTTTTTTTAGGTGTTAACATGTCTTCTTCCAGTGTAATGGAGACTGTAATGGAGACTGATACCATTTCAGGCTTATTGGCTTCAGTAATGGAGGTTGTGAGAACAACTGTTGCATGTGAATGTGTTTATGTCAGAGCAATGGTGATTAAGGCATTGATATGGATGCATATGCCATATGAATCTTATGATGAACTTGCATCGATCATTGCGTTAGAGCTTTCTGATCCAGCTTGGACAGCAGCACTGGTGAATGATATTTTGCTTACTTTGCATGCTCGATTCAAGGTACCCATTTCTAAATCTTGAGATTATACTTCAGTAATACTACATGCTGCTTTCTTTCATATAATGATGAGGTAGCTTTCTTCTTTCTGTTTTTTCTGTTAACCTTGTTTTTATGTTCCTTTAATGAAAACAATTTAACCTTCCCGACAACAAATTATTTGATTTTTTCTTTTAACCAATGCTCATTTATTCAACATAATTCATGTTCATATATTTTTGATTCTTCAAAAACAATGGAGGGAAATTCCTGATTTCTAATATGACAAAGACCTTTCTCTTATTGTTGCAAATTTTGGTAATTTGGTTTATAGAGTATATGGATGTGCAATGGGTATGGCCCTAACATCTTTTTTATTATCATGGGGATTGCTTTCCATGCCTCTTTTTTTGTTACTATGCTTCTTAATAGAACATATATATCCCTATATATGTTTTTTTACTAAGTTACATTACTTACATATAAAAAATATATAATAATATAAATCAACATGATAAAAACAAAAATTCTTTGCAATGCACTCTTTAGATATTAATGTATGTAAAGGTTCTAAAAAATTTGCATCCCTCAACTTTTGAGTCAATATATGTTGTGCCACTTGTGGCATTAACTATTGTATTGCTTCTGCCATAATTATTTGAAGTACAAGGCATACAAAATTATACAAGTCTTATGAGGCTTTGAGACACAAGACTCATTCAAGTTATATATATATATTTTTGTGAGACATACTATATCTAATATTTATAAAAATTATATATTTTTATTAAATATTGTTTATGAATTTCATATATCAATAAAATATAATTAAATAAAGAATATAAAACATAAAAAATTAATATCAGTAATATTTCTCATCATTAATATTATTCGGGGTTTTAAAACGAGATATTATAATTTTAACAATTCAACGAGAAAGTTTGTTGTTCGTTGCATGTGTATTTTAATTGTGAACACATGCCTAGATAGGATAATTCTTCACCTTATAGCAAGTCTTATAGTGAGGGAGTTTACTCAGGTATTTAATGGAAATTTTTATGAAACTTTTTTTTCCACTAGAAATGATGGTCTCCATATAAATTCATTTTTTATTGGCGCTATTTCACAAATAAAAAATACACCTTTATCATATATGTCGCTATCTACATTTTTATTGATTTGTGATGTTTTTTGAATATGTAACCTTTTTTGGGTTATATATCTATATTATAGATTTTTTTCTTATTTTTTGTTGAGTTTTGAAAGTATAATGATTTTACTTATTTTGTATGTGAATGCCATTTTGATTATGAGGGATGACAATATGAAAATTATCTAACTGTAGTAGTTAGTATCTTCAATATAGTTCCAGACGAAAATTTTACGAAACTAATACTTTCTTGTATAGAGATATCATATTCAAGGAGAGAGATTATCTTGTCCCAAACGAAGCTTGAAGTTAATACTCTTATATGTATTGATCTCTTAGATTTTGCTATAGCAAATACTGATGTTGAGTCATATATATTTCTTATTTGACGTGATTTATTGTATTGGTTCTATTACTTACAAAAAAATTATATAAACTATTAATTATCTAATTATTACTAAATAAGATTTAGTATAAGTAGTTAGTGTAGTTAGTTATTTGATATATTCTCATTGATAAGCTACCTACATGTAGTTCTTTGTCTGAGTAAATATGTAAAAAATTATTAGTACTTGTAATATATATAAGTTATTATGGGTATTTATAGTTAACTAAATATTAATATTCAAGGTTAACATTAATTTGTACTTAGAGGATGATTATTTTTAGTTCTAGTTTGCATAAACATAGTACAAAGAGACTATGATCATTATCTATAAAATATTTGAATTTGATATCTACTTGAGAAGATCATGTACCAACTTTGTTTTTCTATTATTTTTACAGTGATATTCAGACAATGAGTTATATAATTTCTAATCCAATATTTAATGAGTTGATGAAGCATATAGATATTTTTTTATTTGGAAGAAGTTATATGATAAGTTAATTGGTACATCATATCTTCTGATAACACATTAGTCAATAGACATTTATTTTAGTTAAGTCTTAAAAATATTGTAATTTATCTTTCTTTCCTCTATATTTGGTATTCCACTTGTGTTAATGAAATTTATAATTTATAGGGGTGGCTCTAACAAACTAGGACCACTATATTTGAATTGATATATTGATAGTTACAAGTGAATGTTCACTTTGAAGATAAATCTAAATGAGAAGGTGAATCAATTCTAAGGGTAAACTTGTAGTGAAAGTATTTTTCAGATATTTAGTATGAATAATTTGTATATTTTCTCTTTAGTTGAAAAATGTCTCTCATTTTTGTTGTAATTTAATTTAGTTTTAATATTTTTTTTGTTGGTCGACGTGAACGCATAACATGTGAGTTATCTGAATTATTTTTGGTCGTTATATAAGTAAAACATATATATTTTATTATTAATCTTGAGTAATATTTTATTTTATTTTATTATGAGTTTATATTTCAATATGGTATAAGAGGAATACCCTAGGGAAAACTAAACGTTATGGTATGTGTGTGAAATGGCTAGAAACCATATGTGCGCTAATGTTTCATTTGTTGCATATTATTGGCACACACTCACTTTGTACGACTGCAATATAACATACAATGGATGACATCGTCATTGATGCTCTCTGCATTGACAATGAAGAAGTTGTCTTTGAAATTGTGGTCATGCTAGTTTAGTAGGAGCATGTTTGATGCATGGCAGTAGTAACAAAAGGTGGAAATAGGCATGTGGTAGTGGTGGCACATGGTGTGTGATGCTATTTTTGATCATCAAACCCTAGGTAGCACAACAGTACGACAACACATAAATAATTCATCTTTATATAATTAATAGAATAGAGTGCAATTATTTTTTTTTCATTTTTGTGGCACGATATAGATTATTACAACATATATAATTAAAGGAGAGTCCATGTCCAATGTATTTAATCTATAAGGAAAAATATCATCTGAAATATTTATTGGACATTATTTTTAAAGAGTAGATTGAGAGTGTTATGCAGTAGTGAGAGGGAGAGGTTGATAATTAGTCATTCAATGATTTTCACAAATTTTATTTACTGTAATATTTATTATTAAGAAATATACAAAACTCATCTTTATAATATCATCGTAATTTTTTTTTCTTTCATGTAAATTTGGTTGTTTCACCCATACTCTTATTTTAGATTATTGAATCACCGACACAATTACAATTGTTGCATCACTAGTAATAATATTTTATTCTCAATGTTTCTTTTATTCTAAAATAATATTACTGTCAATAATAAATATATGGTTTTTATTAGATTTGTTAATGTCGTGATTATTACTTTGTTATTTTCTTATTTCTTACTTATACTTTATTGTCATGTTAGTTTATTATTTTTGAGTTGCTTTTCAAACAACTCATTTCTTACTTTACTTTTTTTTATTGTTGCATATCTGTAGGATTATTGTTTGAGATATACTTTGATATCTCTTTCGTGAGATATCTTTTATATATATATATATATATATTTTTATTTATTTATTTATTTATTTATTTATTTAGAATTTTTATAAAATAATAAAAAAAAATTTAAAATTAATATAATATAATTAATAAGTGATAATATATTAGAATACATATTAGGCTGATTTAATATTTATTATATATATGTATATCATTAGATTACACATCTAATTTATGATACTCGTAAATCTCATTAAAAAGAAATTTCTGAAAGGAATAATAGAATTCTCATTAAGACGACTTATACATTCCTATTAGAAAAAATATTTTAAATTTGTTTTATTGGGAAGATATTATTTTAACAACATTCAATTTTATCAATTTGATATTTTCTTTTGTTATTTTCTCAATACATACCTATTCAAATTGTATATTCTATAAAGTAGTTATTTTACTTATCTTCTAGAATTTTTGAATATGTTTATTATGTTCGCAATTACTTTTCAAGCACATACACTGATATCTAGGGTTTTAAGATATATTTTTCTTTAATATTCTAATATACAAAGAGGGTATAAGTGTTTCTCACCAGAGATTAACATAATTTTAATGAGTACGATTATTATTTTTTTTGACCATGAATCATTCTTTAATTAGCATAGGATGAATGTGAATATAAATATTATAATTGTAATAATTTCTTTCTCACTTAGCTATAGTCTTGCCTGGGTTTATAGTTAGTAGAGTAAGTTATTCATTAATTTACTTTTAATCATTTTGATACTAAGTATGATGTTATTCACATAGAATCATCGTTCTTATCCATAAATTCAATTCATATGAATGGTGAGAGAGTTAAGTTTTTTGAGTAAAGTGATCTCATTCAGATCCATATGATGTGTTAATACATGAGGTTGTACTTGTACAAATTCATATTGAGTTGTAAAGTAGGAAACTTTGTTACTCATGACTTAGAGTTTATACTAGGAGAGATAGACTTGTATAGCTTTTTTAGATTAGATATGAGCATTTCAAGGAGCTAAATCATCATATAACTAATTTCTATTATCCTGATTTTCTGATTATTCTCAGGAAAGGAACAAATGAGCTGTTTTTAACATTTAATTTCACAAATTTTATTATTCTCTTGTCTCGGTCTTTTTTTTTTTATTATTTTTATTTATCTTGATGATACTAATATACTCAAGTCTTCTGATGAGATATTATCTTGTCCAAGATGATTTCATGATATGATAGAAGAGTTGTATGTCTTCTACCCCTTGGGAACTAGTAATATGATATTTAGGAAGTTCTATTGTTGATTGCAGGTAAGTATTCTTTATGAAACTAGTCAAAATAAGAATGTATATTGTCTTAAGATGGGATTTATAACGATGTGATAACTTAGATATTTGATGTGTGCCATTATGATATTGTTTCTCCAGTGGCCTAGAGTAATCTTACTATATATTCTTATTTATTTTGCAACATCTCTCAATTGAAGAATATATCAGCTAGTTGTGAATAATATATTTTTTCATGGTGATCGTGATGAACTTTACATGTAATCGCCATGAGATTGAGTAGCACACTGAAGTGTAGTTTGTAGACAATGTAATATATTTTTGCATGCTCTGCTGTTGCTGCAATGAATTTCACTCTCATAACTTGTGCACTAATTTTTCAGGTATCACCAGATATGGCTGTGACGTTGCTTGAAATTGCTAGGATTTTTTCTACCAAAGTTCCTGGGAAAATAGATGCTGATGTACTGCAGTTACTTTGGAAGGTAAATCCTCATTTTGTTTCTGGTTGCAGTTATTGTGGCTGAGGGTGAGACGACCGCTTGATTTGTTTTATTAGTCAGAAAAAAACTATTTTCCTGATAATTTTTTCATGCTTGTCAACAGATTTGGAAGTACTAAATACTATTAAAACCAGTCGACTAACCTTTGCTGTCTCCTGACCGTTGGAACCAACCGTTAGGTGCTTCTATATATATATATATATATATATTATAGTTGGGACAACACTATATCAGTGCTCTCATATAACGTAAACAGAAAATAAGCAAGATAAACAAATAAATTATACTAAATTTTTACACTCCTTTCAAGACTCGTACGGACTTGTCACTAATATCAAATTTACTAGGCACTTGGATAATGATTATTGAATTTTCTAGAATTTTCTAGAATTTTCTTTCATATGCAGCGACAGTGTATTTCAATGTGTTTCGTTTGCTCATAAAATAATAGATTAATAATTTTGTTGGATTCTCTCATTGTCGTCGTAAAATATTTCTAGCCTCTAAAATGGTGGGCACAACTCATCAAACAAGTGAACTAGTCTATTGGAACTTATAAATCTTTGACATTAAAGTATTTTACTTATTATTTATCTTAGATCTGAAAATAATATTTTATTACTTATTTTTTAATGACCTAAGATCATTTGTAAGAAAATTTAATAAATCCCGTAACTAAACTTTTATTCATATCCGTTATAGCTCTGTTGGAATCTAAATACATCTTTACATGATAATATCTTTGATTTCCGAATGAAATTCTACATATTGATGTTCTCTCAATATGTCTAAGGATTTTGAGACCTACTTTCATATGAGTATGTATGAGATAATTTAGAAAATAATTAATCATGATAAATTATATTTGATATTATGTTTAGTAACTATTAAATAGTTGCTAGTACTCCTGGATAAATTTCTACTTAGATGAAGTTGTGACTTCACTGGTGTGCATCCTACTATTTCAAGTTCATGCAACATATCTCGAGTTTATGTCTCATGACAAAGAAAAATCACATCATCTTAATATGTAATTTTAATGCTTAGAAAATATGTGAGATATTTAAAATTTTTTATTTAAAACTATGTATTTTAGAACAAATTCAGTTGAATTATAGCCAATTAATATTTTTTTATAATAATAATACTATCAATATATGCTACCAGTGTCATTTTGATAAAAATATGAATAATTTGCTACGTCATGTTTAAAATCGGTGATTGCTAAATGTAACTTGTTAATCATATCATAGGAGATTGGTTTGAGTCATATAGAGTCTTCTGTAATCTACATACATTTCATATACTCCTTGAAATACTAAAATATGGTACTTGTCTACGCTCATTTACATCTTACTATAAACTTACATTAAAACTTCGAAATAAGATTACATGTTCAAGACTCATCAAATACATCCTATTTAAATTTGGAAGGTAAAATTATTAAAATATTAACTTCTCCTTGACATCACACTGAGTGGGAGCCTTGTGCACCAGATATTATCTTCTTCGTACTTGAATTAATTGATTGGCATAGACGAATTAATATTATGTGTAGCACTTGACATTCATGATCATGAATGTTTGTTTTTCTAATTTTCGTGCTAGACGTGTCTCGTCGGTGCTGGTCCCGAGGGGAAGCACACTGCCTTGGAAGCAGTAACTATTGTTCTTGATCTGCCACCACCACAGCCCGGGGCAATTGTTGGTCTTTCTTCTGTAGATCGGATATATGCTTCTGATCCAAAGTCTGCACTTGCATTGCAGAGATTAGTTCAGGCTGCTGTAAGATCCCCCCCCCCCCACTGTTTGCTTCATGCGTGATGATCTTGCCTACCTGCTGCATTGATATCTGTACAATATCCTTAGACATTGTGTTTTGGGGGAATAAAATGCTGCAGGTATGGTTCCTTGGCGAAAATGCAAACTATGCAGCCTCTGAATATGCATGGGAATCTGCGACTCCACCTGGTACTGCACTGATGATGTTGGACACCGACAAAATGGTTGCTGCTGCCAATTCCCGCAACCCTACATTAGCCGGTGCCTTGACTCGCCTCCAAAGGTGTGCTTTCAGTGGAAGCTGGGAGGTACCATTCCTGCCGTTGCTAGACTGTTTTCTAGTTTCTTCTCCTCTTAAATGTGGTTTGGATGTGTATGTATCAGCTTCAGGTTACCTGGCTCAGCCTGATTGGACTAGGGTCCATCCGACCAGGCAGTCCTCTATGATGGGCTCTTTTTTCTTATTCTTCTTATATTTCTTATTCTTCTTTTTCTTCTTATTCTTTATATTCTTTTTATATTTCTTATTTTTCTTATTCTTCTTATTCTTTTTATTCTTCTTATTCTTTTTATATTTCTTATTCTTCTTATTCTTCTTATTCTTATTATTCTTATTTTTCTTCTTATTCTTCTTATTCTTTTTATTCTTCTTATTCTACTTATTTTTAATAATCTTTTTATTTTTCTTTTTTTTATATTGTTCTTATTCTTCTTATTCTTTTTATTTTATTATTCTTCTTATTATTCTTATTTTTCTTATTCTTCTTATTCTTCAAAATCTTTTAAATCTTCTTAATTTTCTTTTTTACCTTCTTCTTTCTTCTTATTCTGTTTATTCTTCTTATTCTTCTTAATCTTTTTATTCTTCTTATTTTTTTTATTCTTATTATTCTTTTTATTATTCTTTTTTTTCTTATTCTTCTTATTCTTTTTATTATTCTTTTTTTTCTTATTCTTCTTATTCTTCTTATTATTCTTATTTTTCTTATTCTTCTTATTCTTCATAATCTCTTAAATCTTCTGAATCTTTTTTTTTATCTTCATCTTCTTTCTTTTTATTTTTTTTATTCTTTTTAATCTAATTATTCTTCTTACAACTCTTATATTAATTATGATTACCAAAACACATTCGCAGTGCTTTTAGTCTTAAATATATGTTCGGAGATTTATGATCTCATATATTTTATTTATTATTATTTTTTATTTCTCTCTTTGTAATGGGAGCACCCTGCATCTGCCCTTCCCTAACCCTAATTCATATATGTTTCTGTTTGTGTTTTATATACAATGAAATAACTTAAATACTCTCTCTCTCTCTCTCTCTCAAAAACCCTAAGGGTTGAACATGGTATCATGGGACTAAATGTGGTGTATGGTTATGTGCATGATGGTGCACTCTGCGATGATGCAGGCAAAGATGCGTGATGGGGTAGGTGATGACATGGTGGTGCAATGGACTCTGTTGCAGTGGTGCAATGAGCTGCATGGTGCAGAGGTGCAGCAGTTGGTGTGTGTGGGGTAGTGGTGCGGTGTTGTGCTGCTTTTTTTTTTGTTTATACAGCAGTAATGACATTCAATGTTAAGACTACAGAGGATAACACAACTTATGTCAAAGGCATGTACTTATTCATTATAGGCCACTTTGGTGGTGGGTTGATTCTTCGACCAATAATATATAATTACTCGTGCATTTGCAATAGTTAATTTATCCAGATAAAATCTTTATTTTTGATTCTTGCCAATCATATGCAACAATATTACTCAACTATTATAATATAAACTAATTAATCAGAATGAGATGATTTCTATATTTATCAATTTTATGGTGCCCCTGAGATTGAGTTATTAAATTTATAGTAGTGTATTTTTATTCAATGGTGTAGTAGTATACTACTTTGTAGATACAATACAAACATTTAATAAGAGGATATTTGTATTTTTCTCAGAAATTGATAAGAAAGTAATTCAAGTGTCTATAGCAATACCCGGGCGAAGTATAGTTTAGATGATTAGTCGGGCCATTATGGTTTATTCTCCACATGGAGGTAGTGAGTGAGTTGAGAGGGGTACTTCTAGAGGGAAGAATTTGATGATGATTTGTTATTTTTGTGGAAGATTATGACACTGCTGAGTAATATTAGACTTTGTTTTCTAATATATGGAGATTATTTTTGGGTAGAGAGGTTGTACAACATGTCATCTATTTTACTATAGCTAAATCTTTTGCACATACTGTTAATAGTCTCATTATACTCACTCGAGTAGAGTATTTGATATTTTTTTCCTTGGGGGCTAAGAGTTTCAGCTGAGTTACTCCTACTTTATTGTTTGTTCTTTCGTTACCTCACTATAAATTCTTAGATCATTGTCTTAGGTGTCATCACTCATACCTAATATTTTGAAAGGCGAAAGCGTTACGCGAGGCATTTTCTTGTTTGTGAGGTGAGGCATAAGCCTCGAAGCATTGAGATGTAAATTTTTTGTGACTATAAATTTAATTAATAAATATTTTATAATATATTAAAAATAAAATAAAATAGTATGAGATATTTTTATAAATATTTTATAATATATTAAATTTTAATAAATTTAAAATAATTTTATCATTATCAAATTAAAAATTTAAATATATTTTTCATTACAAATTTATAAAAAATTTATCATTATAAATTTAAATTCTCTCTCTCACTTGCCTCTTCCATCGACACTCTTTTCTTTCACTCGCTTTTGCTCTTGTCCTTGCCCCTCGCCCCTCATCCTCTCGCCCTCGCCCCTCATCCTCGCCCTCGGCCCTCTTTCTTGCTCAACTGAAAGATCGATGGAGCTTCCTAGAGGTCCTTGTTGGAGCTCTATGAAATTCCAGCGAGCTCCATCGTGGAGCTTGTTGGAGCTTCGTTGAACTCCATACTTTTGTTTACGCCTCGAGGTTTTTTTAGAATGCATTGAGGTGCACTTTAAGCCGCACATGAAAAATACTTTTTAAAACTTTGCTCATACAATGTGTGCTCATATGTTTTTCTCTTTTTCTAAGTTTGGAATCTTTAATATTTTTGTGGACGATGACATTATTATAAGAGCTAAATGTTATAACAACGTCAATGTTAGGTTTGATATTTTGACATATTTTTGTATTCGAATTTTATTATAATTTATTTGGTCTATATATAATGGCATGATTTGTATCGATTTTAGTATTGTGAATTATTGTTATCAATGGATACCCTAGGGAAAATAAACCCTAGGGTGTGTGTCTGTGTGTGTAGAAGAGGGATACAAACTTTCAAGAGAGAAATTTATGCATTGTACTAGCATGATGCATAGTTTATTTGTGCCACAAACTCTATCATCACACACAGTGTGCAATGAGGGGGGAGCCTTGATGTCCACTACATATACTTTTTGAGGGAGATGAAATAGTGTTTCAGTTGTGCAACGGTACACTTGTTGGCAGAAAGTAGATTTGAGAAATACAATTTAGGGACTAGGACCGATTTTGTTGTTGTTTCAGGTTCATTTTGGACATTTTTTTTTACCCAATTTAGGTTTTTGGGAAAGCCTTACCAAATTACAATTTATTATTCATTTGGGTGAAAATTTTTTTTAGGCATTTAGTAGTATTTTTGGAAGGCCCCTTTTTAATGTAGCCCATGAATTGTCATAGAAGAGATAAATAGAGGAAATCTTTATTTTAGTGTTGACATTATAAGTAGATAGATCACACAATAGACAATTGTTGAGTGTTATTTTTAGAGAGGAGACTGAAAGTTATACACAAAGAGATACTGACTATCATGGCCTTCCATGGGTCAATACTATGATACTTGAGAACATCAAATTTGTGGGGTGCCCTAATTATTGTTGCTCTTTATATTAGAGCAACAATATAAAGAGTCTTAATACAATATCAAATGTCTTTGTCTAAGAGTGGTATGTCTCAAGTTCGAGACTAATCAAACATATCCTATCTTAATTTCATAGATATTGTAGTTGATGTGCTAATCTCTAATAGGTCTATTGTTAAAATGAGTGTCTTCTGCACTAGGTATGATTTTCATATTAGAGTGGAATGTATGTTGTTTTATTTATATTAAGCTTAATCACATTTTCTAATATGTGACTTAAATTTAACTTATTCGTTCTCGGCTTGGTCATCTATCTTTGGCCGAGTTGAAAATATTTAAATTATTCTTAAGGATATTTTCATCCTAGAGTATATGACGTGTCACTTAGGAAAGTTTACAACATTTTCTTATTCTATATGTCAGGCTGGCTTGAATAAGAATATATTCAATGTGATATGCTTTGACATGTGGGGAACTAGTTTTAAAAGTAATAATATAAGGTTTTAGATATTTTATTATCCTTGTTAATAATTGCAATCTATATTATCAATAAAACCTTTTCTTCTATACTTTCTCATTGAATATCTTTTTAGATAATACTTCATGGATAGAGATTATAACTTGCCTTATTGAGATTTTTGGTACTATTATTTTGCTCTTGATTGTTCTCTAGGGTAAAGGCAAGTCAATAGTTAGTGTCTTGAGATATGCATTACTTAGATACTTTAGTATTCAAATATGGTACAAATTCTCTTTACAAGCGATTGATATAATTTTATTAAGTGTAGGTATTGTATTTTTTGTATAATATTTTTTTTTGACGACCCTAGAAAGAGATTAGAAATTATAACCATACCACCATTTTATAGATAGGGTTATTTGTCAATTATAATTGAATATGTTGGTACTTGGTATGCTTTTATTCTCATAGATTAATTATATCTGCCAACAAGTATATATAATGATAATTCTAGAGAATGAGGCTTTCTAGGAAGAGAGATTTTTTCTGTCTCTAAATGATATAGTAATTCATGATGTCTCAATTTATAGATAGTATTATGTTGAGATAATAACTAGGAAACTTAACAATCCAGAACCTATAGCTTATTCTTGGAGAAACATATATATTCAATATATTTAGACTAGAGATGAGTATATTGAGGTGCATAATGATCCTGCAGCTATCCCCTCTAATGTTGACATTCTGATCCCTCTTATAAAACGACAAATGATTTTTTTTGAGATAAGTTCAGTGTTAATTCTAAAGATAAGTTCAGGTAAGAAGATAAATTATCTTAAGATAAAATTTATTTTGAGAGGCTGTAAGCAGTATAAATATTTATATGGACTACTAGGATAATTTTTTTTAGTGATCAAAATGATCTCAGTATTAATTTTTATTTTTTCTTGCGGCATCTTATAATTGGAGGATATGTCAACTAGATATGAAGAATATATTTATTTATAAAATGACCTTGAAAATGTATATATGGAGCAGCCACATAAATTTCAAGCAGTATATTCAAATATAATCGATAAATTACAAAGGCATTGTGTGTTAGTCATTTTTTTTAGATGAACCCTTATGAATCTGATAGGATATTTTTGATAAGTGTTTGTTGATTACATTCTTATTGAGGTTGCATAAAGTAATAAATAAATTTAAATTGATTCAACTCGAACAATCATATTTGATAGGAGTATTCTAAAAATTTTTGGGAAGATGCAATGTTAAGCGCAACTTATCTCTTCAGTCAGATATTTTTTTCTATCATTCTCGGTATATATTTTTTCAGATCCTGCTTTATCGAGGTAAATTATTTAGCTTACCTTTAAGACTTTTTAAGAGTACTTATTTTCTCTATGATTTTTCTCTATGATGAGATAAGATGATACTTATGATGCTGAATTATTTTTTTTTTTTGTAGCTACTCTAGTTCCTAAAAAGAGTACATGATATAATATGGGCACTCAAAAAATGCATACACAATGGATAACTTTTATTGAGAGTAAAAATTTCTCTGTTCAATGAGAGACGACACTTGGGAGGAACATTATTGTTCAGATTATTTTCAAGAATTTCTAATTTTAATTTGACATAGGGTGGGGTTTCACACTTTCTTTATTACAATTCATGAATAAAAAAGATAATTAATAAAAATATATTAAATAAATAAGTTCTTAAAATAATGAAAGAATAATTTCTATTTTAATTAATATAATATTCCTAAAATAAAAAATTGTTGTATTAATGTAGATTTAATTTGCATAAGAGCAACTTCAATAGTAATATAAAGTTAAAAAGCAAGGTTAAAAAAATCAAAAAAAAAAAATCAAAAAAAAAAAATCAAAAAAAAAATCAAAAAAAAATGTCAAAAATAAAAAAAAATGATTCAATAATATTGATTCATAATACTAAGATTGCTTAGACCACTCTCGTATGTTGCTTGACACAACATCCATATTCATCTAATATACTAATGATGTTGATTGGGCCTTTTAGAACTAGAGTAAGCCCTAAGGGCATGCAATCTAGCATGCTCTTGTTAGTTAAGTTTATTTAGTATTTATTATTGCATTTTATCCAACTATTAGAAATAATTATTCTTTTGTATTTTGTTTCTTGATGACTATCATTTCATCCAACTAGTAGAAAGACTTGAATTCGAATCCTATAGAACAACTAGTTTTGAATTTTTTGTTTCTTATATAAAATATATTTTATGCTCAATCCTTTTAACATGTAATTCAAAATGGTCTTCAAATTTTAGTAACAAGTAAATACGGAAGAATGATTATGTTCTTGATTATTTAAGCAATTTATTTTGCAAAAAAAGTTAATATAATGATTTGTTTGCGAAAAATATAACCTGACCGCCAACACTTTTGTGAAGAATTTTATTTTTCTGTGTTGTTTTTATATTTTATCTATTCTATCCCTTTTTTTTTATCATTTTCCTTTTAAAAATCTTTATTCTTCGTTACAATTTTTTTTTATTTTTTCCACGTGACCTACTTTTTTCTCTTGTTATTTTATTTTATTTTTATATTTTCTTCTTTTTTTTTGACATTTTTTTCAACATTTTTTTCTTTTTCTAACTTGTTCAAGCATTTTTTTGTTTTCCTTTGAAATGTTATGGTCATCATGAATCAATATAATATAACCTAAATATGTATGACGACTTCATCAAATTGCTTAAAGATGCTGGGTTCCATTCCGACCTCCTTAGATACCAAATCATGTGATTCGAGCATGATAAATACAAATTAAATGGATAGCTTCCACGGCAAGTTGTAGAGATGGTACTTGGGAGCATTGATAAAAATTTCTGGTATATCCACCGATATATCATCGAAATATTTTTATATCATAAGTATTGATATATTTATCAATACCGATATATATATCATTGATTGATGCTCATATATAAATAAATCGATATATCTGATATATTCGTAAAATTCAAGTGTCAATATATTCGTAAAAATTGATATTTTAATCTTTGCCTGGGAGGCACTTTATTGTTGGGGTTATTACCAAAAATTTCTGATTTGAATCTGAGAATTGGAGGTGAATGTGCTATAACTCTAGCTACTAGAGATAATTTCTTTGATGCTAAATGTTACGACCTCGATAATCACTCTTGTTTCTAATACTAAATATTAGGATCTCGGGTATCCTAATCTGATTTCTTATGTTACCAAATGATGAATCATAGAGAGCGAATTATGCCACTATGCAATAATATCTCCAATACAAAGGAGGAAAATCTGAGGTTTTTAGTGTAACTTTTTTCTGATACCAAACCAGGAATTAGTGCAATGATTTTGTGACATTGAATTAGGGTTTTGAGAAGGGGAAGATTTGATCTACCGTGGAAAAAGCACACATTACCTCGCACGAGAGAAGAAGAGATGAAAGAAAAGATGTAGAAAAGAGACAAAATAGGGAGAAATTTTTCTTGATACCTTGTTAATGCCAACAGCTCTGATACCATGCATAAATTGAAGAAATTAATACTCAACTTCTTTTCTTGATGAATTTAACATAAATATGAGCCCTTTATATAGATGGAAATATGATTGAGATGTCCCACAAATTGGATGCTCTCATTAAAATATAAATAAATATTACAAAGGTAAAAAAATAACTGTAAATATAATACACTAATTTTCTACAAACTTCAACAAAATTATCAGTAAAAATTGATATTTATGTTGTCAGAATAAAAAAAAAAAAAAAAGAACTTCTCTCCAATCAGCTGTGTGATTTCTCTTATGATGACTTGCTATTTTTCTCCTAAAGATAGTGTGTGCATATTGTTGATCCATGTTGTTCCCGAATACAAATATGTGTGTGTAGAAAGCTTGGAGGGATGCATAGAAACCCAATATGAACAGAAAAACATAAAAATCATGTGAACAAAGTCAATATCTGTGTGTAGAAAGCATCATATGCACACTATCAATTAATTTAGTTTTGATGGATCAATAGGTACGTATCATCGCTGCTCAAGCTTTGACCACCATAGCTATTCGATCTGGGGAACCTTTCCGGCTGCAAATATATGAATTTTTAAGTGCTTTAGCCCATGGGGGAGTGCACTTGCAGCTATCTGAATGGCATCTCAGTAATGGAGAGGATCAAGGATCAAGCGGCACGGGTCTTGGAGCCTTGATAAATCCAATGATTAAAATTCTTGATGAGATGTATGGAGCCCAAGATGAACTAATGAAGTAAGGGCTGATAATGTTTGATGTTGTGTGGAATGTCACAGTTACCTAGCTCACGGTTGTTTCCTCTGAATCGTTGCAGGGAATTACGTGATCACAACAACACAAATCACGAATGGACCGACGAAGAGCTGAAAGGGCTTTATGGCGTCCATGAGCGGTTGCTCGATATAGTCTCGCTGTTCTGCTTTGTTCCCAGAGCCAAGTATCTTCCATTAGGTCCCATGAGGTAATTCTTTATAAAAGTGTGTTGTTATTTCATTTAGAAGTTCTGGTATCAGATCAAATTGCTGTCCTGGTGGGCTATGTTGCACGGATACGCCTAGGAACTGCCGTGTCGCCGTGTCCGACCCGTGTCCACGTGTCCGACACGTGGACACGGGTCGGATACCCGTCAGAGACATATCCGACGCGTTGTTCGAAAACAGTCGTCGTTAACAACAGACGCGTCGTTTACCAACTGACGCGTTTTTACGATTCTAACGTGTCGGAAATATACTATATATTAACTATTACTCCTACATCTCCAACAAATTGAGGAGCACACCGCCGACAGCGAGTTGCCGACAAGCCGATTGCGAGAAATAGTTGTCAATTGTCATTGCGTCAAACGGGGAGGGGAGGAGCACACCGCTGAGGTGCCGACAATACCTAAGGTAACCTAATTTTATAAAGGGAATGGGGGGTTTTAGAATCTGTATCGGGAGGGGGGAGAGTTTGAAAATCGAAACTGTAAAGGGAGGGTGGTGGGGGGGGGGGGGGGGTTAGAAGGTTTAAATTTTTTTTACATTATTTTAAAATACAGAATTTTACATTACTTTAAAATACAAAATTTTAAATTATTTTAAAATACCTAATATTTATAATTAATAATTTTTATTTTTAATTTCATTTTTTTTATCATGACGTATCCTAGTCGTATCCGTATCCTAGTTTTTTAGAATTTGTCATGTCCCCGTATCCTACCGTGTCGTATCTTCGTGTCCGTATCCGTGTCCGTGCAACATAGCTGGTGGGGTGTTTTTTTGTTGATTTTTGGGCAATGAAAGATTAAATGGTATAATATTTATAGTAGTCTCTCAAACTGATGCATTTTTGTGTCGATCACCTAGCTTGAAGAAGGTCAACATGAGATGAGACCGATCTCTAAGTATTTATGAAAATATCTACTAGTTTATCTTTAATCGATATGTCGGTGGTAAAGTCCAGCCATTCTAGATATTTTATCTGATTAAATGATAGTTCATGTTGATGTATTTTGTTTACTTGTAAAAATCTAAATTGAAAATATTATCTCATCGTCTATCTATAATCCAAAGTATTGTGTAAGTGATTGTGATCATGTTTTTGTATTATGTGTTTGTCCAAGATTTGTAAGTTGTTTATTTCCTATTTTTTAAAAGGTAAAAGTTTTCTCTTGATGGAGGTTGTATTTGGTGGGCAAGATCCTCGCATAGCATGAGGTCTAGGATAGATTAATATTTGAACAATCTTATCTTCTAGATTGGAGACGCTATATCCAATGAATTTGATATTCGAGATGTACTATTCTTGGACAAAAATATTTATTATCATTTTAAAATATGATTTTTAATATATCCTTCTAATACGAGCACTTCTCGTTGTTATTGATTTTTGTCAAGTTATATAGTGGCGAAATATGATGTCTAGATACGTCATCATATCTTTGTGAGTTTTTGAATATGGCAAAGGTAACCAAATAGGTGTCTCATAAGCAAGGATTAAAATATCAGTTTCTACAGATATATTAGCACTTGGATTTTACAGATATATCGGATATATCGAATATATATCGGTGTGTATTTGCATATGAGCCCCAATCAAGAATAGATATATCGGGTTTAATGGATATATCGAAGATATATCGGTGGATACGTCGGAAATTTTTATTATTGTTCATAAGGTAGTGAGATATTATGATATTATCAATAAAAAAATAATAATCAAGTATAAGAATGAGTGTATAAAATAAGATAACATTTGTGGTAATTACAAAGCATAATTATATTATTTTGTTAAAGTATAATCAAAAAATCAATATTGACAAATTTATCCGTAGGATTGTTTAGCTCATAAGAGATTGATTAAGTGCCAAAATAGTGTACTATCTTTGTTATGATTGTCGAATCTCTTATGAGTGTTCAATCTCTCATTTTCATGATTGTCAAAACTCAGTAAAGTTAATTTAACATGAATAATGTAAAAAAAATGACAAGCCATGAAAGAACATAAAAGAATATCTTGCATGAGATAATACCTCTAAAAGAGGTTTGACTATTTTAGTGCTATTAAAAAAATCAATAAATGCAACATATAAATAATAGTTGTACATAAATTATATTAAGTACAACTATTATTTTTCTTTCAGAGAGTAATTAGATAATAAAAATTAGAAGAATCCATGCAGGATCATCTAAATTCTATAGAGATTTTTCTTTGTTTGGAAGGGTTGTGCAAGTTCTATTCTCAGTTAATTAACAAGAAATATGAGTGTTCAGTATCTCAAGTCTAAACTCTTTTGAAGTTGTGATTGGAATTGACTCTAGAGCTATTACTTATGGAAATAAGAGAGGGTTTATTCTGAACGGAAATTTCTCTCCATCAAAACCAAATTCTACTTGTTTTATACTTGTTAGTTCATTTGATGATTTGAGAGAAGTGTCCTCATGATATGATCTAAAAAGTTAAGAAATAGTTGAGATGTGATAATCTTTCATGGTTTGAAAGCTCATGGTATGGGCAGAAGGGTAAGTGTGAGTAAGAGATTAAGAGGAAATACATATATGATTTATTACTCCTTAAAGAATAAGTTGTACTTAAAAAAAATAGTATCAGTATTTACTATTACTTTATCTATCTCAAATGAATATTACACACACACACGTGCGCGCGCGTGCACTCACACACACGCACACACACACACACACACACACACACACATACATATATATATATATATATATATTCTTTTTTAGTATTTGAATAATTAAGAAATATACTCTTATCATAATGAGTGAAAATCATACACATTGCACAAGTATTATGTTTTAGTCTGAGTTCTGAAAGAGATTAATAGCACGAAAGTCTCGCCATCAAAAGTCAAAAAATCTTACTAGACATAATGCATATTCTCAGTATTATTCTCGTAAAAATATTTTAAACTTATCACAATAAGTACAATATTATAATGTGTTGAAAAGAGATGATAAGCTGAATAATCTCTCTTCAAATCTTATTTAGAGAGAGATTCTAAACAAAATATTTACTCTCAAAAAATTTCAATATAAGTTGAATTATCTCTCTTCAACATATATAAATTAAAAAGGCTCATGATAGAAAAAAATATTGGAATGTATTCAATTGATCACGTAGTTAACTATTAAAATTATATCTTTTCAAAAATATCTTGAAATATTTTTATCATATAAGTGTATACTAATTGTCTCAACTAAATATTTATTTATTTTTAATTTATGTAGAATTATGTTGGTGGATGATCACATGATCAATATTATAGTTTCTTTAGTGTTTGTTCTTTATTATTTTATTTCTTATTTTATGTTTGTGATGAAAACATTTAACATGTAATTTGTCTTATTTAGTTATTTATCTATATAGTTAGAGATTTTCCATAGTAATTTGTACACGTGTGATTTTTTTGTTCTATGGGTTTTAGTTTATTTCTTGAAGACGTGGTGAGCATCAAGGAAGCAAGGACACGACTCCCTACAGTCATGTCCACGTGTCCGACACCTGGACACATAAATACGGTACGGACACAGCACGGATACGTGTCCGATACGTCACGTGGCGTATCATTGATCAATCCATATCCGATACATTATGTGGCATATCGGATGGTTGTGTCGGCTGTCATATCCATGTCGAGAGTGATCGACGTCTGACTACGTCCAGTGGCCAACGTCGTCGCATGGGCGACGTTGGCCATACGACGCAGGCGGCAGGCGCGATTTGAGGCGGGGGGGAGGCAGGAGGCGGGCATGATTTGAGGGGGTGAGGCAGGAGGTGGGCGCGATTTGAGGGGATGGCAGGGGGCGAGCATGTTTTGAGGGGATGGCAGGGGGCGGGCGCGATTTGAGGAGGGAGGCAGGGGCGGCCGCTTTGTGTGGGGATACAGGGCTGCCATAAAATAAAATAATTTTTTTTTTATTTTATAAAATAAAAAATATATATTTTTATATAATATAAGATAATTATAAAATATTATTTTATAAAATAAAATATTTTAATTTAATTTAATTTAATTTATTTTATTTTATAAAATACCTAATATTTATAAAGAAAATAATTTTTATTTTTAATTTTATTTTTTTTATCATGCCGTATCTGTATCCTAGTTTTTTAAAATTTATCGTGTTCTCTAGTATCTTGTCGTGTCGTATCCTCGTATTCGTGTTCATGTCCGTGCTTCTTAGGTGAGCATGTCGTGAAGGCATGTACAAAACCTAGATGTGTAGTACAGGCACATAGAGTAGAAGTAAAAACATAGTTCATGCATGACAGTGTGTGGAATAGTGTGCAACATGAAAATTTGTGGTGTGGTGTGGTACGGTGTGGTGTGGAACATTGTTATGTGTAGTATGATGGGAAAGAGTGGTTCAGCGCTTTACTTGTTGCCCAATATGCTTGTGAAAGAATTAAAAATTGTTTAGACTATCCTATACATGTTTGAACATGACAAGCAAAGTCCTAGTGGAAAAATATTTCATTATGCTTACGTATATAAAAATGTTATTAGTTATTTTTAGAGAAGATACAAAACACATGACAAACTATTTAGCAATGTAAATAATTATTTGATCCTTTTAGGAATACTCATAGAGTTCTCTCGTATTGATCATTTCAAAAATAAATATAATTATTTCTTCCCTAGGTAGGTAGCAACAAAATTTTTTTTTGTTCTTTAGGTACCACAACTCTTTTTATTCATCATCTTAATATTTACTCCTATATAATTGACTCTTCTCTATCCACCCTTTGCTATTTTTCTTGAAACTCTAATTTGAACAAAACCCTTAATTGAAAATGTTAGTGAAGTTATTTTGTTAATTAAATGGTGAAACACTATGATGTGTGGTGGTGCACTATGAGCCAGTGTCAACAAAAGTGTATGTTATCCTGCGGCATCGATAATGGTATTGTTCTATGGTGAAAAATGTTGAGTTTTTTGCTCATTCTTGTTTAGGTGTTCTTTGTATTTTGATGGTGATTCTCATTGTGATTTGTCTGGTGGTGTTTATACTGTGTTGTGGTGTGTGTGTGTGTGTGTGTGGTGTGTGTGTGAGCGTGTGTGAGTGTGTGTGCGTGTGAGCGTGTGTGTGTGTGTGTGTGTGTGGTGTGTGTGTGAGCGTGTGTGAGTGTGTGTGCGTGTGAGCGTGTGTGAGTGTGTGTGTGTGTGTGTGTGTGTGTGTGTGATGCAACCGTGATTTTGTTGTGTGGTGCAATGCACATATAGGTGAATTTATGTGTGTTGTGATAGTGTTTGCATGATGCATGGTATATGAGTCACAACTATGTTTGTGTGTTGATTATGATTGGTGGAACATATTATTTTGATTGGCCAATTTATTTGTGTGATGTTGTAGTATTGGTGTAGTGGGTAGCAATGTTTCATGTGTTTTGTGTTTCTTGTTGAAAGAGAAGATCATAATTAGTGTGTGATGATTGGTGATAATCCCGTGAAAATTGATGCTGAACATATGACGGTCAATTGATTTGAATATGGCTTGTATATTTGAATCTTCTCACACATGCAAAAATATTTGGATCTTGACTGTGTTGATTTACTCGTCCAAAGTGTTTAACCTGTATGATAGTATTACTTAGTTGTTAGGATACAAATTGACTAATTGGGATCATGCAACTAATTGTGTGGTTTGGACACATTTGTGTGACATTATTAAATATTTGGACCACAAAATAGTTAATGAAAATGTTTTTATTTAATAAAATTATCATATAATCAAATCCTTAAAAAATGGATAAAACAAATTTGGGCAGCCCATAGGTTGAACTCTCCTATCAAAAGACCTAAAATAAAATAAAGAAAAAGTGAAGTTGTAAACTACAACATTCATCTCTTCGCTCAAGTTGATGCATAAAGGTCTGGAATATAATATTCGAAAGAGAGAAATATAAGTTAAAATTACTTTAATACATTAATAAAGATATTTAATAGCTGTACTGACATTGAGTAGGCTGGGTTACCCGAGCACAATATGAGTCACGACCCGAGTTAGCCGTGTCAGGTCCAACCCAACATGGTCCATAATCATGCCTGGACTTGGATTGTGTCAACTTTAGGCATGACTCGTGCTGTGCTGAGCTAGAGTTAATTATCTAAATAAATATACTGAAGCATCAGAATATTGTATATTGTTAGTATCATTTAAAAATGATAGAATCTACGGTTCCCATATTCGCCATCATGTTAAATAATCTCATGGTATTCTTGTTGGTGGCTGACCCATATTATTAGCTCAGTTATGCATTTGAATTTGTATATTCTTTTTTTTTTTTTGGTTAAATGTTTTACATTGTAAATTTCTGTTTTTTTTTTTTTTTTTTGTCACTGCTATGGGTGTATTTATGGTAGTGCCAAACTGATTGATAAATATCGAACCAAACACAACATCATTCCCTCTGCTGGTTTACACGATCCTGCTGTTACATCTGGAATTTCGGATTTGATTTATGAATCTAAGCCTGAATCACAAAGCCATGATGCGCTTGATAATGACTTGGTCAATGCTTGGGCAGCAAGTCTTGGTGATGATGAATTACTGGATAGCAATGCTACTGCAATGGACAGGGTAAGATTCTCTTCAGAATATTCGATTGTCAATTTTTGTAGCCTATTTGAAGGCTAAATCATGTTTATGATGCATACATTTAGTTTTTTTGTGGCACCTACTTGGCAGTGTTGGGAATTCCTATGCTTTCCGTTGAGGTTTAATGGAAAAATCTTCTTCCTTTTTTCTTCCTCCTCTCTTCTCCCTTCTCCCATCTCCCTCCTTTGGTCAAACACTATGTTCGAGATTCAATATGGTATCAGAGTGTTCGGGCAGCTAAAGGGGTTGTGTTTGAATAAGTGTGTGGTTGTGCCAATGTTGCCTACAACGTGCGCATGCATTTGGCATCGATAATGGCGGTGGCACCATACGATGGAGATAAAAGTTAGGTTTTGTTGTAGGTGATGACAAGTTTGTGGCGTTCCAGTAAGGTGATGATGGTCCAGATGACAGTTGCCATGGTTGTTTGTATGTTAACACCTATATAGATCTGATACAAATCTGATACATCACTATGATGGTGCTTACACTGATGTTGAGTCCTTATTTTAAAGTTTTAGCTTGATGCCATTTGTTTTGTGATGTTATGTTTGTTTGGTGCATTAGGGAGTTTCTTGTGTCTTTTATAAAAGAAAATGGATGACTGGGGCTGTGGAGAATTAGCATGAAATCATCGGTGGACGGTGATAACTCATCCCAGATGGCATTAGGTCATGATTATAAAAATGCATGATTTCTACTCTAATTTGACCTAGAAACTAGTAAATGATTTTCATAAAAGAATAATTGAAGCGAATAACTAATATCTAATTGAAATTATTATGACCCTTATATTATATAAGTGTGTCTATATGTTTTTGGGAAGAAATTGTATTGATCGTTAACGATCTAAATAATTAGATATTATATTTTATTATCTTAAGTTATTTCACATATCAATTTTTTTATGTAAAATGTGGTTATTAGTATTCTATGATATTTAATTATAATCAAGAATACTATAGGAATTTGGATTTCATGATCTTTTCTTTTGTTCATCAAATACATTAAATAAGATTTATTCTATTAGCTTTGATCCATAACAATGGAATTTCAAGATTTTATATCTAATGACAGTGATAAAATCTTTATGTTTTATCCTGTAGTCTATTTATTAATTTCTAAATCCATAATAATGGTTGGGGAGAGAGCTAGAGAGGCTTTTATAGGCGAGGAGAGGATCAATATAGTTTCCATAAGCATTACAAAAAATAGTTATTTTTTTCATCTTCATAATTGCTAGAGGATAGAGGTGTGTCAAATGGTCAGGGCCGGCCTTCCCAGTTTTAGGTGGCCCAACTGGGCCAACGTGTTTTGCCTGGCTCGGTATGGTTTCTTCAGGCCATGCCCTACATGGCCCTTTCGGCCCAGAATGGTTTTTTCAGGCTAGGCCCTACATGGTCTGTCGGCCTGGCAGGTTGAGAAACCGTACCAGGTCGGGCTCGTACGAGCTGGTTTTTAATTTTTAATAAATTTTTTTTTGATTATATTATATGTGTATTTAGTTTATGTTTAAAAGTTTTTTTTATTAATTATTTTTAGTAATTAGATAATATTAATTATTTTTAATACTTTATAATTTATATGTCTATAAGACTATCACTGTAAATGTATAAAATATGAATTAATAAAATATTAAAACTTAAATATAAATAAAAATTAAAACTAATGTAAAATTAAAATTCAAAAAAAAATAAATATTAAACTTTCAAGCATCAAATGCATCAATCCACAAAGGCATAAACTCAAGTCTCAAAGTAATATCATAATGAAAAATTAAACAAACACAAATATAATATAAATGAGTAAATCAAAATCAAATATCAGAATCAGACATAAGTGACACAATTCAGTAATCTTTAATCGTCAACGTCGTCAATCATCATATCATCCTCAATATCAATATCACAAATATCATCATCAGCAATCAACTCATCCGCTTTTATTGCAGTCCCAGTACAATCCTGGATGTCCAAGCTCAAATCATCTTAATCCATCATGCATGCTAAAGCCTCAATAACATTCGAACGTAATCTCAATCTCCTATCCGAAATCACATTCACTGTAACAGAAAAAGTAAATTTTGATGCTACGCTCTACTAGAGGAGTTAGTAGATGTTGTGTCATTTTAGATAGTATGAGAATAGTGAACTCGTATGATATTCACCACTATAATATATCAAAATTCTTAGTATTAGAATATGATAGGATTAAACAGTAATCGGTATCTAAATATCGAGACAGCTCACTCTTATTCAATGGTCCACTCCGTCATTTTTCCTTGCTAACTGAATAGAAAAATCATCTTCTAATATGATATCCATGTTCGTCCTCGGAGTCTTATTACTATTATAATCATACCTAGTATCGTAGTATATAATAGCTCATTCAACTTCTCGTGAATGAATACTTCAGGTGGCTCTTTCAGGTTTATGCACGAGAAAATTTTAGTCAAAATGTTCTCTCTCTCTTCCACCTTAATCTTATGATCCATGCAGGCAACCAGACAATAAATAGATAGAGTGGTAGACCAGTACTTTAAGTACTTGATTTTTGTCTTTACAATCATATCGCTAAGTGTCGAGTCATCTCGATACTTCCTAAATATGCTACTAATATTGTATATGCACCTGAGTGCAATATAAGTTGTGAGAGTATAAATTGATGAATAGTTGTTCATAATGTCAAAAAAATTTTAAGAATTTTATAAATGAAATTTTTTTAGTCTAGTTAGTGTTGTCAATAATAAGTTAGTTACTATTACTATTTACGTAATCAAATATCATGTATTCGTATCCAATATATGACTCTAACATCAGGTATATGTAATTCCAATGATGTCTCACATTTGATTGAAATTTTTTCTTCTTAAGATTCGTAGGCAAACAGATACTACCAAACTCTTGTTGTCTTCGATGTGTGCGAATATAATTTAGTGAATTTTGTATGTTTTCTAAAGCGGGGCACATACCTTCATTCCCGCTTGTACAATTACGTTAATTACGTAACACATGCATCTAACGTAAAATATTTTTTTTAATGGTTCATCTCTAATATTCCTAACAACATATTATTCACTATTTCATTATTAGATATATTATCGAATGTGATACTAAAAATTTTATTTTAAATTTTATATTCTTTAAATATCTTTATCATGTACTCAAAAATAGCCGAGCTATTATGAGTATAGAGAATCTCAGAGAATTCTAAAATTTTTTATTTAGAGTTTATTTTAAATATACATAATGCGCTGTAAGGCATGCATAAAATGTATCTTCGTAATTAGTCTAGATATCGGATATCACGGATTTTATTCCACTATATTTCTTAAATTTATTAATTATTATTTATTTTTCTAACTTAAAATATTCTTGTATGTTTTTCCTATTTGTTGACCTAGGAATCTTACGAAAAAAGGTTGAAAATATGTCTGAATAATACTGACTATCTTTAGATTCTTTAAAAATCTAATTGAAAGACTCATCGTGCTGATCTATTTAACCATGCTTTCTTTCTACAACTCGTTGTGGTAAATGAAGGGGGTAAACTTCAAAACTGAACTAGATCTAGCCTCAAAAAATCAACCATTAAGTTGGGTTTGCCTATGATCTAATGCACCATGTTTTTTGGTGCATAGTTCGGAATACCTATAAAGTTGTTCAGTCTCACACAAACTCTCAAAACTTAAAATTTTTTATAATATTTGTATTGTGTCATTTTTTCTTAGATACTCCTAAAATTTTTTTATTTTATTATATTAAAATGAATTTAAATTATTAAAGTCCTTTTAGGTTTTTTGTTTTTTATATGTTTAGGTCAAGGTGAACTGAGAAACCAAAGTTTTGACCGCCTCGGATTTTTTCGTAGGAATAGGATTTTTATTTTCTAAATTAAAATTTATTTTTTTTTTGTTATTTAAATTACTATTTATCATTTTATAATTTTTTTTAGACTAAAGAGTAGTGAGAGAGAGACTAGATTAGAGAAGAAATTTTTAAATTTAAAACTTTAAATTTAAAAAACTAATTAATAAAAAAATACAAAATACCCGTAAACCGAAATGCGTAAACTTTAATTTTTTTTATATTCGCACCGCACATGCATCACAAATCCAAAGCTGAGTCCCAAATATCGAAATTCCGAGAGAAGAAAATTAGAGTGAGAGAGAGAAGAGCAAGAGCCAAGCCAAGCCAAGAGAAGATTTATGTTTTTAAAAAATATAAATCTTAGAGTGAGTGAGGATTTTATAGATTAATAAAATGATTTTTTAAGTATTTTTTTTTATTTTTTTAAATTTTTAATAATTTAAAAATGGGCTGAATTTTTAGAGCTGTCAGATTCTGCCCTATATCCGATGGAGGTGAAATCCAATTGCTTAGTTTAAATTTTTTTTTACTGTTTGGGTCGGTTCAATTGTTGAACCGACCAAAAAAATCTCATTCCAAAAGTTTTGGTTTCTGGAATGGATCAATGGAAAGGAATCGGGTCTCGAACTTTTATGTCGAAAAAGATAATGAGTCGGGTTTCAAGCCTGATGGAACTTTTGGATCCATCGGGCCTCGGGTTGTCGGTTCGGGTCAAGGGCATCAAGCTAGGAGGGTCAGGGCATATCTCGGCTCGTGTCGAGATACTATGCCCACGGGCCTCGGTATCGGGCCATGCTTGGTCCGACACGTGACCTGGTTGGCCTCAGCACGGCACAGCATGAGACATGCCTTGAACAGGCCTGGCACAATCACGAGCATGGGTAATTCCCATGCCTGGCTAGGTACGGCCGAATCGTGTCATGCTTCGGGCTGGGCCATGCCAGCCCTCCCATTTGACACCTCTAATAATTGCTACCAAACAATTTAACTTTTTAATTGGGTATTCATAATAGCAACCTAATTATAATTTAACCTTTTAATAATATATTTATTAAATCTAATAATTTATCATGCAAATCACATAAATTCTACTTTTTACTCGGAATTTTTTTATTTTTCATTTTAGATTTTTAAAAGTATTTATTTTGTTAAATATCTTTCACCAGACAAAGAAAATATGATTACACATGTCATTCATTATGCTTTTATTGGGTGTTTTAATACTCAAAAGAGGTATAATCAAAAGAGGACTCATAACACATATCATGTCATTCACATTAACACTCATTATTAAGAGGATCATAATGAGTGTCAATGTGATGCTTTTTAAGGATATGTCTTTTTTTAAGACTAGATTCATGAGAACACACCTCGATACACCATTGTGGTAGAGTTATTCTTGTGTGTGGTTTTTACTCCATATAGGGGGGTAATTATTTACCTTACTCTTATGTTTATACTAGATATTACTAGAACAACTTGGTTTAAGGAGAGTACTATGACCTTGTTTCATTGAGCTTTGTGCTGGGAAGAAGAGTATAGTGTATGTATCCCACTAGATATGTGATATGAGTCCTTTTAAGTGAATGAAATGAGAGTTTGGAGATATGATGACCTCAACCTAAAGGTATATATTAAATAAATTCGATCATGGTATTTCCTAGATTTGTCTTCTGTCATATCATTTGATTCAATTTGGAGTAGTGGGCTAGTGGCTTAAATCTTATGATTGTTCTTTAGAAATTACTAAGAATATGTTCTATTCAATATTTTTTATTATGAGCACTCTTTTATTTTTTTTCTTTGTTGTCATATATTTTGTGTTTTCATCATCTCTTTATAATTACAAAATTTTTAGTGCCTATTATGAGTTACTTTGTAATTTATAATAACAACATATTATATTAAATGAACTGAATGTAATCACATCAAATAATATTTATAATATTATTTGTTGTAGAATGTAAATAAGTCTACACGGTGAAGACTAAATCTAAAGGAAAGCTTAATCGACTCAAAGCATAGATTGGTAATCATGGAATTTACAAACTTATGCTATTGGTTTTTGAGGTGTATTTTTTCATATGACTAAAATGATTACTATTAGATTATTACTTTAAATATGAATAATATATTAATTAGATGTGAATACTATATTTTTTCTTGGCAATATTAATGAGGATGTGTTTAAGCAATAGCTTTAGGACTTTTTATCCTTGGGAGCAAATATAATGTGCATACATTGTGGAAAACTATTATGACTTGAAATTTTCTCATATGGTATGATTTAGTTGGTTCCCGTATGTACTTATCACTTTTTATCTTAGCATGTGTGTGTCTAAATATTCTTATTTTTTTTGCACATAGATTTGGAGCTCAATATGCGATATTAGTGATGTATATTAATGATATTATAATTTTAAGAAATGATCAGTTATGTATATCACAGCTAAATTTTTTTAAAAATTTAGTGATGTATATTAATGATATTATTTTTTTAAGTTTTGAGTTTATATAATCAAGTGGTATATTTCTTTTTCAAATAAAATATACTTAGGATATCTTGTCTAATTTTAGTTTGAAAAGATGTGTACATGTTGACTCACCACTTTTTTAGGTATAGACTTGCTTATAGATGTTGGTTCCCTAGTTAACTCTATGAAATATAGGAGGATCATAAAAAAAATTAATCTATATGATAGTAATCATATTAGATGTTATATATATTAGTGTAATTTGTTATTTTTTATATTCTCTCTGATATATTTATAAGATTGTAGTTCTCGAGACTCCCAGGTACGTGAAGAAGGCTTTAGGACATAATTTCTTTCAAAGTTATGGGAATAGATGTGTAGAGATATATTTAAATTTTAGTTAGATTCGAGCGATCACAAATAGGAGATTTGTTACATAGTTTTATATTTTTGTTGGAGGTTAATTATTGTTTCTAGACCTACTACAGAGGTTGAATATAGTGGTTTAATGTCAATTATTTGGAGTAGTTTTGCTTACCAGTTTAGAGGCTGAAGATGTATTTTGATAGTCATACAGTTTGATACATTACTGCTAACTTGGTGTTACATGATTAGACATTTTCATATAGGATAAGTTCTATGATGGTTTGATAGTTTTTGGATACATACCTACTAGGGAATATATTATAGTCATCTTCACGAAAAACTCTCAGATAATAATATGTTGGTTTTCTTTCTTCTAAAATGAGCATTTATGACATATATATCTTAGTTTAAAGAGGAGTATTAAGATTTTGTTTTGTATTTATTTTGTTTTTTTTTCTTTATTAGAGATCACCTGACATGTATGTTGCCCCAAATCATAAATATAGTAGGTATTGTATTTTTAAAAATAGATTTTCTCATTGATCATTTTTTTTTGTTTCCTCTCTTTTTTCTTCATATTGGTTTTCCTTTTTCCCAAAATTCACAAGTGTTGAAACTTTAATCAGCTTTTGCATAGGGATCATATAAGGGGATCCCTCATCATGGTCTAAGATATTTTATTACCTATATTGATGATTATACTAAATATATATTGTTATTAATTTAAAAAAAAATATCATATTTTATTTAATTTTATAAAATTTTATGAATAAAATTATAGTTCTCAATATTCCCAGGTATGTGAAGAAGGCTATAGGACATATAATTTCTTT
The DNA here is from genome assembly GCA_029783825.1 of Sapria himalayana. Lineage (NCBI taxonomy): Eukaryota > Viridiplantae > Streptophyta > Magnoliopsida > Malpighiales > Rafflesiaceae > Sapria > Sapria himalayana. The sequence goes on along the minus strand of JAREIK010002608.1, from coordinate 77,305 downwards.
CAAAGATTATGAGCGTAGATGTGTAAAGATATATTTAAATTTTAGTTGGATTCAAGCGATCACTGATGGGAGATTTGTTACATAGTTTTATACATTTGTTGGAGGTAAATTGTTGCTCTTAGCTCTAGTATTGATGTTGAATATAGAGCTTTAATATCAATTATTTGGAGTAGTTTTGCTTATCAGTTCAGAGCTTGATGGTGTTATATTGTGATAGTCATATAGTTTGATACATTACTGCTAACTAGGTGTTACATGATTTGACATTTTCATATCGAAAATATTCTATGATTGGTTTGATAATCATTGGATACACACCTACTAAAGAACATATTGTAGTCATTACGAATAACTCTTAGATGATCACTTTTTAATTCTTAAAGTGAGTATTTATGACATGTATCTTAGTTTAAAGAGAAATATTAAGATTTTGCTTTGTATTTATTTTGTATTTTTTTTATTTTCTTTATTAGAGATCACCTGACATGTATGTTGCCCTGAGTCATAAATATAATAGTTGTATTTAAAAAAAAAAGTTTCTCATTAATAAATTTTTTTGTTTTCTCTCTCTCCCTTTTTTCCATATATTCCTTCCTCTTTTTCAAAATCCATAAGTGTTGAAACCTTAATCAACTTTTGCATAGGGATCATATCGGAGGATCACCCATCATGTTCTGAGATATTTTATTACTTATATTAATGATTATACTAAATATATATTGTTATTAATTAAAAAAAAAGGCATATTTTATCTATATTTATAAAATTTTATGAATAAATAAAAAATCAGTATGGTTTTAACATTAAAATATTATTAAGTAGTCATATTTTGGATTATATTTTTCATTATTTTTCTTGTTTTTTTGAGAAATATGAAATAATTTATCAAATATTATATAGTTACACTCTTATGCATAATAAAATAGCTAAAAAAAAGAATCATTATTTAGTTGAGATGGCTATGACTCTTATATTACATATGAGTATTTCTAGATTGTATTTGAGAGAAGCAGTGTTAATTGCTAACTTTATAATTAATTAAATATCATTTTATGTGCTCTCTTATTATATAATGTTGTGGTTTTCTTATTTGTTGCTTTGTAGTATTATTTTCTTATATTTGATTTTTCATATTCTTTATGTTGGTCCTAAGTATTTAATTATTCTAATTCAGTCATTATATCTACCAACAAATTTATATCAGGTTGAGTTTGAAGATAATGATATTTTTTGAATAGGAAGATCTCATTCATATTATAAAGGTATTTAGGAAACTTGATTATAATGGACTTTGAGTCTAAACTATGAGAGAGAGAGAGAGGCATATTCAGTCGTCTAAGACCAAAAAATGAGCCTATTAAGGAGCTAGGAGATCCTCCAAAGAGTCTCTTTGATGTTGATATTCCAATTGGTCTCCAAAATGGACTTATGGGTTATATTCGGTAGTTGATTTCATAATTTTGTCATACCATTACTTTGTTTATCTTTTATTTTTTATGAATTTTCTTTACAATATTATGATATTCAAGTTTATTTTTGAGATATTATCTTATACAGGGTGATGCTTGACTATAATTGAAGAGTTGCATATCTTTTATTGTAATGAGAACATAGAATTAGTACTTAGACATTCAGAAAGATCTTTGTTATGAATGACTCATACTTTGCATTTGCAACTAGTGTTTGATGTTGCGGCTTGAATTAAGTTGCAATTTATTTTGTGGTTGCGACTAGAAGATTACTTTAGATTCATGTCTTGTGTTGTGGAGTCGTGACTCATTTGAAGCTGCTACATGCGTTTTTGGAGTTGCATTTTGTATTGTGAAAGCATGACTCAATTAAAGTTGTCACTTAAGTTTTGGAGTTGTGACGTGTTGAGAAATAGCGAATCGACTAAAGTTGTAACATGTGTTTTGTTGTCGTGATCCTATTTTGTAGTTTTATAATATGTTAGAATTTTAGGTGTCGAAGGCAATTGCTTCAATACTAAGTGTTGGTTTTGAGATAATTCGCACAACCTTCCTCTGATATAGAATATCAAAATTTGTGGTGACAGATAGGGCTTTGATTTTCGAGGAGGGACAATTCAACACAAATAGAATCATCATTGATGAAGCACATATTGGCTACATTTGAACAAGTCGGTCCTAAGTATTATGTTATTCCCTCGGAGTAGAGGTGGCAGACGGGACATGCCGGGCTGGCCCGGCCCATTTTTTTCAGGCCCGACCGTGCTTTTCGTGCCGTGCATGGCCCGGCACGGACCCGTAGCACGGTTCCCTGGGTTCGGCCCGGCCGGGCCGAACCCTAAATTAAAAAAAATTAGGGTTTCGGCGCCCCCGTAACCCTAATTTTACAAAAAAAAAATTGATTTCGGCACGGTATCGTGCCAACAGGCCACTGTACCGTGCCAGGCCAGGCACGGCACGAGGCTTGATTGGCCTCGGCACGGCACGAGCCCGGGCATGGGAAATTCCCGTGCCGGGCTGGCCCGGTTGACACCTCTACCTTGGAGTCATCGTACTTGCCAATAAATCCATATCAAGTTGATCTTGGAGAGAGTGAGATTTTTCGAATAAAGATTTCTCATTCAAACACATGATTAACAATAGAAAATTATCTTTTTTCTCTCTTTTTCTTATTTTTTTTCTGTTTATTCTTCTTTCTCTTGCCTGATTTCTACAAACTCTAACATGAAGAAATCTCAAGTGGCCATGGGCACCTTCATATGGCTGGTTTGTTAGATTCTAGCTGAACATCAGCTTGTGCATATGATAAATCTATTATAGGATATTGTATTTTATTTTTAGGCAATCTTTTTCTTGAAAAGTAAGTATTTAATTGTGGTCTTCTGATGCATTGTAAAGGCCAAGTTAATAGCTAAATGATAATTATTTATTAAATATTGTAGATCAGATATCTAATAAAAAATAGCGAGTATTTATTTATTTATTTTTCTTACAACTCTCTATTGTAATTTATCATGTAATAAGATATATAATTTTTAATATAATATTTTACAAGAAGACTGAGTATATAGATGTGACATGTTTATTTTATAAGGAGAATATTCGAGATGAGATAATTGTTATAACTTATTCATATCGCACACCAATCTTGATATATATTTATGAAGATATTAAATAAATTCCAATTCACTTATATTTCATCAAAGCTCGGTGTACTAGATATTTACACACTAGTCTTATTGAATATTGTAGTGTTTTATTTTATTTTATTTTTAATTTTTTATGATTTTGATGAAGTATCAAATTTGTGGGTTATCCCTAATACTTTATATTTTTATTTATAGACTTGGGTTTTATTATTTTATTTTGGGATATGTAATTACTATTATTTATTTTTTAAGTGTTTTATTTTACAAATGGTTGCTTCGATTCATTTGTTTTTATATTTATAATTTGAATTTTATTTGGACTTTTTTAATGACCATCTTAACTTTGTATTGTATTATTTTGGTTCCTATATATAGTAATATTTGCTTGTGTTTACTATCATATATATATATATATATATATTTTTTTTTTTTTTTTGTATTTTTATATGTTCCTTGTTTACTTTTTTTTTTCATTTAAAATGATTTTTTATTTTTCAGACTAGGTTTATTATCTATATTATTCCATTCTATTTAATGGTAGGTCAAAGAATTTATTTCCGGTTTGGGAACAGATGCTCCGGATGTCGAAGATGAGGGTGTTATTTCAAGAACCTCAGTTAGTTATGATGATATGTGGGCAAAGACACTTCTAGAATCTTCAGAATTGGAGGTATGATATGGTAACTGGTGACACATTTGGCTTGTGCGAGATAAATACCAAGGCATGAGACGCACATGTCAGATGTGCCCCAATGAGATAATGTTGGTAGTGGCAGTGTTTCACCTTGATTTTGTAACTTTTCAGGAAGATGATGTCAGGTCCCCTGGGATTTCTTCCCCGGACTCGGGTGGATCTGTTGAAACAGCAACGTCGTCACATTTTGGTGGAACGGGATATCCTTCTCTGTTCGGCTCGCGGTCACCTGCTTATGGTGTACCACAAACCTCGGTAAGCCTGATATACTGAGCTATCATTTCATTAAACTGAGCAGATGTGGCCCATTTTCTTGTTAATGCGTTTTGTGTTGCAGGGGACACTGAATGCGCACAGTGGGTAGAAATAAAATTGTGCATAAGATGTACAATAGATGTGTAAGACCCAAACAGAGTAGTAGAGAGACAGATTGATGTGTGCAACTAGGCTTGGACCCGTTTGACAGTTTCTAGGAAGTGTTTTTGCCTTTGTAACACTAGAAGAATGTTTTTTGAAAGAAAAATGGTGTTTGGAAATAATAAGAACATACAATAATTTATAGTCAGATGGTTCAATCCGACATAAAAATATTGTGCAATGGGAATATCTTATTAATACATGCTAATTGGATTGGAGCATCTTAATTGTCGGATGAGCACATCTAAAAAGTAAAAAAAGAGAAAGAAAACAAACATAAATAGTAGAACTCTTTCAAACTGATGCTTAAATATTTAAAATATCAAGCTGGAAGAAAAGAGAAATAGGTTGAGTCCTCTTCAACTTCTTCATTAAGTCATCGGCTTGTTGACATGTTGTATGAATATGAGGTATAGTAATAGTCTTATCTTGGATTTTATCCATTGGAAAGAAATACTTTTTTTTTATATGTGTTTTATTCGCTCAGAAAGTTTTAGTTTTGTCGTTATATGTCATGTTGTTTGACTGATACAATAGAGAGGAGGAATAGAATAAACACTTGGCACACGACCTCTTCTAGAAGATGTATGATCCAAAAATATCTCATAAGTGATTATTATTATTATTGCATGGAATTTTATCTTGGTCTTGGAATTCTAGACTATTATATATCTCTTACTTTTCTTGCAATTAAGATTGTCCCAAAGAAATGTATAAAAACTATAAGTAGATATCGTCTAGATGCAAGTTGATGTCTAACCCTAGTCTGAAGACTCGGCTAATGGAAGGTGTACACGATCACTCAGAGATATTACAACTTGGAGATTTTATCACTTAACTCAATATGCAAAGAACTGCATCTAGGCAAACATATTATGAAGAAATTATTAAAAAAAAAAAAACTTATATTAACTATATAAGCTACATCTAGTCTAATATGTATTTTATATTAATTATATTAACATATTATGTATTTTATCTCACAAATATTTTATTAGTCTAAGATGAATAATACTTATATATCTTTTGGGTAAAGAAATATGTATTTTATTGTATCAGGCACAATTTTGTGATATTTTGAAAGTAAATTTTGAATAAAATAATATTATTAAAAATAATAAGAAGTAAGTTGAATGATCTTTCTAAAGATTACAAATTTTGAAAAATACATAAAGAAAAAATAATAAAGAATAATGCTAGATGAAATTGTTAATGATTAAAATTTAATTTTCTCAAAAATATTTTTTAATATTTCTACTAAGGATAAACATCTGATATGTTTTTATCAAATATTCGTTTGTCTTTTGTACTACCTCATTCTATGTAGATGTACTAGCATAATACATATGATATATGATTTCATGATTAGTGTAATAAGTAAGACATATTCAAATAAATGATCAATTTTAATAATTTTTATTTTTTATTAAAATGATTAATTATTTTTTTTATGAAAGATTTGTAAAAGAGATATTACAAGTAGAATATTGAAACAATGAACACCCAATCAAAAATTTAACTCCAATAATGAAATGAGTAAATGGGGATGCCGTAATATAATGGGTGAAATAGATTGGAGCAACTCATATGTTGAATTTCCCTTTTCATAATAAAATAAACAACATTAAAATAAAAAATATAAACACATTGAAATTGTAATACATGCTCTCAAGTTGGTTCATAAAGGTTTAGAACAATAAATTTGGAAAAAAATAAGATAAGTTGATGTCCCTTTTGGACTAACTTAAAGTTGTCTGATATGTAGTTTTATGTCTGAATTAAAATTATAGTCTTGATAGCATCTTCAATTTTTTGTTAGAAAAAAAAATTAATATTTATGTATTTTATTTACTCATAAAATATTTAATTTGAGATTATATATTTTGTTGTATGATTATCATAGTATAAAGTAGTTTGAGATGAAAGTACATAGTCGATCTTCTTGAAAAGGTATTAATTCTTAGGAGTTATAAAGGTGATTGTTGCAATCACCTTAAACCCTATCTATATATTATTGCAATTTTGATATAATTATTTTTTTTATTTTATAGGATATAAGATTTATCTTCAAAGAAAGTATAAAAATATATAGTAAATTTTTTCAAAGTACTAGTTGATACCCAACTAAAATTTGAATCTATCTAACATTAAGTGTTCGTGTTCATTGATAGAGATTATTTGTATCGGAGACTTCTTTACACACATCGCTATGCTATGAGTTTTTTCCAAGTAAACCTATCAATGAAAATTTAAGAAATGATTAACTATAAATTACTGCAAAAGTTATATATGGCCTGGTGATGACCAGGTAGTAAATTTTTTGTGCATTTCTCCTAAAGAAATGTTAGTCAATAGATGAGTCTCATCTGACAAAAAACTGTCCCTTGGTAAATTAGAGTATCTACTAGAGCAAAATCCAATAAATTATCCTGATGAGTATATTTATTATATACCTTTTATATGATAACACATTGTCTCTTCTTGAGTAAAGATATTTATTATATACCTCTTATGTGACAACACATAGTTTCTTCTTGAGTAAAGGTATTCATTGTTATTCATCTAAAATTGTGACTAGAATATTTATTAAGTTGAATTATTGTTAACTTATTATTTTTCATAATTAAAATATTATTCACATATATAATAAATAAAATATTTTTGTTGTTAAAATTCATTTAAAAAAATATAATGAAATCTAAAATATGTTAAATTTCTAAATAATAAATGATATTAATGCAACAACATTCAATCAATATTTAGTGCAGGGTGCTATTACAAACTCATTCAAAAAAATAAAAAGAAATCAAAAATAAGTTAAATTTCTAAATAATAAATGATAATAATACAATAACATTAAGTTAATAATAATGCAATCACATTTAGTCAAAAATAAATGATAATAATGCAATAACAACCCAAGCTACCACATGACAAGAAATATTATTTTTTTTTGCCTCCTACTTGTTAAGGAAAAGGTTACTTTCAAAAAATGTACAAAATACTATTATAAATCTTCTATGGATATATATTGGTATTTTACTCTAATTTGAATGTCTAGCTATTTGTAAGTGATTATAATTTTTGAAAGAGATTACAAGCCTTTGATACTTTTTTACATACCTATGTATTTGAAAAGATATCTCAAAATGTTTATGTTAAAAAAAATTTAGGAAATTACTAACAATGCGAATTATACATGGTATATCATTTTTGTTTATAGATATATAATTAATCTTTATATGACCCTTTTGTAGGTAGTTGAGCCAACTGGATGAATCACATCAAAAGTAAAATTAATACTTGAATCAATAAGAAAATCTATTGAAGCATAAGCCAAAAGATCAATCTCTACAAGAGTATATTATTTTTTGCAATATAATAATATATTTTTTTTTATAAAATAATATTTTTCGTAGAATAAGTGATCTATATTCTAGTAAATTATTTTAGTCTCATAAAATTTTTTGTCTAATATTATGTCTGAAGGTATTTGTTTATTTAAGTGATCATAAATCTGTTATCTTTCTTAATTAAAATATTATTTACATAAATAATTAATAAAATTAGTTTGGCATCTCGTCTCTTATGGAAAAATAAAAAAATTTATAATATACTTGTGCAATTCAAATGAAATAATTGTCTTTAAAATATTGTAAATCAGGCTCTTAGTAACTATTGCAAGTCATATAATTATTTTTTTAATTTGTAAATTACATCTAATTATATTGCTCGAATCTCGGTTAGTGGTCCAACTCATTATACATATTTTTCTCAAGGTTGTCATGAAGAAATATATTCTTCATATCTAACTAATATATTCTTCAATGTGAGATACTATAAGTGAAATAATTATAAATATTGAGATTATATTGCTAATTGGAGAATGTGTCCTAATAGTTTATCCCAAATATATGAGTGTATTCTATTTATACAAATCTCACTTTAAGGTAATATATCTTTTCATCTAGACTTATTTTCATAGTAAATACTTATTTGTAATAAATAACAAATCTTCTCAAATATCATATTATTAGTTCCCTAGTCATATTAGGGTGGAGGGTTTACATCTCTTCCATCATGGCTAGCATCATCTTTGATTAGACAATATTTTAAAAGAACACTTGAGTTTTTTAGTATCGTTAAAAAAATAATAAAAAAAAATAAAATAAGAAATAATTAAAAAATAAAATGAGTATTATAAAACTTATTAAATCGAGTATTGGGTAAATTTCTTTTATCCCTTTTAGAAAGCAAGTTGAATGTCAAGATCAAAGAGGTTGGTGAAGTTGCAGCTTCATCAAGCTCCTTGATTTGTTTATTTTTAGTCTAAGAATGTTGAGTATGTCTCTCTCTGACTCTATTATAGTATTGATCTTATCTTGGGCGGTTAAGTTTCTTTGTAGATTATAAATTTATGTGACTCTAGGATATGTCAACTAGATATACTGTTCATCTAAAAACTAACCATGATACATTTTATGAGTTAATAGCAATGATTTTATGTTTATTTTGTTTTATTATTTTCATTGTTTCAGATAGTGGTAAGTAGGTCATGCTGAGCATGAATTAAAAAAATTATGGGCCATCAAGTCCATGCAGGCTTGGTTTAAAACTTAGTCATGCTTGCTATGCCGAGCAGGGTATGATCAAGAAAAAAACTAGAATGAATTAACATGTGACATGGTTCATGTTTGGTTCGACACATGCCAAGCTCAAGCTAGGTGAAAAGTAGGCGAGACGTGCACAGAGAGACGTGCACACTGATTGTGACTTTTTTTTGACAACTCAACTTTAATTGTATTCTTAATTTCACTGACATCTATTTATGATGCATCTTTCACAATGATTATATATTTTCTCCTTGAAAATCAAACTCTTTTTACATGTTTTATCAGTGTTGTACCATTTACATATGCATATTGAGTTTAGTCACCTATCATTGAACAAGTTTAAAATATTTTACCTTATTCTTAATGAAATATCAACCATAGTATGTGTGATATTTCAATTATGAAAATTTACTTGAACTTCATATCTTATAAGTCAGTCTGTTTTAAATACGAACCCAATCGATTTGATATACTCAAATGTGCGAGGATTTAACTAGAGAGAGCTTTAAATATTTTAATACTTTTATTTATGAATTCTCAAGATATATATATTAATATATATATTTTTCATGATATATCATAAGTTTTTTTTTATTTTTTAGATATTTCATAAAAAAATTAATTTGATAAAAATATTTAAAAATTAAAAAATGATAATATATTAACATATATATTAGATATATTCAGTACTTATAATATGTATCAGAAGATTATATATTGGATTTTTTATGTTTGGACACCCCAATATAATGAGAATACTGAAAGAAAGAATAAATATATAATTAAAATAACTCAGAAAATTCTACCTAAAAAAAGTGATCCAAAACTTTTTTAAGGATATGTTTTAACTAATAATCAATTATATGCTCAATTTATTTTTTTTTCAGTGTGTGCACTTTCAAATGTCATATTCTTGATATAAATTATTTAGTTTGTCTTTTAAAATTTTTAGATACACTATTTTGTTCTTGATTATTCTTCAAGATAAGATAAATTGATATCTTGGGTCATGATATATATTAACCTTGAGCACTCTAGCACCTAAAGAGGGTATACATATTTTTTAATAGTGACTGATAAATTTCAAATAAGCACAAATATTTTTTTTTTATCATGACTCATTTTTCAAAGAATCTAGGAAGAGTATGAGTTCAGAGTTTAAAAGTTATTATTATATATATTACTTTTTCTTTCTTACATATAATTCTGTCTTAACCATTAGTTAGTAGATAGAGCTACTCATCGACTATAATTGAATATATTGTTACTCAATTTGATGTTATTCACATAAAATTATTTTATCAACCAACCAATGGTTAAGCAAATCTAGAACTTGTAGTTTATTTTGGTGCTATATCTACTATGCATTCACAATTATGCTAAGCAAAGTATAAGAATAGTTGAGTAGTTTCATGTAATATCAATGCAGAGTCTATTTGCTTTAATTAAAGAATCCCTCATAGCAAATTAGCTCTTGAATCATATCAATGGCTATATCAAAATATATATTGTTACTTGTATTTAAGAAATAACTTAATTTTTTATCTTTAATTTTTAATTTTTTTTTGATAACCAAGGGGTCTCGAGATGACCCCCTAATCCTTTTGAGCTCCCGAAAAATTTAGGTAAGAATTATCCCCAATACTTCTACTTCGGTGAGACTTGAACTCGTGACCTTCTGGATAATTACAAGAGCCTTAACTAGCTAAGCTCCCTATGATGGGGGTAAGAAATACCTTCAATAGCTGTGCCTAATCTACCATATAATGGTGACAATAAAAAATATTAATTATAAGAATATAATCCTTTTGAGAACCTAACTAACAAATTCATTATGTCTCGAATTTTTTTTGCAAAAGTAAGATATATATTATAGTTGGATCTGCAATGTGATTTCTAAATTATCATAATATTGTAATATATTGTAGATGGTATAAGAGAGTATCATTTAGTACAAGTTTTCTTTTTCATAGAGTTTATTATGTTATTTATCCTGAAAGAAAGTGATGATATCGCACTTGCTCATTTATTGAATATATTAAAAAAATATATAGCATATATGGATTACTTATTGCCCATAAACTAACTAAAGAAGTATTTAAATCCATGGGTTCCTATTGTAATTTAAGAACATGAGGTTGTCATTATTTCTAATAAATTTAAGCCTCACATTACTCCTTGCAAATTATTTTTAATTTAGATAGCAAGAAGCTAGATAATAGAGATGTGGCCATTAAAACTAAAAATATTTTTCATATATATCACTCAGAGATATTATTTGTGAAAGATGTAGAATAAAAAAATTTCATCTACATGGATCCTCTCTTAACCCACAATTGATTGGACCTCTTCTTGCCCCATCAGACAAGTGGGTTAGGGTTCACTCTTGGCCATAAATTCTCTCTTAGACTTTGCGCAATTGCAAGCTTATAATCAGTATGATAATGTTGAAACTTTATTAAAGGCATATCGCATATGCTCTCGCAAATTCTAGTCTTGATCCTAAAGCCTCAATGTATGTTATCCATTAGGCTCTTAAATGCCTATTGGGTAGGCTTCGTAGAAAGCAAATATTATATAATATTGGGCAATGTTAAAATTTGATTAAGAGTCATTCACATTTCGGCAGTTTAAGAGTGTGTTACCATTTACTCTGGTTATTTTAATTATTTTTTTTATTCTGTTTGATGGGAGTACCTAACTCATATACTAATCCAATCAATTTGCCTCCTATATAAGAGGTTTTATTTTTATGTATTATTTAATATATAAAGTTGTAATCAAATTGTTTAATTGGGAATTATTTTATTTCAAAGTATTTTTAATTAATTTTTATTATTTGTTTATTTATTTTCCGTATTCAATTTGTAATATAGTATATTTTAACAATTAATATAATAAATTTATTAAACAAAAAAAATTATGTTGATTTTTATTGTAGAAAATAGTCAATGATCTGTGTATCGTAATATCATGTATCGTATCATGTATTGTATATGTATCAAAAGTTATATTTTAAAATAATATATGATTTGTGGATACATTTTGATTTCCTTAAAAAATGTATCATAACATTGTACAATGTACAGTATTATGTATCATAGTTTTTTAACTACTACGCATAAAACTAAACTAAATTTCTATAATTTTTATTGAATATTGATGATATTTATTGAGTTTCTTTTGAGATTTGGATATTTTATGGTTTGAATTTCTTTAACTTGTAAATGCTCGCTCACATCTATCTCATAATCCCCAAGCTAAATTATTTTGAGTACAAGACAAGTGTCAGTTAAAAAATATACAAAAATAAATATAATCTCTCAAAATTATATTTGGTCCAAAAATAAAAATGACGAGTAGTCTTATATACCATATATAATTCACTACAACTAGAGAGGAAATACACGTGAAGAAATAAAAATAAATACAATTAAATGTGTTAAATGGGCTCTGTCGTGCTAGGACGGCTCATTTTTGCTAGACACGACTGTGCCAGACACGACAATGCATAATTTATGTGTTGTGCCAAGCATGGCACAGAGGCACCGTCTAGTGGCCCAGTATGGCACAGTAGCATGGCTGAGTGCACGAGCATGCCGGATCCTGCCTTTGAAACCCATTGCGTTTTCACTCAGCACGTGGCTGGTTTACGTGGCTGGCCAATTACAATCAGCCACATAATCAATATCCAACTTATGTGGTCGATTGTTTTAAAAATATTAGACTGTCCCGTCGGGTGGTCACCCGGGCTGGTTGATCGTTTCACCAGGCCAGGCACAAGAGTCGTTCCTAGCCCGGCACGAGGCACAGATCATGCCCACCCAGCATGGTACAAGCTGGGCCAGAGCCTCCTGAACCGGGCCTTGACCGGGCAGCTCGGCCCATTTGATACCTCTATATATTACTTTTAGGACATTATGTGGTCATGATCTTTAAGCATTTGAATTGCTTGTTTTTTTTTCTAGAGCAATTTATTTTTTGTCCGACAGAAATTGATTAAGGTTCTGAATAATGGTGGCAGCATTTATCATGCTCTTAATACGTGATCTGTTTTGCAGAAGCATGAGTCATCAGAGAATCCCACAAGAAAAAGCAGCTCTAATAGTTCTGAATTTCAGTACAAGGAACGTGTTTCTTTCAAACGTCCACAATTTGGAAAAGCACTGTATGATTTCACTGCTGGTGGAGATGATGAGGTGATGCTGTCAGTAATCTGACCGTTGGTGTTTGGAACCTTTCCTCGTCACATGTCTAAATGATTTTTTTGCTCCTTTCTTGCAGTTAAATATAACCGCGGGTGAAGAGCTGGAAATTGAGTATGAAGTGGATGGATGGTTTCATGTACGTCAAGTGTTTGAAAGAAAGTAGAAAATTAAGAATTTCTTTTCCTTTCTCTTACATATATATATTTAAATAAATAAAAATGATATATATATATATATAGGCATGTACGGATAGTCATATATAGAAAAAAAAAAGATTAAAATGATAGAAATATCTTTTATAAATTAATGCACGTCCAATTTATAATTATTAATCCAAATAAATAAATAAATAAATAGTAATATAGAGTAATTGTATAAATATCTATTTATGCATAAAAGTCCAAAACAATAATCTTGGGAGTAATAGTAAAAATATAGCCCTTTTGATATTGTCTTGGAGCTATCTACAAGTTATTCTAAATGAAGTATGTGTGCAATGAAAATTGATTTGTTTTGTATTTTCTCCTTAATAAAGTTATAATGAATTTTTATTTGTTTTGTTCGTTAGTGAATGATTGAATTGAAACTTATGATGATTTTAACATGACTATCACAGTAAAAAAATAAAGAGAAAAAATTTTAATTTTTAAAAAAGTATATATTCGACATCAACTCACAAATAGTAATATTCATAACCATATGTTTGATCTACTAATAGTTATATGTCTCTTAATTTTTCAAAAGATTAAATTATCTCCAAGAAAAGTATATTAATTGTAAGATAAATGTTGTAGATTTCTTTTTTATTTTTATTTTTTTTGTTTTCTTATATTTTTTATGGGAGCATCAATGTGTAGTTTGTTCTATTACTTTTGTTAATTATATAAGGCCATTTGATATATACATTTTATTAGAGTTCTATTTCATTAATATTTTTTTTTAGTATTATATTGTTTTAAAATGGTATCAGAGATAAGATATAACAAAAAATTGGGGAAATAGAATTGTTTCTTCTAGTAGCCGGACACGCACTATAACAACATAGGGTATATGGTGGTGGAAGCTGGTGCACGAGGTGGTGGTAGCGGAAGCATGCACAACTGGCGTCAGCAAGAATGTGTGATTCTATAGGAGGATATGTTACATCAGAGATAGTTATTAAATATTATATCTTGAGATGAGACTAAGATTTTTATACAGTATCAAGTGAAAAAAATTGTTTATCGAATTCATTTGGAGGTCCTCATAGAGTTAACCTACCATGGCACTTATAGTTATTGGAGAGATATATAAATAATTTTTCTATATGGCAGTATCAAATTATTCTATTATTTCAGCTAATTTTGGTAGTTTCACTCATGCACTCATTATAAATTTCTAAATTATCGACACATGAGTTAACACTCATATTTTTAGTAATCATACATTATTTAATTTTTTTTATTTTCTAAAAATATTATTATAAATAATAATAAATATTTAAAAGTTTTAGATATAATGTTATTCAGCTTGAATTTTTATTACTTTCTTATATTATATTTATTCTTAATTATCTTGTTAGTCTAATATTTGTAAGTTATTTTTTTAGAGAATTTTAATTTTGACTTTGTCTCTATTTTCACTCATCTTTATTTGTGGGATGAAATATATATTTTCTCTTCAATAGTAAGATTTCTTTATAGATATTTAAGTGTGTTGGATTATTTACTTGTATATTTTCAACTTAGTCACCTATTACTGGCCAAGTTGAGAATATTTTATTTTAGTCATAAAAGTATTTCAATCCTAAAATATGAGACATGCCAATTGAAAAATTTACTTGAATTTTTTATCATACATGCTAGTTTGGCTTGAATGAGTTTTTATTTAATCTATACTCTCAAATATAAGGATCAGAGAAAGATTTAAGTATTTGATTATTTTTATTGATAACAGCTCGAAATATATTGGGATATATTTCTTTCGAGATAGATCATGAGTTTTTTTTTTTAGATTTTTTATTAAAATAATAGAAAATTAATTTGATAAAAATTATAAAAGATTAAAAAATTATAATGTATTAGAATTAATATTATATCAATTTAATATTTAATATATGAATTATGATATTATATATTTGGTTTCATGTGCAGACACATCTCAATATAATGAGGATGTTGAAAGGAAGATTATATATTTTAATTGAGACAATTCAGATACTTTTATTTGAAAAAATTATTCTAAAATATTTTTAGGAATACGTAATATTAATTGTAATATATCTTATCAATTGAATATAAATATATTTATCTTTTCTTAGTAATATAATTATGTGTAATTTATAGATTATGAAATGTATTATGCTGTTTGAAGCAGTCATTGAAAGCTTTGTTTACAAAATTTTCATATACAACTCTCATTTTGGTTACATTGGTAAATTTTTAATTTTTGTTCTTATAGAGAAGTCCTGGTGACGGGATGATCTTGCTAACTATCTATGTTGTTAATATTCATATTATAGAAGTTGAGTTGTGAATCACTAGATGTGTCCAATTGGCAGGGGCAACCTCAACTTCACTTGCAGCACGGCCCAAAAAAGCCGTGTCATACATTGAATGGTATGGACAGGAGTCATGTCTGCCCTGTCCGTGGCCCAGCCCATAACATGGACCATGTTGTGCTAGGCCTGGCAAAATAGCTTGTGTGTTGATGCACAGCTCGGCATGGCGCATTTGGCACAACTAGCATGATAGGCATGACATGTGGACTTCATGCTTTCTAACAACTAGCCTTTGACAATTGACACTAACACATATTCCTATCTAATCAGAATGCTAATAAAATAATAACAAAAAAAATTTTTAAATAAATAACAGCAACCTTTGGATTTTAGTTCAATGGTTGTGAGCATAAAACTAATGGATGATGGATTTTTGTCCATATAAATTAAAAATATTTATTATTTTATTTGAAAAAATTATATTTTAATATCCAATTAATATTTATAGTTTTTTTATAAAGTTATATTGTATTCTCTCTCAATTTTAATGTTCACTCAAATTCTTGAATTTTGGTCTATAAGTATTATTGGTATTCATATTTTTTTATATTTATTATAATATGATATATAATATAATTATGTAAATTAACATTGGCTTATGAACCTTGTAGTCGTGGACTTGGGTTTTCTCATTTTTGGATTTGGGAGAGTCGGGTTTGAATTTTTGCTAAGTACACAATTTTTTTTCAATTATTTTTTTGCTAGATAATTTTAAAATTATTAAAATAAAACTCTCATTCTTAAAAATTCTCTAAAATTTTAAAAATAAAAAGTAGTAATAAATAATATAAAAATAAGGAATATATTTATTTAGATAATGACAATCCAACTGAAAGGTCTTAAGTCGGTCTTGGTTATGACACAAAAAATCAAAGAATAAATAAATATTTATAATATGAATTTATTTTCACATAATTAAAAATAAAAATTCTAAAGATGTTGAAAAAAATTATTGATAATATATATATTATAAAATATATATATATATGTACAAGATTATTGATGAGACTAGATATTTTGGGAGATATGCTAAATAATGAACAAAAAAATGTAATGCTTTCGATCTTATGCAAACCCAGCTAAGTGTATGACTAGATTCATTGCTACTATCAGTTTTTCACTTAGATTTTTAGAATATTCTAGATTAGTGTATTTGATATAAAAAAATATTTTCAGCCTACTTATAATATGATTCATAAATTGATTAGTAGATATACAATAATAAAATTTATAAAATAGAAAAATAATTGATAATTAATGAACTTAAATATAATGAAATATTTCATTGAACTTTAATATTTGAACTAGTCACAATGAAAGATTATGTATATATCATTGTTTATTTTATTGATTCTAACTAGAAATTAAATAAAAATAATAATAATATTTTATAAAATTCCTCATCTTCATAATAACTGTCATATATTAGTATCTATCGAGTCTTAGAAATAAAATAAAATATTTATTAGAATATTTGATAATGTTTTAAATAATAGTGTGGTAATATATATTTTTATGAGAATCATTAGAGATGATTTTTTAGCTATAATTTTTCATATTAGATATATGCATTACTTAATAAATATAATAGTGTTAGTCAGTTTATATTTTATTTTTTCATCATTAGAAAATATACTTAAATACATTAAAATATAGAAATGTTTGATGATCTCAAATACTATGGTATTTGTAAAAGCAACCAAGCCCATCATTTTATTTGAAAAATGAATTTATTTGGATATTTTATCCAACTTAATGATAGGTTCTTTTTAAATGAAACTCGATTACAATTAAATTTATAATAAATAGGTTATTTTTGCAAAAAAAATGAGACTATTTTTATAAAAATGAGACCTATTTTATGATGAATAGTTTTTTTTTTTCAAATTTGAATTTTAAAAGATTCATTATATTAGATAACCCTAAAAATTATTAGGATACTTATCAAATTATAAAAATTTTATATAATATCTATGTTATTTGTATAAAAAAGAAGAAATTTTAAATGAATATCAGATCTCATTTAAGTTCTATATATCTAATGTTGATTCATATATTGGCTGTCATCATATATTATCTAATTATATTAATACTAAATTCTTAAAATAATAATTGATGAATTAGACTGTGATATTAAATTTTTATTTTTAAAATTAATTGAAATTGTTATATTATGACGAACAATGTGTTCATCAATATATATTCTCATGATCTGTATTTCCCTTAGATACGTATATAATATGAATAGTGTCTTAAATCAACATAGAGAACACTCATTATAGTAATATGATTATTGAGATTAAAAAGAAGTATTTAAATTATTTGTTTTTTTTGTTTTTTTTTATTTTTTTTTATTATTTAGTTGTTTATATGAATCATAGGATTAAGGTTGAAGTAGTATAAAATATTATTAAATATAGATTTATTTACATAAATCAACAATAAGAATTAAAAGATATAATTTATGAATAATTAGATAAATTATTTAAATATTATAAAAATAAGTTTAATAGTTTTAGCCAGTCTTTGAGTATGAAGTAAATAATCGAGATGTTTAATGAATATGAGTGAGTTATCAAGATACTTAGATACCGATTATTACTATATTTTATCTCATAATGATATAAAAATTAATGATATATTAAATTGGTAGAAATTTTATGAATCTATATTTTTTATGATATTTAAAATGACACATGATTTACTTACTCCTCTGGTATCTAGTATATTATCAAATTTTTTTTTAGCTATGAATGTATGTTTTAGATAAAAGGAATACATTTTATGAATGTATGACTGGGAGAATGTATGAATATTTTTTGAGATAAAATCAAATGATTGTAAGTTAATGAGATATACATGAAAATGATGATATAGAAACTTTTAGCTCTAATGATCCAAATCAAACAATAATATTATGTTTATGTTATTGTTATTGACATTATGTTGATGTTCATTTCTTTATATATATATATATTTTTTCAATCCATACTTTATTATATTTTTTATTATATTTATTTACATTTATATTGATATATATTATGTTTATAATTTCAATTTTAAGAATAATTTAATTTTTTAAATTTTTTTTTTATTTGTGTGTGTGTTTTTGTACACAAATTAAGAATTAAGATATGGCTATTGCCTAGGGGAGGGGCTATTGCCTTTTGGCTAGGTGTTATGGGCCTATTTTGACTATGCAGCGATGCGACCCATATGATTATCTCAAATATTCACATTCAGTCTGTAAAGTCATATTTTATACCTTTATGTTGACAAATTGTACTCTGCCTCGGGCTCATCAAGAAAGTGGTTCCAGCTCCTAACTAGTTTGTGAATAGTAAGTCAACACTCTTCTTTATAGTTAAGTCTCGGACAAGCAACAAATTTTTCAAACTCAATCGGGTCAGTATGCCTAAATTCCAAAGAAGCATCACCTTCAATCCATATGCACTTACCTTCTGGAGCACTATCACATATTTTTACTCAAATCCGTCAGCACGTTTGACCTTTAATAATGTCTTCGGCTACAATCACGGATGCTCACATATTGAGCCCATGACATTCTTCTCCGCTCAATATTTTGTACGCCCTCATGTAAGGCACCTTTCATCAATATATGCTTTCGAAGAATGCTGCTCTCTGAGCTTTAATCCATTAAGGTTTTTACTAATACCCCTGGGCCAAAGAGGACGCCCCTCTTTTCGGATGTGGCATCACATAGTCATGGAAGGAGTCCCTACTCATTTTCACCCCAAAAGCAGTACATCTAACTTGACTTACACATCTAGTAGAAAAATACCTATTACATAGTACTAGACAGCAATCGGCACCTCTTGTGATCCGGAGGAACATCCATTTCATATGTCGGCCCTCCTAATTATAGTTTCACTCACCATTGCTTCATTAGTTACTGTGCATTTTTAGTATGGATAAATAGAAGGCAATACACCTTGTTGACGGTCTTTTGTCCTGCCTCTGATACCATTTTAAATAGACCTATTTTCTTCACGCAGTAGTGTGGCTCGTGTAGCAATCTCAGATATCCGTGGGCTACTTTTCACTCGTTGTATCATAAGAAGTTAATTGAATCTTATTATTTAGAGGAAAATGGATCATTTGTCATGGGCCTATTTTGTCCATGTAACGGTGTGGCCCATGCTGCAATCTTAAATATTCATTTTTGTGAGAATCAGCCTATCAAGCCATACATTATACCTTTATGCTAACTAGTTTTGCGTTGTCTCAGGCTCATCAGGAGAGCGGCTTCAGCTCCCAACCAATTTGTGCAAGATATGTCAACACTCTTATTCATAAACAAGCATTAAAATATTTGTTTTTATTGATATTTAGATTTTATGGATATATCGAATATATTGAGGATATATCAGTGTGTATTTACATATGAGCACTGATCAAGAATAGATATATCAGTTTTGATAGATATATCTATCCTTAGAAATTATGAATATTTCAAAGATATATCGGTGGATATATCGGAAGCCTTTATCACCATTCATGCTTCATAGTCATTTCACAGACTAGTAATAAATTTCTAATACTTAATCGGGTCAGCATGCCTAAACTTCAAAGAAGTATCACCTTCAATTCACTTGCACTCATCTTTTGGAGCACTCTCACACATTTTCACTCTAACTCGTCAGCATGCATGATCTTCAATTAAGTATTCAGCTACAGTTACGGATCCTTATATATCAAGTCTGTGACATAGAGCTGCTCTCCTGATGAGCCCAAGGCAAGGCGAATTAGTCAGCCTAGAGGTGTACAGCATGGCTTGATAGGCTGGATCTCATAAAAGTGGATATCTCAGATCATCACATGGGTCACATCGCTGCGTGGACAAAAAATGCACGTGGCATAGGGCAGCCTGCTAGTTGTAGGTTAGGGCACGAGGCAGCATGGCTTGCCAGTGGTTGCTGGCACCTAGCAGTTAACACAAGCTAGTTTGGGTTAGTTGAATATGGTGAAGCATAAAATCCTGCATGACCCAGTCATGTTGAATACAGCATCAAATTGATGAGATTGATTGCAGTTAAAATTCTATCTCTCGAAAATTATTTTGGAATATTATTTTCAAGTGTGATATCTGAGTCATATCAATTAAATTTTTATTTTTTCTTTTAGCAATCATATTTTATTGCGGTCTGTCAATATAAAATATATGTTTGACATATAAACTCATTATCAATACAATAAGTTTTGAATCAGTCTGACATAATTATGATACATTGTTATTTCTTAGTTTTTTTAATATTTTTATAGAATTTAGTTTATACTATTTTATTAAAAATTTGAAATATATAAAAAACTTATGATAGAAAATTACTAGGTTCACATATTTATTTGAGTTTTATTGTGTATCTTGAATAGTTATCCACAAAATGATCATATATCTAAATTATTTTCTAATTGCATCTCTATTAGGTTCACATATTTCTAAGTATGGCAGATCGAATATGTTTCTACTGAAACTTGATTTTTGTGTAGAATCGAAAACTCTAATAAATTTTTCTTATTGACGTATCTCATGTTCTAGGGTTAAAATACTCTTTAAAATAGTGTAAATTATTTTCAATTTTATTAGTCTATGTTGCATGAATACGGATACGAACACGGGGATACGATACGGCAGGATACGGGGACACGACAAATTCTAAAAAACTAGGATACGAATACAGCTAGGATACGTCATGATAAAAAAAAATAAAATTAAAAATAAAAATTATTAATTATAAATATTAGATATTTTAAAATAATTTAAAATACTATATTTTTAAATAATTTAAAATTCTGTATTTAAAATAATGTAAAAAAAATTTAAACCCTCTAACACTCTCCCCCTCCCGATACAGATTCCAAAACCCCACATTCCTTTTATAGAATTAGGTTACCTTAGGTACTGTCGGCGTCTCGGCGGTGTGCTCATCCCTTCCCTATTTGACGCAATGACAATTGACAACTATTTCCCACAATCGGCTTGTCGACAACTCACTGTCAGCGGTGTGCTCCTCAATTTGTGGGAGATGTAGGAGTAATCGTTAATATATAGTGTATTTCCGATGCGTTAGAATCGTAAAAACATGTCGGTTGGTAAACGACGTGACTGTTGTTAACGACGACTTTTTTCGAACAACACGTCGGATACGTCTCCGACCTGTGTCGTAAAGTAATAGGTGATCAAGCTGAGAATGAACAACTAATGAGTCAAAAATACTCAAATATATAGAGTCAGATTTTATTATTGAAGATAGAACATACAATTCATATTACTCAATCCCAATTGGAGCTTTCTTCAAAGTCTGAGGTCGCAAAGTAATAAAGATTAAAGCTACATAGTTTCATATTTAATAGCTTTTGAGCATTTGTCTTAAGTTATGATATAGATATAGTCATCAATAATAAGTTTTTCATTTTTATCTGTAACGTAGTCAGATATCACGTATTCGTATAAAATACATGATTCCAACATCATGTAAGTATAGTCTAATGGTATATCATATTATTTTGGAATTTCTTCTTTAGACTCATACACAGATAGAGATTATAAAATTCTTGCTGTCTGTTAAGCGTTATAAGATATTTTTGTAAGTTTCTTATTTTTTTTAATATGAAAATTCTCACTTAATGGTCTGTCTCTAAAAGTCATAACAAACATATTAATAGTCATTTTGTTATTAGGTGTATTATTAAATATATTATTGTGAATATATTATATTATCTAGAGATTCTCATCATACACTCATATATGATATTGTCATTATGAGTATATAATCACATGAAATATTAAATTTTTTTTATTAAGTTTTATTTAAAATCTACATAGTGGGCTATGAGATATGCAAGTGATACATCATCATGACTAGTCCAGATATCAGACATTACAGACACTATTATGTTATATTTTTTAAACCTAAATTATTAATTATTTTTTTAATTTATAATATATAATTATGTTGTTCCTACATGTGAATTTAGAAATCCTACAATAAGCAGGTTAGAAGTAGGTTGAGATCAAAGAAGCTAAATTAGATTCGGTTTCAAAGATCTCACCACTCGGATTCAGTTGGGTTTACCTAGGATCTAATGTATTATATATTTTTGTGCATTGATCGACATGCGTATTTAGGTCGTTCATGCCACATGTACTCTTATATATATATATATCTTGATAATATATATATTATGTTGATTCTTCATCGACACCCAATTTTTATTTTTTATTTTTTAAAGTTAGTTCAAACAATTTAAGTATTTGTTTTTTATTTTTTAGGCATTTTAATTTGAGTCAATGTCATGAGATAATATATAATTTGATCTTGAACCTTTTCGTAAGGTTATTATTATTATTAATATCTAAATTGATATTAATTTTATTATTATTATATTCATTATTAGTTATTTTTTTAGTTTATATTTTTTTTAAAATGATTTATATTTATAAACAAAAAAAAAATACTCAAATTTTTGTACCATTAGACATAATTGTAATCGTGACTGGAACTGTTGCTTGTAAAAGTTTTGAGATGTGATGTATTTTATTGTACAAAAAATATTTTGCCGTTTTGAGTTGAGAATTAGAAAATAAAAACTTTAATTTTAGAAGAAAAGAAAGGAACAGCAGATGAGAGGAGAAAGATATAAAAATGAGAATGAAAAATTTTTAAATACTTAATCCATATTTATAGATATTTTTATTATATAAGAATTATATATTTTTTTTTATTTTGAATTTTTGAAAATTTTTAAATGGACATAAATCTAATAGCCATCAGATTTCTGTCTCTAGACGTTGGAATTAATTCCAACGGCCAGGATCTAACTATCATTTTTTTAATTTTTTTTTTTTTTAATTTAAGGTTGATACACGTAACCATGGTGATATGGGTTTCATTAAAAAAATTCTTCGTGTAAACTTGAAGGATTCATTTAAATACAGAAAATTCTGATTTTTTTTTTTTTTTAATTTAATCCGAGCCTGGCTGGACCACAGAAATTCGGTTACCCAATTTTCCGTGACCCATGGCCCGTCCCCGGTCCTGGGTCACGGTCATCGTGCATGTAGACCATGCCAACCAGCTATGCACATGGGTCTAGTCAGGACTGGCATGAGGCACAGCAGACTCTCTCCCAGCGTGGTACGAGCCATCCCTCAGGCAGACACTGCACGACCCAAGCCCGAGCATGGTTCTGGACCATGCTGTGCTGGGCCAGGCAGGACTCAATCAAGCCGTGCCTCATGTTGTGCCCGGGCCAACCAGCCCACTTGACCCCTCTATTTTGAGACATGCAGTTATTACATTCGCATGCTGCAACTGCTAGTAGAATAGAATTATCCCTGCAGGTGCAGAAAATGTTTGGAATTGAAAACTGTGGGCATTTTTATAGGTGAAGAAGAAACGCCCAGGGAGGGATGGAAAAAGATCAGGGCTGGTTCCTGTCCTATATGTCAACCAATCTTGATCAAAATCGTCCCACGACTCCATTATGGCCGGAGCGTCGGACCCGGGGAGGCGTGCCTGCCTATGCACGTCCACGAGTGCTGGGGGCGGCGATGGGCGACGTCACGGCTTGCAGCAAATCGCCGTCACGATGTAATTTTTTCTACTTTCCATGAGATTCAAGCTTCTGCGTGCGATATTTAATGGCGAAATTGAAAATCGCTGATTGATTGTAATTTACGATGTTGTCGTGGCAAGTGTTCTTATCTACTGTTGGTGGTAAAATTGAAAGTGCTCTATTACTGTTTCGTTTCCTATCAGATTCTCCATGCCTAGGCTTCCATGGCAGAGGTTCCTTTGCAGGCAGGAGGATCTCGGGAGAACCAATCACGACGCCTGCCCAAATACAAACAGTAAACAAATTGTACTGTCGTCAAGTTTCATGACAGTGAGATTCCATAATTACAGAAAGAGATGATGATGTCAAACTTAGAGGTACTAGACGATGATTGGAAAGAATTGCAGGAAAAAAAAAAGCGGGAGTGTTGCTGATTGGCTGATTTTTATAGATTCTATAAAATTTTGAACAATCTAAACCTGCGGCGGAGTGAGGAAGATGGGAAATCCTCCAAAAAAGTGCCAAACAATTGGTGATGAGAGAATACCAATTCACACCTCAGATTGTCCTATAGGGAGCTTACTTTGGGTCACGAGTTTGATCTCTAGGGATGCCCTGTACGCACCTTAGAGTTTCCTACAGTGAGCTTATATTGGGTCTTGAGTTTGATCTTTAGGGATGCCCTATTCGCAACTTAGAGTGTCCTATAAGGAGCTTACTTTGGGTCATGAGTTTGATCTCTAGGGATGCCTTAGAGTGTCCTGTAGTGAGCTTGGGTTGGGTCTTGAGTTTGATCTTTAGGGATGATCTATTCGCAACATAGAGTGTCCTGTGGGGAGCTTACATTGGGTCATGAGTTTGATCTCTAGGGATGCCCTGTACGCACCGTAGAGTGGCCTATAGTGAGCTTGGGTTGGGTCTTGAGTTTGATCTTTAGGGATGGCCTATAGTGAGCTTGGGTTGGGTCTTGGGTTTGATCTTTAGGGATGGCCTATTCGCAACTTAGAGTGTCCTATGGGGAGCTTACATTGGGTCATGAGTTTGATCTCTAGGGGTGCCCTATATGAACCTCTATATGTAATTGTTTTGTTTCTGATATTATTATACATTAAACTTATGTCATATGGCAGAAGCAGCACAATTGGCGTCACGAAGGTGCATTGTGGTTGCAGCGAGGTGAGCCGTGGGTGCCACAAAAGTGCGCAATGAGGGTGGCGAAGGCGTGGAATTGTGATTCCACGAACGACCTCCGCTGCAGGTTTCCATTAAATTGCCGTGCGGCTTGCAGGAATCTGCAAGTCGATCGACGGATCAAGTGGTGTTCGTCTCCCACGTGCTTCCATTAGAGTCGCGAACAACAGCCAGAAGAAGGCTCACGTTTCTCGATCTTCGTGCAAAAGATATAAATTTTTGATCCATCTTTCTCTATTTGATCAACAATTTTTATTTTCCCATTACCATTATTCTAGCACCCTCTCAGACCTTTTCTACCCAGCCTAGAGCTTTCACAAAAGTAACTTATGAGACATGCATCCATAAATTTTTTTAATTTATCACGTGTAAATTATCACGTGCAAGTTATCGCGTGCAAATTATCACGTGCAAATTATCACGTGCAAGTTATCACGTGCAAATTATCACGTGCAAATTATCACTTGCAAATCATCACGTGCATCGACAAGACAATAAGAATGAAAATTATCACGTGCATCGACAAGACATAATAAGAATGAAAATTATCATGGGCGACACTTTTGAAATTCTCATCAAAATAATATGACACATGGAAAGTCACAGCGTAGACCATGATCCATACCAAAATATTTAAAAAATAATAGAGTGGTTTCTAGGCTTTTTGATTTTGGCCTTGAATTTAAAATAAAACCAAACAATCAAGTAATCGCAAATTTGCCACACATTTGGATTTTTTTTTTTTTTTTTTGTGCGATATGTATATTATTTATTTTATTTTAAATAATCATTAGATAAATAAAAAAATGAATCTATTTTACATAATTTTAGATATTATATGTTTTTTATGGCTGGTTGGATCATTAAATACATCCATTAACTTAATTATGTGCTTTATTTGTAATTCATATTGTGTGGTGTAGTTCTTATGACCGACTAATTTAACTTAAATTTTATTAAGTGACTAACTATGCAATTTAATACTCAATCCAACTATCCAAATAATAATGCGACGACACACATGCCAATAACTCATGAAAAAATTATTGACATATGAACCAATAAACATATTTAATATGGATATTTATGATCTTTGTATTTTTAATATCATATTATCTAAACTAATAGAAATTATGTGATTATTAATGCATACTCAAGCAAGACAATAAAAAATGTGATTTGAGGTATTTGTCCTATGACGTATATTTTATTAATTAAAATCATTTTTTATTTTCATTTTTAAATACACACACACACACACACACATATGTGTTTGTGTGTATGTATGTGTGTGTGTATGAATCACCACTTAGAATTTAAAAAATAGAATTTATTTTGTAACTTTTTGTGAGCTTTACATTTTAAATTAAATAAATCACATGTACGAAAAATGTATTTTTATGCATATATTTTTTTTAACAATTAAATTTCCAATATTCAAAAAATTTACAAATATCATTGAATCTTTCACTCGCTTATCTATTTCCAAAATGTCAAACACTTCAAATTCATTTATTATCAATTGTGTTTGATCTCCCCAAGTTGGGTTGATCAAGTTTTATTTATTTTTTTTTTATATATTTGGTTATTTTAATTTACAAATATCAAAAATATATACTTTTTATTTTAAGTCAATATATTTTATTTTTTAGTTATTGTCATTTTTTTGGTTTTTTGTTTTTTCAAGTGTGGAGCACAATGGTTCAAGAAGGTGAGATAAGTTCGTACATTCTAAATAAAATAAAAAAAAATATGAAAAAAAAGAAGAATCCATTATTTTTCCATAAGTTGATCAAGAAGCATGCATGATGCCTCTTAGATGGGGGAGTGCTTTCATCAAGTGTGTTTTTAAAGAAAAAACATATAGAAATGAGGGGCTATTGGTTTCTCATTTTGTATACCATAGGGGGGTGCTTGTTTTTATCTAGTATGCATGCATTTTTTTTTTCTTCCTTCTATGTTGTGTATTTTTTTTCTTTGGATATGTGTAAAAGAAAGAACATAGAATAGAAGGAGACATAATAGTGTGTGTTTTTCTTTGGACAAAACAATGTGTGTGGACTACATTTTTCTTTCATGTGTGCTATGTCAAATTGTTGTATTGTGATTGCTTAGAGGAATTTCTAGACATAAACTAATACTTTAATCATAATTCAATCCTCTAAGACATTGTCGAATTGTTTTCATAAAGCCTGTGAATCGAACAATTAACCTAAATAACAATGTAGAATAATTTCTAGAATATTCTACCAAAAAATCTTAGGGTTACGTTATTGTTCTGAATTTATGATTTTAAAGGTTCTATATTCTAGAAAATTAAACGTTATTGTTCAAAACGCAATCTTTGAGCATTTTATGTTTCATGGATTGTAGTACACGTGAAGAAATATTTAGTATACATTATTTATATAGGGCATTAATTTATCAATTATATTTTCTAGAATTTTAAATTATTGTTTGATAATTAAATGCTTAATTTGTGTTTAGTGCATTTAAATTTCAAAACTAGAATTTATTAGTTTTTATTAAAATTAAATTTCTTGACTAAATTTTATTTGAGTAAAATTTGACTTCCAATATAAAAAATTTGAATCTCGATTAGTTTTTTTATTTAAAATTTTTTACTATGCCGAACAAAACCATTTTTGGATATTTTTCAGTGGTTTTGGATTAACCACTAACCGACCAACTTTCCCAACAAATTAAGGCAATTAAAAGAACATCTATTTCTATGAAATAAATAATTTAATAAACTAAAATTTTCATAATTATTTTTGAGGTTGAGAGTCTTGAAGTTTTGATATACATATGAACAAATGAAGATATATATATTATGGGGTGAGAGAAGGCATTGGTCTTGGTCTCAAGTGATTACTAGAGCTAAAATAGTCTATGATACCTGAATGAGTAAATATCCTATTACAATCATGACTGTCCGTTATGCATGCATGAATTGCTAGCATCACACTTGATACTTACCAAGTCAAGTGAACTTGATCTAGCAGCTTGAACAAAAACTAGGTACGATTTTGTATGCCGCGCCTCAAGATTTAGTGTTATATGTTATACTTTAGGTCAGCATATTCTCTTCCTAAATTGCCCAAGTTTACTTTTTTTTGTCACGTGAGCAACACCAAAAAAATCATTCATTCACAAAAACTTAATAATGAGAGATAAATACTTAGGAAAGAAAATAAATTATCAATAAAACTAGAGTGAGCACAATAATGAGAGAGTTTCCTTATACAGTGAGAGCTCTAATTCTCCAAATGATTGGATTTTATCATATGTCACAATCATATTTTATATAAAATTCCTATAGAATTAGAAGAGACCTTGAAACCATTAAAACTTTCTAGTATCTTATACTCTGAACTAATATGATCTTTAAAGCATCTACACTTTTTACTTTGTAAGTGATATAATCATACATTTAATATACACATTCACTTGAATCTCATTGGTAGGAACCATACAAGTGAAAGAAACTCAAAGGCTTGTCACCACCTTATTAGTTATAACCACACATGCATGTCCCATTGATTACCGGTTACCATCCAATATAGTGATGATGTAATTTCTATACTAAAATCAAAAGTCTTAGAAGAATATTATATAAGATACACATATAAATCGAGGGTCAATCCTTGAAAAATATGTACAATGGATTGAAAAGTTAAATTATTCATGCTTTTAACTTCATGAGAATCATACTCACAATGATTAATATACCTCACTTTCTAGTTTTGATATATAGATGCATGAGTGAGCCTCGTGGTTTACCTATCATTATCAATTATAATAACACATACAAATTTACCAATAATTAACTCTAATTTCAATTCTATATAATCACTAATTTTATCAAAAATTATTCACAACATGAAACAAATATCATAGTTTAAAATCAAAGCCTCTATGTATCACACAAATCAAAGTAAACAAATTTAAGATCTCAATTTATCCTAACATCAGGAAGAGATTCATATGTGGTATAAGAAAAGAAATATCATAAATCTTTAGTTTCTAATGATAACTTTCATGATAATTTATGTTTCAAAATCTAATTCCCGTACTATTTCAATTGAATCTTGGAAATCAACCCTATATAAAAGATTTGAAAGTTATATTTTTCATCTCTAGGGTTTAGCCTTGATTTTGTAACACTTACTTGCTTGTGAATCCTCGAAGGAGTATGAAAATCACATCTATTTAATCACCCATTCTTAAATATCTATAATATAATGTAAATCAGACATATTCTTTAATAAATAAAAATTATTGTAACATCACACATTTTAATTTACACATACCCTGACCAAATATTATTAGTTTAAGATCCATGCCCCTAACTTAGGAATTATATTAAGCCTCACATCCCTTGCTTGCTTGTAAAACTCAAGGGAGTGCAAAGTTTTCTCCTATGATTTGGTAGTTGTCATGAGTTTACTTATTGTATGTGGGAGAAAAAGAAAAATTGAAACATTTTCCAAATTTTAATCTTTTACATTTATACTCTTGTCATACTATATTATTCTAATTAGGAAGTCATGGTTTTTAGAAAAAAAAATGTCAAACTGAGTCTTCATCTATTAAGCTTGAGGTCATGACTTTAGAAAATACGTAGACTCTAGCATGCATCTCGTTCTTTTCATAATACAAAGTCGTGGCACTAGTCAATGACCATGACTTTAGTCTAATATCTCTACAATATAAAGTCACGATGTTGTGAAGTGACGATGACTTCGTGTGTTTGTATTCTTGTTCTTTGTAAGGGGTAACGATACAAAGAATGATTGCAACGTGGTGATAGGATTCTCATATTATTATATGCCAAGATATTATGAAATTATATAACATTGATATTAGTCTATCTTGTTCATTATTTGGCCTCAATGTTAGGATATAATCATGACACTGTGAAGGTCTTTCTTGTGTTTACTTATGCATGATGAAGGAAAATGACCATGAAACAAAATTTGCTCTTTATAAGTCTTAAAATATATGTGGTACAATGAGTCGATGTGGCACTATAAGGATGCCGTGATAATGGCAACTAGTATGTACATAAAAGTTATAGTTTTACCTTCTTTTGATGACAAGAATTATTAATTATAGTATTGGGGAATAGTCATACTTGAATAATATCCTCTATAATATTTAATATTCCAAAAGTCATGACACCATATAATTGTCATGCTTTAGTCTGAGTAGTTTTGATTATGTGAGTTTAAATAACTTAGAAGTCATGGCTCTGTAAAATAGTTGCAACTCGAACTTGAGACTATCAAGCCATATTAACGATAAAATCATAATACTCGAGCTTGCCATGCGACATTGAGCACCAGTGGGGTACTTGATTGCTAAAACATATAATTAATGTTACAATCATTTAAAATTTATGAGATGCGTATGATTATGACTTTATGATAATATAGTTGCAATGAAAAATAAGTCACACGATAGAAGGATTATGCTAAAGAGTTGGGCAAGATCATGACATATGAAGATATTCACAACTAATTTGGCAAGGTTTTCGCAAAAAATTAATGCCAAAATTATGTAATACTCCATAACTGCCCTTTCAGCTAAGCACATTCAAAACATATCAATTTCATGACTATTCATCAAAACTCGACAAAACTCCAAAGTCATAAAATTAATTAATAATTCCTCTCTTTCTTTTTATACACAGCATCAAAATCGATCAACATACATAAGAATATTTGGTAGTTTGAATACTGAACAATCATCCAAAAGAATTAATTCGACTAATTTTTCTCCTTCCAATCTCTTAATTGGGTCTCCGTATTATATATGATACTAATTATTAAAATTTCTTTATATTTTATTGTTATACTCAAATAATTACCTTTAAAAATGTTGAGATTCAATTATTTTGTGATTCTCGTGGAATTAAAAAGATTATATGCACCTATATCCACATATATGCTTTATTATTATGATTAACAATAATGAAATTTATAAACATTATGCCTCCTCTTATTTCATGCTTCTTACTTTTAATCAAACTTAACAAGATCGACCTCAACCCAATAATTTTCTTTATTCTCCATGACAATAGCAAAAATTTACTTTGATTGGAAAATTCATGAATTCGATATAGTCTATCACAAAGAAAACATATTTGGAGCCATTTATTTTTTTTGCCATCTCTGAATAATTTTTTATTTGTCATCGAATAATTATCCCTTGGATATTTATCTTGATCAACCTTGTTATTTTCTTTATTCTTGGAAAAGTTATGTTTGTCTACTTTATTGAATTCTATTGAGGATTGACCTGCTAACTTTGCACGGATGAGGTTTTGGACATTTCTATTTTGTAATTCTTGTTTATTAAGATTAAAAATTTTAAGCATTAAGTTTAGAGAAGTCATGTAAATAGTCTTACTTATATATATATTTGTTTAGCCTTTACTACTTAGTCGTCAACTTATCTTTCAAATACTATAGATAAAATTATTGATAAAACTCTCATTGCATATTTTTCAAGTATGTCACTTTCGTGATGCTCTTGCTAGCATCCTTAAATTTGTTCAATAGTTTACCTAGCTAATTATATCTTAGTTATCGAGGTCATGTAGATATAATTATATATTTTGAGTTTCTCTTCTTCTATCGATCATTAGTATTATGCACATGTTGCTTAGGTTTTTAAATTTTGAAGATAGACGTCATAACAAGAAAGTTGATCACCTCTGATTTTATTTTTCATAGATTATAAGTTTTGTTGCTATAGGCTGAGGTTAGAGTTATCAAATAGGTTGTGTCATGGTGGCAAGACCCATTTATGTGTGGCCTAGCCATGCCACCGTCATTCTTAGCACGACACAACTGCCAAACACAAGGCTCGGCATGGCCTTTTGGCCCACATTAGTGTTGCGCCATACCGAGCCATGGTTGTGTTTGCCAGAACTAGATCGTGTTTGTTTTGGACTTTTGGTTTTATTTTATGTATAAAATAAAAATTCAAATAAAATTTAAACTAATTTTATGTTTAGATTTGTTATTGAAATATTTACTAAAAATATTTTACTCTAAAAAAGTAAAATGAGATAAATAATTAAAAAATAATTAAGATTCACAATCCAATCCTGTTTGCCTCAAATAAAAAATTTATTTTATTTCATAATCAAAAGTAATTATAGTACATACACTGATACATATTTATAACATATGATGAAGTGACATATAACACATAACGTGATAGATGTAATAGCCAAGAGTGCATAAATAATAATGATATAAACAAATAATAGGAATAAAATAATAATGATAATATAATACTATATATAAAAAAATATACATTATACATATTCATCTATCTTTTAACAATATATATTGTGCTGATTCATTTTTGTTATTTTTAGAATTTTAATTTTCATTATTTTAAAATTCATCAAGACTACTAAAGGTTATATAATTTTTTTTATTATTTAGGTAGTAACTTAGTTTGGATCGAGACAATTGAATAAAATATAAAAATAAAACTAAATAAAATTATTTGTCATTTAGTTTCGGTCCCGGACCTTCAGTTGAGTTATTTTTGTTATCATTATCTATATCTACGTTAATTTTAAATTTATTTTCATTATATTAACTATTTGTCATTTTTTAAATATTTATATTTTATAAATAAAACTAATCAAAAACTCATGTAAAAATAAAATAAAATTGTAAAAATCTAGTTTGTGGTAAAATATTTTTCTTTTCATCTTTTATAATACCATTTTAAATTTATAGTTGTAATTTATAAGTTATATCACGCACGCCACATGTATAAATTAAATATAAAAATAAAAAACAAAATTACAAAAAAAAAAAAAAAAACTCTAGAGGAGGGGGAAGTGATTTTTTGTAATAAAAAAACATATTTATTTTTTATGTTTTTAGTATTTTTTAGGTTTTTTATAACATAAATTTCGACATTTATCGGATTTTCGTCATGCCGCGCACGAGCCATGTCTGGCAATTACTCAATGGGGTGCGACCCATGATCCATTAGCCGCCCATGTTGGCGGACCGTGCCTCAGGCTGGCACGGTCTAGCCTCTAGCATGGCACGAGAGCCTGGGTCACTCCAGTTCAGAGCCAGGACTTGTTTATGAGACCCAAAACACCAGCCAGCTCCGAGCACACCCGTTTCGTGCTTGATCGAATTGTGAACAGCGTTCGAGGCGGCAGTGCTGTTTGTGGCGGGTGGGGTTGCATCTGCCATGACAGCCGCCACTTACCCAATCTCGTCCTTTGCCTCCGTGATCAAGCTGATTGTCTAGAGAGACATAACACAATGGTGAGGCTCACTGCAGATTTGATGTGGAAAAGTCCCCACTTTTTCAACGCGATCAAGGAGCGCGAGCTAGATCTTCGAGGTTATTCTCCCCTCCCTTCCTTGGGAAACAGCCCAACAACCATCCCTGACTTTTTCTCCCGGCATAGTTGCGCACACACGTGAATTTCTTAACGAAATTGTCGCTGCTGCTTGGCTTATTGTTATTTTCTGGACTCTCCTGCAGGAAACAAGATTCCTGAAATAGAAAACTTGGGTGCTACTGAGGTTGCTTCTGTCTGCTGTACTTAGCCATTTACTAGAACCACGGATCTAACCGGTGTTTTCTGATTATGCGGGAGCACATAACGATAACACAGCCCTTCTGCGCACATTCACATTCACATTATTCTCACATTTTACAGTCTTTGTGCTTTTAGATTCCTCACAATGTCTGCCAATCGTTTTATTACACCTTTCAATCTCTTCAATCAGAAGTACTAGTAATTCCTTCTCATTATAGGTATCATTGTGTGTTAATTTTGTAATTTTTTAATTTTCTAAATGAGATTTTGTAGAGTAGTGTTCATGATATAGGAGAGCGTTACATTATTATTATTATTTTTACTATCATAACCACACCATATCTAGCCGTTATTGTGTTGTCATCACTGTCTATCTCATCGTGTTGGTTGTGGTCATGGACATGGAGAGATCTCAAGTGAGCAATTATGCTCTCATACCGATAGTGGTATATTTAATTTAATATCAATTTTCTTGATTAGTTTTATAGGCCATGCCTAATTGCATGCATGTTAAGGTAATTCTACTAATATAGATACAAGCACTCATTCTCTATCGCAATAGTTTTGTTATTTTAATTTTAATTTTTACTAGAATAAATAAGAGGTAATTTATTTATCTCATATATATATATATATATATATATATTTATTTATTTATTTATTTATTTATTTTCTTTAATTATTTAACAATTTATGCTTTTCAAAGAAAATAAGAGTAATTTTTTTGTGAAAAATGTTTGATTAGCTTTTTATTTTTTTTGCAAAATTAAAGTTAAGGTTTTATATTAAATTTTTATTTTTCTCAAACATGAGGTAAGTCAAGTGAGAAATGATTCAAATGAAATGAGAGATAATTATTGAAAGTCTGCTCGATATCATACCTCAAAATATGCTTATTTGATTTTATGTATTTTATTTTTATATGAAAAAAGTATTTAGGGAGACATGTATATGTATAAATATATTTAGTTAGATGACTTAAGAATATTTAAAAATATTTAAAAGTATTTAAAAATCATTCATTTGTTAGAGGATAAATAATTAATCATATGAATTCAAAAATTAGTCGAATAAGACAAATACATAAAAAAGAAGAATTTAAATGAAGATAATAATATTGATGATGTGGAAATTGAGATACGCAAAAAGATACAAATACACAATAAGATAAATAGTAATTGAGGTGAAAATATTCTAAACTATCACGGTGTAATATTGACAATAAAATGAATAATTAAATAAAAAAATGAGTCTAACAAGAAATTCTAAAAATTGAGATAAAAATATGTTTTCTCGTGAACTATATTTCATTATAGAGCTAATGGAAGGTAAAACAACACACAAATAAACACTAACATCAATTTTAGAGTAATATTGATGATGTGGATGAATATTTTGAGTATATCTAATGAATGATATTGTGTGATGATCATAAATATATTATATTCCCTACAATCACTCTAGTTTTTTTTGAATTGTAAACACTCACGTATAATCAATAATAGACTCACATAAATATCATGATATTAATTCTTAAATTTTATCTGAGCTAGAGGATGTGCATATGAATGAAATATGTATCGATGAGAGATAAGTATCAAGGAGATCCACCCAGATATTTGATGTAGACTATCAGAACGATTAATATTTAATAATAAATGATCTCAATGTTAATTTTTATTTTTCTTATAATATCTTCTAGTTGAAGGATATTTCAATTAGATGTGAAAAATATATTCTTTATGGTGATCTTGAAGTGGAGATGTATATATGACTAGATCAGCCACCTAGATTTTGAGTAGCATTGTTAGATGCAATATTTAAATTGTGGAAATTGTTATATGACTCAAGCAGTCATTGATGGCTTAATTTGTGAGATTTTTTAGGTAATCATCTCATTCGGGTTATGCAACTGTATTACATAGCTTTCTTTATTTTTTTTAATGAATTTTGAGAGTATAATTTTGTTAATTTTTTATGTGGATCATTTGACTTGTGAAGTATCTTTAGGTACAATCTCATGTGAATGATTTTGAAAGACTAAGTTACTTTCTTAGTATATATGTGATTTATTTTGAGAGATATGTTTTTTGTCATATAAGAGATATGTATTTAATGTCTTTGTAAAGATTGATTTTATGGATTGTTCTCTAGTAGATTTTGTTATAGCTTTATTTTTTATATGACTCCTTCAATCAAATATATTATTTATAAGAAAATCATAGATAAAATTAATTATCTGACTATGATTATATTAGATGTAATATACATAATTAGTATAATTAGTTATTTTTTAGATTATTCTTAGCTAGTTCACCATTATATAGTTGTTTGCATATTGAGATATATGAACAATCTCTAGGGTTTGAGATTTCTTCCAGGAATCATGAATACTTTTAGTTGATTGATTATTCAAATTTGAGTTTGGTACTAGGATGTACTGAGATGATGTTTATGATCAAAAATGGTATTTTTTCTTGGAGTTTAGCATGTCTCATAGAAATGGAAGATATATATATATATATATATATATATATATATATGAGATTCAATACAAATGAAGAGTTTAGAGTGTTGTTAATATTTATTTATGAAATATTTTCGATATGTTATTTGCTTGAGATCGAGTATGCATTCTTTTTTCTTATTAATTTTTATTATGATAGTCAGGTAGTGAGCCATATAGTTTTCAATCTGATATTTCACGAGTTGATTAAATACATAGAAGTGAATTGTTTTTTGCTAATACAGAAAGTTCACGATGAAATCATTACTGCAATATTTCAAATAGCAGAGCAACCAATGCATATATTCACGTTGTCCTTGTAGAGAATGCAATTCATCTTTTTTTTCTTCATAACTTAGTGTTGTCGACTTGTAAATACCACCTTCATTGGAGCTTTGTGTTTTACTTTTTATTGTTTTATTTTTTGTATTTTTGATGTTATTATCTGACAAGTGAGTTATTTAAATCATTTTTATTTATTATATTAGGATGGGACAAATGACATTTAGGGTCTTAATAATTTTTTTATGAATATTGTAGTACCTAAAGAGGATAAAAATATTTTTTACTAGAGACTGATAAGATTTAGTGAGTTTAAATATTTTATTTTTTAATTAAGACTCATTTTTTAGATAGACATATAGAATGTTAGTTTCAAAGTTATATCGTGATCTATTATTATTTTTTATCTGTTGTCTTGCCTGGACAACTATTTAATTGGGAGCTACATGTTTGCTATACCTAAATATGTTAGTATTTAATATGATGTCACTTTTATGGATTCCTAATATATATCAACAAGTATAGATAATAGTAATTTTAGTCAGAATAAAGTTTTTCAAGAATTGAGATCTCATTCAAGGTCGTATGATGTAATGGTCCATGAGTCCTAGTACATGTTCGTATTGAGCCAAAAGTTGGATTACTTGACCAACTGAGACTTATAGTTTATAATATGAAAAAGAGATATATTTAGCTTTATCTGAGTTGAGATAAGCCAACCAAGGTTTTAAAGGATCTTGTAACCAATTACTCTGATCTTGATTTTATGATCATTCTTCACAATGGATAAACAAACTCACTGGCTTGTGCTCCATGATCTTCAAACAAGCGAGAGTGCATGTTGCCCACGAAAAAAAAAGGACCAAAATGAACAATACAAAAAAAAAAAACTAGTGGATGAAGATGAACCCGAATAAACATCTTTTGTCTTTTAATGGACCCGCAAGGCACCCTTATTGGCGTAGGAAAACAAAAAAAAAAATAGACATGGACTAAAAAACTCAATGCCAAAAATTAGGGCTTATGTCGGAACTTTTTTAGGCAGGCCAAAAAGTTTCTCAAGGAGGCTTGAGGTTTCTTGTTGCTTGGCATAAATGGCAACATCAGCGACTATAGTTTTTATTCATTCGCTGTTCAACACAGCTCAAATATGTAATGATTTGTGCACCTGGCATAACTTTTATTGATGTTTTTTTTTTTTTTTTTGTTCGCGCTGCTTAATATTTGGTAGTTTTCAGGATCAGTTTGATACAATAGATTTGTCTGATAATGAGATTGTCAAGCTAGAAAACATGCCGTATCTCTCAAGGTTGGGTACTCTGATTCTGAACAACAACAGAATTACCCGGATCAATCCTATTATCGGAGGTAACTCTGTGCAGACATGGCATTTATTCCACAACTGTATCTCTGCTTTTGTTTCTCTTTGAACTTCATGTGACCCACATATTTCATGCACAAAATATGTCTTTTTGATTGCAGAGTTCATGCCCAAGCTACACACATTAGTTCTAACCAATAACAGGCTGGTGAATTTGATTGAGATTGATCCTCTAGCCTCTCTTCTGAAACTGCAATTCCTCAGTTTATTGGATAATAACATTACCAAGAGGCCAAATTATAGACTTTATGTTATTCACAAGATAAAATCGCTCCGTGTTCTTGACTTCAGGAAAGTAAGAGGCAAGGTTAGAAGTTTCTATTTCATATTCGAATTATGCAAGGGTGCTCCTTATTAGTTTTGATTTTATTTTCTTTATATATTTGGTCCCATCATTATGAAAACATATATATATATATATAACATGTATATATGGTATTTATCGTTTTAGAATATACATGATAGTGTTCCCCAAGTGTTGCTTTGATGAATACTTGGAATGAAGTA
Organism: Sapria himalayana; assembly: GCA_029783825.1. Taxonomy (NCBI): domain Eukaryota; kingdom Viridiplantae; phylum Streptophyta; class Magnoliopsida; order Malpighiales; family Rafflesiaceae; genus Sapria; species Sapria himalayana. The sequence goes on along the minus strand of JAREIK010002608.1, from coordinate 38,676 downwards.
AAATCTATTTATTATATCGATATTATTAAATATATGTGTAATGATACTACAAAAAGTGTTCCCTCCACAGGAGGAACACTAGATAAGTTCCTAATTTCATTAGGATTCTACTAAGAATTTATTTTAAATTTATATGTTTTGGATTTAGTTTTAGATGGAGGAGGTTGTGCCCAGTGTGCCAGGCTCTTGTTTCCTGCACGAAGTCTGTGAGAGGTTAATATCTTTCCGATCTTATCTCCGAAAGTGTGTCTGATGATTCTCGTGCCTGAGTCTCATTGTTTTTGGACGAAAATGCTTGTCATGAAACCAAGGCCTTGTGCACTGGGTAGTGTTCTTTTTAAGAAATATCAGATTTTTATTAAATGATAAATATATTTTATTTTTCATCGAGTATTATCCATATAAATTTGGACGCTTTTTACATAACACATAAAATCAATAAATAAAGAGAAAAATAATATAAAGAAAAATGAAATAAATAAAGTTGGGAGCTGTCTCAACAATTGTGCATTAACTAAAAAAAAAAACTGCTAGAATTTTGAAATCATCCTTCTTTACTTTCATGATTTGTTGTTCTGCTTGTTTGTCTCTCTATTCAATTGCTCCTTCCTGTTCTAGTTGGATTGCATCTTAGTAAAAATACATCCTTCTTTAATTTCATGATGAGCGCGCCCTAAAAGTGCAAACTTTGCTGTATGCTTCTTGATGCCATCAATGGCTTCTAGGAGAGGGCAGAGGCAGAAATTTTATTTGCCTCCGAGGAGGTTGAAGAAGAAGTCAAGAAAGTAGCGGCAAAGACATTTATTCCTGCTGACATATCAAATGTTTCAGAAGTGCCGGAGGAACAGAAGAATCCAAAGGTGGCTGCCCCGACTCCCGAGCAAATTATAGCAATCAAGGTAATATGCTCCGTTATCTGACTGTATATTTCCTGACCTAAATCGTGTTGAATTTCCATTGCTGCTGTATTTCCATTTTCCATGGATTGGGAGAAGTAATTTACTGAATTACCAATTTGATAGTCTACCCCCATGCACCTGTTAACAGGAATGATATTTTGTACCAATTCCTAATCAAATCAAGGACATCGCTGCTGAGAGCCCGGATCTATGTGAATTAAATTTAATATAATTTATATATTTATTTTATCATCTATTTACTGCTGAGAGTCATCATCGATGAAACCTAATTTTTGGTCTATTTGCCAGTATGGGTCAAAGCTAGATTTTTATATGATTATTTTTAACTAAAGAAAGTGATTTTCTTGAGAGTGTTTAGATTATGATTTTTAGTTTCAAGTCCCAAAATTATTGGTTTCTCTCCTTTGTGACCTTTATTTAGGTTTAGTCTGGTTGACTCTGATTTTACAATTTTCATTTGCTAGCAAGTTGTCTTATTTAGTCATTGTTGATCTGGAGTTTTTAATTTAATGATATTCCTACTTTCATCAAGTAGAAAAGATGAATTTCCTTCACAATGTCTTCATTGGACAAAGATGATGCATATAGGAAAATTGGTTTTATCGTGGAGGTGTCAAATTGGTTTTATCGTGGAGGCGCAACCCTATTTTGTTTTGTTTGGTCGAACCATCATATCGTGACTGACATGACATGAGATGAGTTCTTGTGCTTAGCTATGTTAGCATTGATTCATTATAGGTCAGCATGATACTGCTTTATTTGCTCGCAACTTGGCACTTTTGTGTTGGGTCGTGCTTGGTTGTGTTAGTTTTGGGCGGCTAGAAGACTCAATTAAATTTTTTTGAATTATTAAATTTGTCTTTAATACTTTATTAGAAAAATAAAATTGAAAAATAATAAAAGTTACACTGCATTATAATTTTAAATGAATTAAATTAATAATTAAAAAATTATTTACATTTGGTTTAAGATGTATAAATAATTTTACAATTCATAATTTTTTATGATACATTTTTAAAAAATTGAAAAACATTAGTAAAAATTAACTTATGAATATCAAATTATAAATATAATATAAGTAGAAATAAAAATAAAAAGCTATGCTTTTTATTTTGCATGTGAGTCCTTTAATAAACATGATTAGTTTATGTATGTAGTATGATAGTGTGATTATAAATTAATAATTAAAAATATTCTTTATACTTACTAAACATGTGGCTAATGCTGTATATGCATCTAGATACAATGCAAGTGGTGAAAGTGTACATATAAACATATATTCGTCGTATCATAAAGAATATTCAGGAATTTCATCAAAGAAATATTTATATTTCAGTCTGAATCATCAATAATAAATTCGTAATTCTTATTATTGATATAGTTAGATATTATATGTTGATAGCCAGCATATGACTCTAATATCAGAAATGTATAATTCTTATAATATCCATAAGATATTCTAGTAAATTTTTTTTTTCTAATGTGGATAATATAATTTTTATTTCTACTTGTGCTGTTGGATTAATTATGTAACACATATATTAAATGTGAAAATTTTCACCTATCAGCATGTCTTTAATCGTCATGACAAATATATTAATTGTGATATCATTATTTGAAGTATTAATGAATTTAAAATAAAAATTATATTCTAATTTTATATTTCTTAATGATCTTTGACATACTTTTATTTAATGAATAACCATGGGGGTAGATGATTTCATAAAATCTTAAAAATTTTTTAAGTTTTCACTTAGAATCAACATAGTTAGAGGTGAGATATATGAATAATGCTTCATCAAGACTAGTCTAAATGTCAGACATAATTAATATATAATTACTATATTTTTAAATTTATTAATCATTAATTATTTTTGTTACTTATAATATTTTTTATAATTTTTATTATTGAACATAAAAATTATATGATAAAAAAGTTAGTATGCCTGTATAATATTGACTATCCTAAGATCATCTGAAAATTTAATTGAAAGTCATGTGATATTAATTAATTTGATAATGTTGATGTGTTTAAATCATCACTAATGTATTTGATATTATAAGAATTTCAAAGTTAAATGTAGAATTGTTAAATGGGCTGGGTCGGGCAGACCCTGCCAGGTTTTAGGCCGCCCAACTGGGCTACCATGCCGGGCCAGGCACGATATGGTACAATAACCATGTCATGCCTGACCCGACATAGTTTTTTTAGGCTAGGCCCTGTACGGCCCGTAGGCCCTGCATAGTTGTTAACCATGTCGGGTTGTTCCCACACGGGCTAGTTTCTAAAAATAATTTTTGTTTTTTAAATTATGTTATTGTTTTTATGTAATAATTAATTAGATTATGTTTAAAAATTTTTTAATAATAAATTATAAATTTTTAATAGTTAAAAAGTTTTTTTATGTTATTTGGTTTTACTTTTTATTAATTAGAATTAGAATTAGAATTTAGATATGAATTAATAAAATATTAAAACATAAATATGAATAAAATTTTAAATCGAATACAAAATGAAAATAAAAAAGAATAAATATTCAAGTTTCAAATTAACTTTCAAGCATCATTCATAATCAAAAATTAAATAAATATAAAAAGTCTAAAACATAAATGATAAAGTTAAACCAAATCAAATACAATGTAAATAAAAATGAGTACATCGAAATCATAAATTAGAATTAGACATAAGCATCATAAGTATTGTAATCCCATAATCATCAATCATTGGCGTCAAGTGGCAATGTCAAACGTCATTAATCATTAATCATCATTTCATTGTCATCTTTAATCTCAATATCAAAATCACTATTATATGGATTATCATCAGAAATTAATTTATTTGCTTTTGCTGTAGTCTCAGTCCCAGTACGATCATGGATGCCCAAGATTGAATCCTCACAATCTTTTATATATGTTAAAGTTTCAATAATATCTGAACGTAATCTTGATCTTCTATCTGAAATTATATTCACTGTAACAAAAAAAATAAACTCGATTCTATGCTCGACACCGGATGAGTCAGTGGATCCTTTGCCATCTTAGATAACATGGGAAAGGTGGACTCATGTAATTTTTTATCACTGTAAAATATCAAGATTCTTAGTATTAGGATGTGATAAAATTAAGCAGTAATTAGTATCAAAGTACTGAGATAGCTTGTTCCTATTCGACGGTCTATCCCATCTTTTTTCCATTGCTAATTTATTGGAAAAGTCATCATCTCTGAATGTGGTATCCATGTCCATACTCGGAGCTTTACTACTACTATCATCATACCTAGTATCGTATTATGTGAAAAGCTCAGTCTTATTTTCATAAATGAACCCTTCAGGTGCGTCTTTCAGGTTCATGCACGAGGAAATATAAGTTAAAATATTATATATCTCTTACACCTTAATCCTAGGGTTCATACAGGTAGCCAGATAATAAAGAGATAGAGTGGTAGACAAGTATGTTAAGTACTTAATTTTCATCTCTACAATCATATGATAAAGTATCGTGTCAGCTTGATACTTCCTAAACATACTACTAATGTTGCATATGCACCTGGGAGTATAAACTGACGAATACATGTTTGTCGTGTTATAAAAAATTTTTAGGAATTTCATAAATAAAATTTTTGTAGCTTAGTCAGTATCATTAATAATAAGTCAATCACTTTTAATATTGACGAAGTCGGATATAACGTGTTTTTATACATCACATGACTCGAATATTAGGTAAGCGTAATTCTAACGGTGTCTCACATCCGATTAGAATTTTATTTTCTTAAGATACACAAACAAATAGAGACTACCAAACTCATATTATCTGCGAGGCATGTGAATATATTTTAGTGAGTTATGAATATTTTTCAAAGTGGTAGAACATATCTTTATCCTCGCTTGTACAATTAGGTTAATCACGTGACATGCATCTAACGTGAAAACTTTTTTCTAATGGTCTTTCTCTAATATTCTTTAACAAATATATTAATCCCTATTCTATTATTAGTTGTATTATTGATTATGATACTAAAAATTTTATTTTAAATTTTATTTTCTCTAAAAATTTTTATCATGCACTCAAAAATAGTCAGATTATTATCAGGATGAAAAATCTTAAAGACTCCTAAAATTTTTTTATTTAAAATTCATTTTGAATTTACATAGTTAGTGGTGAGGTATACATAAGATGCATCATTGTAACTTATCCAGATATTGGACTTCATAGATACTTTATAATATGCTCTAAATTTATTAATTATTATTTATTTTTTTAACTTATAATATTTTTTATATCGTTCCTAGATGTTGACCTAGGAATCCTATGATATATAGATTGAAAATATATTTGTATGATGCTCACTATCCTTGGATTCTCTAAAAATCTAATTGGAAGATCAATCTTGGTAATCAGTTTGACAATGTCTTCTCTTCTTAATTTGCTGTAGTATATGAAGAGGATAAACTTTGAGACTAAACTAGATACAGCCTCAAAAAATTTATCGTTGAGTTGGATTTGCTGAGGATCTAATATATCATATTTTTTGGTACATAGTTCGGCATACCTCTTAAGATGCTCAGTCACACACACACTCTTATAAGTTAAATTTTTCTTACAATATTTGTACTGTTCTAATTTTTTTTCCGTACCCCAAATATTTTTTTATTTTATTATATTAAAATGAGTTTAAACTATATAAATCTTTCTAATTTTTCGGCAGCTTCGGATCTTTGTGCATGATTTTTATTTTCTAAATTTAAATTAATTTTATTTTTATTATTTAAATTAGTATTTATCATTTTTTTTAATTTTTTTAGACAAGAATGTAGAATAGAGAGAAAGAAAGTGAAAGACTATTAAATATTTTTAAAAAATAAAGTTAAGAGCTAACTACGTAAAAAAAACAAAATAACTGTAAAGCAGCATATAACACGTGCACCACAAATCCAAAGTTTAATCTAAATACTAACCAAAGTCAAGCTCAAGTTGTGAGTCTTGAAAAGTTGAGTCGAAATCTCGAGAGAGAAATTTAGGAGAGATATAGAGAGAGAATGAGATTTGAGATTTTTATGTTTTTGAAAAAACATAAATATTTGAGGGGGGTTTTATAGATTAATAATATGAATTTTTTAAAAAAATTATTTATTTTTGATTTTTTAAATAATTTTAATGAGTTATTTGTAGCAGAATTATGTAGGCCATCTGAATTTGTCTCATAGCCGTTGGAGGTGAAATCAAATGGCTTACATTCAAACTTTTTATTTTTATATTTGTATTTTTTTTAAATTTTACTGTTGGAGCATGGGTGTGGACTCAGACCTGGGCCGAAAAAACCTCAGGTTCGAATTGTGGCCCGACGCCCCAATGGAATTTTCGGACGGTCAGGGGCTCAAGCATTTTTTTGGCTCGTGTCAAGAAATCGTGCCCATGAGTCTCGTTTCCTGACTGTGCCTGTCCCTAACACAAGGCTCGGTAGGCCTCATGTCGTATGCATATATCCTAGAGTTGATAAGAGGTAGGGTGAAAAAAAAAGTAATTTGACAATATTTTTCATTCCAAAATCATTATGATAAATGAATGGGGTCAATGAAGATGAAGTTGATCAAACTTTAATAGCTTTATTACTCAGTTGAGTTTATCTGAGATCTATTTTATCATGTTTTTTGGTGTATTAATCATTATATTTTTTAAGATGGTCAATTCTACCAGTATTTATACATGTATATATTTTTTTATAATATATATGTTGTATGATTTTTTTTTGATATTATTAAAATTTTTATTTTTAATTATGTTAATGCGAACTTATATTATTGAATTTTGTTTAATTTTAAGTTTTTTAGGTAAATAAGTCGAGATCATTAGATATAATTTAGTTTTGATATCAGATTTTTCAGTTGAGTTATTGTTATTATATATATTCATGTCAAAATTATTATCATTAAAATTATTATTTGATATTTTTAATTTATAATTCTAATTTTAAAAAATTATAATTTTAAATTTTTAATAAATTATAAGTTAAATTAATAAATAAAAATTAAATGTATATTATAACAGAGTAACTGTATATATGCATTAGTCTACTTTTTTTTAAACTAGCATCAATGCAAACATCATAGTAGAGCATAGAAGCAGGAGAGGAAAGCATAAAATGAGAGAGAGAAAATAAGATGAAAAGAAATGAATATGATGAATATTAAAAAAAAAGTTATTTTTATATTGATAGAAAATTGTGTATATTGAAATATTTTATATTATATATATATTTTTTTATTATACATAATGTGCAGAAATTAGATAGCGCTCAACTTTCTGCCTAGTTGCAGTTGAAAGTAAATTCAACTGCTATAAAAAATGATATAAAAATATATATATATATTTTTTATTTACAACGATAGCAGCATGTCTGTCTGTTGTTGTCCTTGTTTGGGCAGGATATTCTTGTCCATTACATAAACATAGCAAGCAAGGGAAAGGCGAGGTGGATGTGGGTTTTGAAAAAAGAATTCATGACCCATGTCTCATGCACGACACGAGCCATGCCGTGGGTCGGCACGATCATGGTCTAGGCATGGTTCTGGATGGTGCTATGCTGGGACTGGCACAACTATTTTGGGCCGTATCTCTTGTCGTGGCCCCTTTGCCCTGCCTACTTGACTCTTTTAATTGTATATGTTTTTTCACTCACATGAGCCACTACAGATGCTTGATTACTATTGATTATCTGATTATATATTCTTATCTTGAATATTTTGGAGCTCGGTACCATGAGGGTGATTCCTATTTATTGTGGGATTTGTCAAGCCCACATCTAATTCCAGCCCACAATCTGCCAGGCCATCTTCTGCCTCACATAACCTGAATGCCTTTCACAACCTTTAGTGGGCACCGAATATGTCCACAAGCCCGGGTTACCATTACCCCTGGAGATGGCTGTGGCATATGAGGTTCTAATGGGCACCGACATGTGACATATGGTTAATGAGGTAGTGGAGGGCAAGGATTAAAATATCAGTTTTTATGGATATATCGGTACTTGGATTTTACGGATATATCGGATATATCGAAGATATATCAGTGTGTATTTATACATAAGTACTAATCAATGATAGATATATCGGTCTTAATGAATATATCGATATTTAAAATTTAAGGATATATTGGAGATATATTGGTAGATATATCAGAAATTTTTATCATTGGTGGGGGGAGAGAAGTAGAAAGAGTGAGTAATGGAGAGTGGAGGCTTCCCAAATTGTCTACTGTGCTAACAGTTATATTTATTATTATTGTGCTACTTATTAGAGACTATAAGGGTTATTACGAGTGTGAATATGATGTTATTTGAGGACAAACAATTTTTTAAGCTCTCAATTTATAAGAATGCTCATTCGGATATCATAGTGATAAGGCCATTTTCTTATCCAATTGTGGCTCCTTAAGAAGTGATAGTTGAGCCAACTAATACTTTCGATACTACTAACACAATTAGTTTTGAGGAGAGTTGTGAGACTTTTCATGGAGATGTGTGCAAGGATAAGCATAATGTGAGTCTCCCACATGACATGAGGTATGAATCCTCAGGTGGTTCATCAATTGTGTCAGCTTATCTGGTTATGAGTATTGGTGTGATCTTCTGATTGTTCTGTGGAAGAACAAATGACATATTCCTTTTGTCATCCATTTTCATAGGTTTTTTTTTTTTTAATTTATTTATATATTTTAGTAGTTTTTTTTTTATAATTTTATGATCTTTAATGTTTTTTGTGAGATACTTAATCATTAATGATGAGAATTTGTAATGTTGGATAAATTGAGTGTTATCATTTTTGATTATTTATGAGATCTAGATGTGTCAAACGGGTCGGGCGGCCTAGGTTCAGCCGTGTCTGGCTTGACGGAACGGTAAATTAGTTTAGGGACCTAATTGGATTTTTTTTATATATAATAAATATCATTATGAAAATATGCACATCGCTAATCTAAAACAAGATTGCTACAAAAATACAATATAAATATCAGTTACTGTCTCCTGCATAATCATGGTGAAATTTTTGACTTTTCTTTCGTGTCACCTTGAGTTTCTTTCCCTTCATATCTGGTAAATTGTAGCATCAAGTGTTGCTTTCCATGTGATGTTTGCTAGAGAGTTAGAGGCATATTTTTCTTTTAGTAGTTTGAAGATTTTGGATAGTGAATTCTCCTTGCCTGGAATTTGTATCCATTTCCTGATTTCTTGTCAAATTTTTTTACAATAAAATATTCAAAGAACAAATGGTTAGAAGCCTCTGGACCACTATAGAATTCACAACCATAATTATGTGGGGTAGTAAATAATTTGTCTTTGATTCTTATTTTTTTTTAATTTTGTTATCCGGAAAAAAACAAAATGCTTGATAATATAATCTTGAAACCAAATCACATCTGGCTAGTTTGGTGTCTTTATAGGGTGAGGTGAAATAAAAAAATTATATGCCTTAGATACTATTTTCTCATTATCACCCTAGTACATTATTAATTTTTTTGCTTGTCTCCTACTTTTCATTCCAAGTACTAGCTTATTTCTAATCAATTTTAAAAATTTCCAAAAAAAGGGGTAGTTCCTCTTTGGAAGTCTTAATATTCCATACGTTTATGAACTGAGATAAAAGTGATGAATCTATTTTATCCATGACAAGTCTTCTTTCTTAGTAATGTGTTATAGTGTTTTAATAAAGAAAGTCTTATTTCACATTGTCAAGTTCTGTAGCCCCAAACCATCATGTGACATTGGGGTACATATTTTGCTCCATACAATCTTAGGGTGAAATTTATTGATTTGGAGGGCACCCCAAAGGAATCTTATGCACAAAGTCTCAATGGAGTTGATTATAGATGGTAGGAGTAAAAATACAAAAAATCAATAGTCATCTATTTCTTGGATAACAGTCCTTGATAGCTATAATCTAATTCTAATATATAGAAGTTTTTCTGCCCAAAAGCGTGGATTTTTAAAAAATGTAGCTGGAAAAACCAGGTATGACCTTGCCCAAACCGAGTACGTGCAGGGCTGGCAGTTCTCAAGCCATTTCATGCCTGGCATGACACGGTGGCAAGATTGGGCCACCAAATAATGGGTCAGCCCAGCTCATCTCATCTCAGCTTGGCTCATTTGACACCTTTGATGAGATCTTGTCTTGAAGTCTTCAAGTTAGTTGGTAGTGAGATGTATGTTAGTGTACAAGGTGAAAACTAGTTTTGGATTAAAAATTGATTGACTTACGACTAAGTTGGTAGCCAGATGATTATTAAGATATTTTCTCTTTTGTGACAAATATTATGGCTATCAAAGTATTGCTTTCTGCTTGTTGCTTTTTACAGGTAGATAATATATCAATTGAATGTGAGAAATATATTTTTTCATGGTACTCTTGAAGTGACCTAAAGTAATTATTAATAATCTATGCATGGTGGAACGAAAAGTCTAGGTTCCACCAGGCCCAAGTAAAAGCACCTTATCTCGCCTTGCCTTGGGCTCTTGCCCGCCCTCACAAAACATTTTATTCTTGACCCCCCCCCCCCCCCCCCATCTTACAATTCAGTTATTCTCAAAGGCTTCCCCCTCACAAATCAATTATTTACATACCCTCCACAAATTATATTATTCCCAAAACTCGTATTCTTTCTCTCATAAACGATAAGTAATATATTTAATGTCTTGTAACTTTGTATGTCTAATTATTTAAATTTTATTTTAGTACTTTAAATTCTTATGATCTAAGAAGCATGAACATGGGGATACGACACCACAGAATATGGGACACGGCAAATTTCAAAATACTAAGATATAGATATGGCTAGGACACGGTATAATTAAATAAAAAAAATATAAATATTATCTTTAAAAAATAATTATACGTACATATTATATATTACGTATTTAAAAATTAAAATCATGCATTTTAACCCCCTACCACACTGCTCCAGTTACATAATTGCATGTACTTTTTTTGTTTATTACATATTGTATATTTAATAAATAATTATATTTAAAAATTAAAATAATGCATTTAAATCTTCCCTATTGTTACTGCTTCGAAATCCTGAAGACAATTCCCCTCCATTGACTTTGAGTATGAGACTCAAAAGTTGTCGTGTTGTCTGAGTTATTGAAGCCGACAAGCCGTAACGCTTAGGCTTTATTATGCGTCGGATACGTATCCGACGCATCCGTCCGATACATCATGTAGCGTATCCGACTTGTGTTTGTACCGTATCCACGTATCGGACACGGGAACATGGTTGTAGTATGATATATCCGTGATTCTTAGCTTATGATGATAAAAAATATTAATGATATTTTTTTATATATTTTATGTTATTTACTTAATTATATTTTATTAATTATATAAAATTAAAGATATTACTTAGAAAAAATGTATAATTTACACACACACACACACACACATTAGGTAGAATTCCCATCAAAAAAGCTACACGTTTTAATCGTGCCTTATGCTTTAAGGCCTAATAAGTTTTTTTTTTACCTCAGTGTGCCTTTTGTCTTAAAGTCACAAAATATTTTTTTTTCTACGTGCCTTAGGGCCCGTTTACATGTAGCACAATATCGGTATCACATAAATCAAGAATAATCAATGATAAATCGATGTCTGTGATATGGTATTGTGGATGGAAATGTAAATCGTCATTATCATGAATTTGTTTACAGATATTGCTAGTATTATCATTAGTTTCGTTTTTTATTTCTCATGAAATATTATCTGTCATCATTTTTTATGTCTTATTCTGAATAGGTTATTGTGCTTGGCCCGACATAAGATATGACTGACTCGGCACTTTCCCACCATCATCACTCGTTACCCACCCGTGCTTGGTCATGGGTTATTGTGTCTGGTCCGACACGAGGCACAACTAGTTCCAGCATAGCACAGCATGAGTTGTGCCTCGGGTCGATATGTTCTAGGTCCAAGCATGATTTTGAACTGTGCCATGTCAGGCTTGGCACAACTAATTTTGGTCTTGTCTCATGTCGTGCCCAGGCTGCCCGACCCACTTGACACTTTTAGTGTGATAGTGTGTAATTTTGGGCAGCCTCGTGTTGTGTGTGAAAAAGCATTTAAAAGTGCGGGTGGGTTGATGTTTTGAAGATGAAAATTTTGATGTATGTTCCAAATTAGCAAATCAGCTTTGGGGCATATCTTTATTTTCTCAAATTAGCATTTTAGTTTAGGCCTATAATTTTATTTTATCAAATTAGGGTTTAAGTTTCAGGGCAGTTTTTTGGTTGATTTTCTCATGGATTAAAAAAAAATACTTACCAATTCTATTATCGTATATGTTACATTCAAAATATTTTTTAACTAACTGATATCATTACTTTGAACATTATTTTTGTATTTAATTTGTCAAAATAACTATTTGCCTTTATTTTTTCATAATATAAGATTATTTTCAAGAAAAATATAAAATTCAATCTGTGACTTTCTCTGGGTGTATGCTTATGTCAAACTCAAATTTGAATACCCAACCAATTTGATGTATTAATGATTTCTGTTTAGTTGTATATTAATTTGTTTTGGTATCTTTATGCTAGAGGTGTCAAACGGGCCGTGCTGGGCCAGCCCGACAGGTTTTAGGCCGCCCAATTGGGCTATCTTGCCGGGCCAGGCAGGACACAGTTACTGTACTGTGTCGTGCCTGTAACCCCAACGGATATTTCGGATCCGTCGAGGCTACAGGCGTGGGCGGTTTCTCTGCTCTTGCTAAGATACCGTTGCCCAAGTGCATGGGTACCTGACTTGGCCCGGATGGCCTCGGCACGGCACGACCGTCCTGGGAACGGGCACGGACACTAAAAATTTTTGTTTCAGGCCGCATCGGCTCTACTTTTTGCTATATACCTTTTCTATGCTAATTTTCTCGAGATTAATTTATCTTTTGAAAATTTTATCTTCTAGTTAAGTTATGATTATAATGATTTGTAAACTTGTTTGGATTGCATTATTATTTTGAGATATTTATTTTTGTGTTTGTCTTCATTAATTTTATTGGAGTGGACATTCAATCAAATTAATTTTTAGTGTAGTGTAAAAATTAATTTTTTTATTTGGGAGAAGATATATGATGATGGTGATTGTTACACTTCGTGATACCATGTCAAATTGACCATTTTAGTTTTTCACGAAGACTGCTAATATTTTTATTTGATTTTCTTTTCACAAAAATGGATGTTTGTTATATTTAAAAATCAGCTTAAGAGGCGGAGTTGTATTTTTTGATTTTTTATTTATTTTTATGTTGTTGAATGCACTTGTGTGTTTCCTTAATAGCTTTCTCATTACTCAGACACAGCTATCTTACTATATTCATTCCTAGCTATCTGGGCTATCATATATCTAAAATATCTTTTATTACCATATTATCATATTTATTTTTAATTTTTTTAGGATCATCCTTCACCATATTCTAAATGCCTAGCAGGCTTTCTTTTATGTGATCTATAGTAAAATCATGCAATGCTCATTAATTGTCAATTTCATAATACTCATCATTATTATTTATTGAATAAAGTGTTGGACTTCGAATAATATCAAAATGATTGATCACCTGAGAAGTAATCATATCGTGTGTATTTATTAGAGGTTATGTCTTGGTGTGATAGCAAATAATTTTATCAAATGGTTGTAGTTCTCGGCTAAGAACCACGGGCACGGACACAGACACGGGGACACGACACGATAGGATACGGGGATACGGAAAATTATAAAAAACTAGGATACGGATACGGATACGGCTAGGATACGACCCCCTGCCTTTCCCCTCAAATCGGGCCCGTCCCCTACCTCCCCCCCTCAAATCGCGCCCGCCCCCTGTTTCCCCACATATCGTGCTCGTCACCTGCGTCGAGTAGCCAACGTCGCCCATGCGGCGACGTTGGCCACTGCACGTCGTCGGACGTCGGTCACTCTCGGTATGTATATGGCAGCCGACCAAACCGTCTGATACGCTACGTGTCGTATCGGATATGGATTGATCAATGATACGCCATGTGGCGTATCGGACACGTATCCGTGCCGTGTCCATACCGTGCCCACTTGTCCAGGTGTCGGACACGTGGACACGGCTGTAGGGAGCAGTGTCCGTGCTTCCTTGGTTCTCGGGTCCGAGGGTGATCAGTTACTGTCTCTTTAATTTTCAAATATAAAATTATTTATATATTAATCTCTCTCAGGCCCTGCTCTAAAAAAATGAATTGTGTACTGGGTATGATCTCGCACATGCATTAAAAATCAATATAAAATATTGCAATATAAAATATGCCGTTGGCGTCGCCAGATTCGGATTTTTGGGTGAACAAAAATTATGGAATCCTTGATTTTCTGTCATTGGTTATACTGATTTTTCTCATTGGATCCACATTTGAATGTTTCCTATTGGCCATGATGTTGGCCTGCAGGCTGCTATTGTGAGCTCTCAGACTCTGGAAGAGGTTGCAAGACTGGAGAAGGTGCTCACTTTTTTGTTTCTGTAGTTGTTGAATTCTGTGAGAGGCACTTTTATTATTATTATTATTATTATTATTATTATTATTATTATTCTATGGTGCCATTGCTGTGCTTGCTTGCCGATTCTATTTTCAATGGCAGGCATTAAGGTCAGGTCAGCTTCCCGCAGATCTTCACATTTTGGATAATGGCGTTTCAAGATCCAGCGATGGGAAGGCAGACAACGATGTGATGGGTGTAGATCCGGGCAAAGAGCTCGATGATGACTCAGCTGAATCGAAGGAACAAGGGGATGGTAACAGCGCGCCCATGGAGTAGGCATCCAGTAATGTTCATGCCGACCTGGAGAGCTAGTGGATGCTGATTGTGTTAGTCGAATGGTTTACTTGTTTTGTATCTTCTTTCGGATGGCAAGTTTGCTGCATTTTCTGCAGCGCCTTCTGATAAGTTTTTCCTTCTGATGCCATGATTCTGTTACTCATCTCTGCCATTTTAAACTTTGTGGGGCCAGTTGAATTGGTTAGCCTTTCTGGGTTGGGCAAGGAATTTGTGAGATCAGGTTGCTCATGCACAATGATTGTGGCACTAGTTGCAACTCCTGCATTGCATTGCCGCATCACAATAGGCTTGGTACTAGATTGTGCCCAAGGATTAAAATATCGGTTTTTATGAATATATCGGTACTTGGATTTTACGGATATATCGGATATATCGAAGATATATCAGTGTGTATTTATACATAAGCACTAATCAATGATAGATATATCGGTCTTAATGAATATATCGATATTTAAAATTTATGGATATATCGGAGATATATTGGTGAATATATCAGAAATTTGTATCATTGATTGTGCTTGATTTTTTTGTTTTGGGCCAGGCCCTCTGGCAGGCAGACACATCCTAGTGTCTGGGCTTGGCAGAGCGCGGCCTGGCCGAGCCAAATGCCCTGCCTGGCTAGTATGGGAGGCTTGTATTGTCCACCTTAGTGGTGCTCATGTTGAGGTGAGGGGGAAAATGAGTTAGGGACGTTACATAGGCACCTAGTTGTGGTGATAAATGGGTAAGAGTTATTGTGCCTCGTGGAACGAGGGCAAGCAATCCATGGAGGCTAGGATATCAAGGTATAGTCTAGAAGTCAATGGCATAAGTTAATATGGTATTCGAGGGGGAGGAAAATAATAAATCTTTAAGAGAGTAAAAATAGAATAAAACTAAGAAATTAAAATAATAATTTTATCTTTTTTATTTTGAAACGGATGATAATAAGAATGAGACGAGTACAATGATAGATTAAAATATTTTTTGAGATTTTTTGACTAATTTAGCCAATGATTTTTTTAAAGGCAGGATTTTTATAGGCGAAAAGTGAAATAGTCGTGTAGATGAGGATATAATTGTGTTACAAATGTAATTTATATAATACGCATGAAGTTGATGCCAAAAATGAAATAATCTCCTTAATGTTGTGAAATCTATCAACACATATATCACATCAATAATCTTCTCGCAATACAGTTTGATTCAACAATCATTGAAGGGCATGCGTCGTAATTTGTGATGAGTGAGAGTTTGCATTAATGCTATCCATGCAAAAATATATATCATTATATAAATTAAAAATTTATATGATAACTTGAGATATTTTATTTATTTATTTTTTGTTAATGATTGTACTTGATATATAAGTTTGTCAGTATATTAAGTTACATAGGCACCTAGTTGTGGTGATTTATATGATTCATAATATATAATTAATTAATATTTTAAAAAATATAAAATAAAATAGTATATATAAAAATATGAAAACATAATAGTGATCATCTTAGCCACATTAGAAAATGTTTCCTAATAATTTATACTATAAGGGTGTGTTTTTTTTTTTTTGGCTGAATATTGAAACCAGTTTGATTTTAGTATTCAACCATTTATTTTTTTATTTTTTACCAACTTATAACTCATTTTTTTGAAAAAATAGCTGAGATAAAAAAAAATCAAATTTTTTGATTTTTCTATTCAGAAAAAGCTCACTCTCATACAATCAAAACTCTCACTTCAGTCTCCGCTTATCTATTCAACAATAAGTAAAAAGAATAAATAATTTAATACTTAATGCTATTAAGTACTATTTAATATTAATCTCAAAATCCCAATGGGCACATATGTAGAAGATCTAGTTTGGGCGGATCTAATAGTCTATCGTGCAATCTTTAAAATCCCTAAAATCTTATATATGTTACGATATATTGGCCAATACCACTAGTGAGTGCGTCCCTGCCTTCCACAAGAGGAACAAGTTGCTGCTGCTGGCTTCCTCCTTCCCACAGCACCTCCACTGAATCCATGACCCAACTTTATGTAACTTGTACATTTGATGTTCTTCTACAGTTGTTTCTCAGCTTATCTATTTTCAGGTTTCATTTCTTGCAGGAAGAAGCTTTTTGAATTGAATCTTGGAGTTTTGTGGTGTGATTGTTTTGTTTTTGATGTTGTACATTGAGCTTCTTCTGTCGTGTGGCAGAAGCTGCACAATTGGTGTCGTGGGTGCAGCGAGGTGCACCACGGGTGCTGCAAAAGTGCACAATGAGGGTGGTGAAGGTGCATCGCGGTGCAATGAATGTCTTGTTTGTGTCAGGGTGAGGGAGCAGTGGCATGATATGACATGGAGTAGTCAGTTTTATTTGTGGTGTTTTTGTAGACGGTCTTCTCTTTTGGTCTGCATCTCCTTAGATTTTAGTTGATTTGTAGAATTCTCCATTGCTGATGAAGGTGCGAAGATTTTTTTCTCCTCTGATATACGTGATGATGTTTCTAGCATTAGATTCGTGAGTTTGGGCGACGGCGTGGAACTGTGATTTCACGGCCACGGGCCACCTTCCTCTGCGGGTTTCCATTAAACTCGCGTGCGGCCTGCAGGACTCTCACGGTCGATCGATGAATCAAGTAATGTTCGTCTTCCTCGTGCTTCCATTACAGTCTCCCGAACAACAGCCAGAAGTAGTCTCTCGTGTCTCGATCTTCGTGCAAATGATATAAATGTTTGATCCATCTTTCCCAATTTGATCAACAATTCTGGACGAAATTAATGAATTTACATGTTTTTGTTATGAGCCATGCAAATCTAAGTGTTTTGTCAATTTTGGTTAAATATTAATTGTATGTCAGCTATAGAAATAATTACGTCGATCCACAGAACTCGGCATTTCCAACTTTGCACGTGACTAGTATCATACATAAACCAGTCCCCGCCCAAACCAAGACGCTCGTTTCAACAAGTCAACATCCTATGATCTATGTATTCAACGTAAACACGATGTACAGATTACTAAAACAGCAGTTATTGCTCACCAATGGAGAAAGAAAACTGTCTCTGGCCCTGCCGAATCGCCCCCAGCGACATCACGCCTACAGATCATAAAAATGGAGGAAAAAAAAAAAAGGAAAAAAAAAAAGAAAAAAAAAAAGGAAGAAAATCGTGTTTGTTGGTATGAGGGTAAGATTAGTGAGAGTATCTCCAGCAATTGCCACTCCGAGTGGTGATTATGAGCCGATAGCGGATGATTTTTTTCTTTTTTTTTTTTTTTGGAATTTTTGTTGCAGGCGGAGATGAATAAAAAAGATTAGTTTTTTTATTTTCTTGGAATCTGCAGGGTGGGTGGGTGATCAGAAGTTCTCTTTGTGGAAGACGAACTTCGTCGAGGTTTTGTGGGAGAAGTCGGATGCCAACTGATTCAGCTCCTTCGTCAGCGCCGGCGCCCCGCAATAGAACACTCCTGCGCTCAAATACATGGACGGCACAAAATCAGTCGTGATTTTCTCCACCGTCTCAATTTCTTGTTTTGTGCTCTTAAAATTCCAAGAAAACAAACCTATTCGATCCCGCGGATGGCTGACGGCGATCTTCTTGTAGACTTGGCGCCAATCAGGCTTGGCGAAGTGCGATTTCACCGAGGTGCCCGAAACCACGTCGACGCCATTCTTGGCGTGCTGGAGCGACTGCAGCATCGCAATCAAGGCTGACCTGGCATCTCCTTCCTCGTACACGCTCGTGCAGTAGTTGTGCAGTTCTATGGCGCCCTTGTCGTCCATCTCGGCCACCTCGTTCATTATCCCTTTGAACCACTCGAAGGACCCCTGCTCTCTCGTGACCCAGTAGAAGTAGGCTTTTCTCGTCCTGAAGCCTCTGTTGCTGTGCCGGTTCTTGTTCGGGTTGCTGCCGGGGGTAGTCGCTGCTTCTGTTGTTGGTGACGCCGACTCGCCGCTCCCCTGTCCTTCGAACTCTGCCTTGGGCGCCGAGCCGTCCTCCCCTACCCCGTCCTTCATCTTCATGTTGTTGATGATGTCCTTGACGATGCTGATCATGGGGGTGGCTCCGATGCCGAGCCCCACCAGCAGCACCACTTCATATTTCTTGTAGTCCTGTGCCGGAGCACCATACGGGCCGTCGATCAGTATTCTGGGGAAGCTGTCCACCGTAAATTCAAAATTTTTTTTTTCATTAATTTGCTCTTCCAGACAGATCTCGAATCGAACGGGCATTCTTTTTTTTTTTTTTTTTGAAATTTTATATCGCGGTTAAATTTACCTGGGGTTGTTCCCTCCCTGCACGTGATCAGCTCTGAGGAGCCCGCTCTTGCCGGAGGGCGGGGGCTGGCAAATCTGCGAGAAAACAATCTTGAGCTGGCCGGTCCAGTCGCCCAGCGTCCTGATATGAACGCTGATGTAGCCATCTCCTGGTGCCGAGGTGATGGAGAACGGGTGCCTGTTGATGGCATCAGCTCTCAGACCTAGTTCTTGCACGATGTTTTATTACCACGGAAAACGATTCCGATCAACATACCACTCGAAGGGAGAAACTGCAGCACAGTTGACGAACATGTACTGCCCGCTCTTGTATTTGAATCCATGAGGCTTGGACATGTGCAGTGACAGCACGTTTCCTGGGTACACGGCCACCTGAACAGGAACAGTCGATGTATAAAACAGTTACTTTTTTTTTTCTTGTTAAATCTCGTGTTTGATCGGGGAAGATGGGGGAGATGAGGAATTATAACCTTGAGAATTTTAACAGCCTTGATGCTCGACCTAAACGCCCTGATCAGCCTCTCGCAGGCATACAGAGAAACGGGAACGGCGAGATACATCCATGTCTGCCGATTTACGAAATCGAAATGGTTTATTCCGGCGGGAACAGGAAAATGGGAGGGGGAAGAAGAAGAACTGACCGTTTTCTTGTACCATGCTTTCGTGAGGTACAGGTAGATGCCATGGGCCACGAGGAGAGCGTACACGATAACAAACAGATGGTGCGAGTACCAGAAGGCATTGAAGCCAGTGAGTTTCTTCAGGAGCTTGGGAAGGCTGAGCCTGTTGCGCCTGAACCAAGGCGTGGCCAGAGTGAACGCGATGGCCATTAACAACACCATCACCAGGCCCGTAATTCCCTCCACGCCCTTCACAAACCACCAGTAATCGGGAGGCTGGTCGTCTCCGAAATATGGTTTCAGCGGCTCGTACTCCTCTTCCGTGGCGTGCAGGAGACGAGGGAAGTCACATGTCAGGTGAGCCAGTGCATGAAGTCCGACGCCGACGGAAATCCCAACCGCGATAACCTGCAAGAGGAGGAAGGGAATCATCGGGGCTTGAATCATCGGGGCTTGAATCATCGGGGCTTGAATCCGGCCGGGAAATCAACAACGTCGAAGCAATCGAAGCCTGCCTACCTTGTGGAAATTCAGATTGTCATCGAAGGGGATGACTAAGCCCAACTTCGTCTTGTTCCTCAGCCAAGTGATTGTGTTCCGGCAAACAGGGAGCAGGATCAAGGCCATGTTGAACTTCAGCGTCTCTGCGGCTCCCTTGGCAACACAGACGCAGTAGCCCATCACGCGGAACACGGCCCTATGGCGCCGATACTGAATGAACTTGTACGCAAACAACCCCGCCAAGATCCCAACCCACAGCATCATGATCCAGACTCTCTGCCAATTGTCCACCAGAAAGTACTTCATCTTGTTGTAAAAGCGCTTGACGAGGTTGGCCTCCTGTGTGGGCCTCAGCTCTTGGCTTATGAGCTGGCTCATAATTCGGCTGTCGCCAACCCTCACTGACTGCTGTGGAGCTTGTAATAACAGTGTTTCCAGGTTGTAGACCTGCAGCGTCGTGCATCACCCATTAACAACAAAGTGGATTGCTGGTGCGAGAAAAAAAGACGATGAGCGAGGGAGGATGCTTGACCCTAGGTATTGGGCTGCCTATATACCTACCATGATGAAGCCGGCATTGTCTGGATCAAGTTCTTCCATGATTAGTGCTGCATATTCTTTAGCTTGTTTCTGGATGTTGGAGAGCTTGTTTGTAGAAGCACTTAGGGTGATAATCTGCAAATCACGCTTCATGGTTAGAAACACGTCCGTGATAGCCAACCAATTGGTTCGCCATGGTCGTCGCATTGTTACCTCTGTAACTTCTTCTTCCGTGATTCTTCCATCAGCATCTCTATCGACCCTGCAAAAAAAAAAAAAAAGAAGCAGACGCAGATTTCTCCATTTAATAAATCAATAGAATGAATCGTGAAGAATTGTCTTGGGGGAGAAGGCAAGAACATGTCGAAAAACTTAACATGTCAAAGAAAGTCTGCAGGCGAGAGTCAAAGCTTTCATCAGAGATCTGCTCCCAGAATTTGTTGAGCTGCAATTTGTTGATGGAATCGCCGGCTATGCGATGCTTGCGAGCAAGTGCTCGAAACAGTTCTCCAGCAAACTCCTTTGATTCTCTGTTCATCCCTGTCGTCGAGCAGCGAACACAGTAAACGAGGTTTCAAATCTGAATCAGGAGTTAAAAGAAGGGCAGTGCCGGGAACTGCGAGCGAGTGATACCTATGCACTCGCCAAACATAGAAGAGGGGAGAAGACCACCGGACGATTCAGTGAGCTCGTTAAACCGCTTTTCAACTGCGGGCCAAGCGTTTGCAGACGTCCCAGTTTTGGCGGTCATGAACTTGAGTCCTTTGAGGGCATGAGCAGCGGCGGATTTGGTCCTGTCGAAGCGGGTGGCAACAGGAGGAGCAGGAGAAGGCCGCCGGGAATAAGAAGTTAGCCGTTTGAATTCCTGGGAAACCTGCCTGATGTGAGACGACGTGTTCCGAAACAGATAGGACCTTAGGGAAGAAGACATGCGATTTTTCTCGAGCGTCTTGTTGGCCAGCAGAGCCAACTCGGGGTCTTCGTTGGCGGCCTGGACGCTGTGCACGGCCACAGAGTCATCGTTGATGTCGAGCGTGACCTCAACGAAAGACGCGTCGTCGCCGTGACTGTTACTGGGAAGAGCATCGGGAGGAAGATTGAATCTGGCGTTCTTTTTGGACAAGCGTTTCTTGTTCGCGTCGACGGTTCTTCCAAGTGGACCACTGAAGGCTCTCCGGTCGCTGACTCTCGTTTCTGTGTCCGAGTCGTTTTCAGAATGAACCACTCTCCAGTCATCGTTTCTCATCTTCTCGCCCGCGCCACCACCTCCGCTGAGCGATCACTCGTTCGCCGGTACCAAATATTAAGATTGGCGGGGGCTCGTCTTCCAAGATGTGGCGGCAGGGCGCATCTGTTTCGTGGGTTTTCCAGGCTCGCTCGGGCAGGTGAGCTGAAGAGGAGCAAGAGACCAGCTCCGATTTTTTTGGAAGAGGCGCCGAAGACCAATGCGAAAGCCTTCGATCGCGGGACGAGATTGCCTGCCGGTAACGACGACGAGCGTTTCCTGCACCTTCTCCTTCTTATAGTCGTCAGTTACAATGGAAAGGTTCTTCTTCCCTGCCGCTTTGGTCTGGCCTGCCGAATTATTGACGCTCTCAGCCGGTCCTGGTCCGCGTGCGTATCCTGTTTCAGCACGAGCCCAAAATTCTGGACGCGAAATGTGAATAATGCGCATCTGGTCAGTTTCAACTTTCAACCCGACGACTACATTTGTTCGTACCAGTTAGTCAAAACAAAAATAAAACCAAGAAAACAAATTTAAAAACGGCAGCTTTAAAAATTATGACATATTTGTGTTTTTTTATATTAAATGCAAAATAATTTTAAAAACTAATCTTTATTTGGGAGAATTATGTCTTGGGGTCTTGGGAACCCAAATAATTAAACTTAAGGCCTCATAAGACCTATATTTGACCTCAAAAGTATGAAACAAACAAAAATTAATATTAAGGATATAATATTTTTGTAATACCTCATTTACCCCTGAAAGAAAAATCACGCGAGGAAGAGCAGCCTTTACAATTAAAACAACTATTGTAAGCAAAGGTAAAATCAAGCATCAACCTACAAATTAATCCTAGCACAAAAGATAGAAACTATTCTTGAAGAAGAAAACGATTGTAAATTGGAGAATACGTGTGCCTGTGTTCCTGCAGGGGCAGATTTTCGAAGAAAAACTACTGCAAGGTGAGAAGGTGGATAATGTCAATGAAGAATACGGATGATGTGGTATAGTTCCACAGAGGGGGGAAATGAAGGCAACATGTGATGGCTGGCAGTATGTACTGCTGCAGACGAAATAAGACAGGAGCTCGTCTTTTGACTCTTTTTCGGTTCTGCAAAAAGAGAACTCTGACTCTCCATGACCATTAAGGGCATTTTTGTCCTGGAAATGTTTATATCCTTAAAGTCAAATATATGTGTTATGAGGCCTTAAGGTTAATTATTTGGGTTCCCAAGACCTCAAGACATAATTCACCCTCTTTATTTTCCCCCAATAATAATTTTAAAAATTTTTCAAAAACTATAAATATCATTATTTTCATTATTGTCCTCAAAATATAAATTAACACCAAAAATTTTACCGCCTAAAAATGTAAAAAAAAAAAATAGAAAAATAAAGATTTAGTTATATAAACATAAACATATAAATATATATAATGATATAAATATATTGATAGTACTTAAAATTATTGAAAATATTAGTTAGACATATTACTAAGTAATAATTTTTGGCATTTAAATTTTTATAATTTTTTATAATATTATAATTTTTGATTGTGAAAATTTTGTAGTTTTTTATAAGATTATAAATAAATTTTTTCAGATTGTATTTATTTCACTGATACTATATTTTGTAATTAATATTTGCATAAAAATAAACTTATAAAATTATTATGAGAACAAAAAAAAAAAGAATTATCAATTATGGTTTAAGATTTAAGGGTTTAATAGTTTAGAATTTATAAGATTAGGTGTTTATGAGTTTTATTTAAAAATTAATCTAATGATTTTTTTTTTGTCAATAAAATAATTTTTAGATTTTTTTTTTCGAATTTGAATTCAATATCCATGCTAAATATTTTAGTTATAATAATCTTAAGAAATACTGTATCATGTTAATTCAATATAAGTTTGTTTCTTAATTGATATTATAATAATGACCAAAAAATAAATTATTAGACTATGATAAATGAGAAAAATATTTATTAAAATATATTTATATTACTTATTTATAGTATTATCATACCAAGACTAAACATATTATCTAAATATATCACTTATGAGAAGGAAAATTATGCCACTTGAGTATGCAACCTCGATCTATAGGAAATACCCAATATATTTCAAATTTTTTATTTAAAATTTTATCTGCCAAAATAATTATATTTAATATATATTCTATTGATTATCTCTTATAATAAAAATATTATCACTATATAGCACTAAAATCACATACTATCATATAATTTATGTTGAAATAAATAAGAATAATGTAACACATATTTT
The DNA here is from genome assembly GCA_029783825.1 of Sapria himalayana. NCBI lineage: Eukaryota > Viridiplantae > Streptophyta > Magnoliopsida > Malpighiales > Rafflesiaceae > Sapria > Sapria himalayana. The sequence continues at coordinate 14,508 of JAREIK010002608.1, read as the reverse complement.
CCAAGGTCAAAATTAGAGAGAATTGAGAAAAACCTACTTAATAATGTAACACATAAAAGGGCATGTTTGTTTTTTTAGCTAAATGTTGAAACCAATTTAATTTTAGCATTCAACCATTTATTTTTTTTATTTTTTACTAACTTATTACTAATTTTTTTGAAAAATTAGCGGAAATAAAAAAGTCAAAAATTTTGACTTTTTTCATTAAGTAAAAAAAATAAACAATCAAAACCCTCACTTCAATCTCAGCTTATCTATTCAACATTAAGTAAAAAAATTAAATGACTTAATACTTAATGCTATTAAGTACTATTTAATATTAATCTTAAAAAAAGTTTTATTCGACATTAAGTAAAAAAAAACAAACATTACCTAAGTTGATGTAAAAGTCTCTTTGAGCCTTGAGGCACAAGGCGCACCTAAAGCATGGGCTTTTGCAAAATGAAATGTGATTTTCGATGCACATAAATTTTTATTAAATATGATTTTATTGATAAAAAAAATAAATGCTCATTATATTTAAATAAATTTTGATGAAAAAAATAAATGAAATTATATAAATTTCAATATATAATTACAAATTTTGAGAATAAATTTATTTTAAAAGAAAATTATAGTACATACGGCGCGCCTCTTCACTAATACGTGTGTCTTGGAAGTCAATGCACCATAGCTAGGGAATAGTTGTGCCTTGAAAGGTGTGCTTAATTATTTTTTTTATCTTATTTGCTATCCAATTTATTTATTATCCAATCAATATAACTTAAAAAAAATCTTATTAGTCCATTTTTTTACTTAGAATTTGAATTATTTTAAATATTCTAATTATTATTAATAATTATTTACTCATATATAATATTTTATTAATTCTTTTCTTTTATCTCATTTATAATGTTTGATAATTTTATTATTTTATTATATTTACAATATGCATCAATACATTATTTTATACATGAGCTAATATATTTATTTATTTATTTTAACTTAAATATTGAGAACTTAGCTTAATTGGTAAGTGACGAAAAATCTAATTTAAAAAAAATGTATGATCACCCAATCCTTTAGCAGCTCCCTCCAAGTGTTAACCAGTTGTCCATGTCCCACCACCAAACATACTCATATTGTCCATTTTACCCTTGAGGGTGCACGATTTTACACATGGATCGGGACTTATTCTCATGCCTCCCGTGTCATGTCCCTAAGACTTGGACCAGAGTCATTATATTCGCATAATAGAATACATGTACTTACTTGGTATTATTCTCACAACCCAAATACTTATACATGTTGCATTTATATGTAACAATTTGTGGGGCCCACTCGACCTCAGTTCTCGGGCAGCCCCTCAGAGTGTTAATAGGTTGCTCGGCCCCCACCATCAAGCATACTCATATTCTCTGCTTTGCCACCACGGACTCATGGTTTCACACATGGGTTAGGACTTATTCTCATATTTTCTATGTCATGTCCCAATGACTTGAACCCAAATTCTTATATTTTTACAACATAATATTAGTTGACCTGTGTGTAGAATCTTGCGTGCTCATATTGTCTATTTTACCCCTCAAGGCTCATGATTTCTCACATAGGTCAGGACTTATTCTCATGCTTCCCATATCGCATTCTTAGGGCTCGAACCTAAGTCCTTATATTCCCACAGCAGAATATTAGTTGACCTACCTTGCTCAATTGGTATTCTCTTGTGGGAATATAAGAACTTGGATTCAAGTCATATGGACGCAACATGGGAGGCATAAGAATGAGTCCTAACCTTTGTGTGAGACCGTGAGCCTTGTGGGGTAACGTATATAATATGAGTATCCCTGGTGGTGGGGGTCGAGCAACCGATTAATATTATGATTAATGTCATAACTTTCAAAAATGAGATAAAATTCATAAAATGAAATTTTTTTATTTGTTCTTTTTTTTAAACTAAATGCATAAACCCCTAAGCACCTAAACTCATACATTCTTGAACTCCCAAACTCATAATCACTAAATTTCTATACCCCTAAATTTCTAAACCCCTAAAACCTTAAACCCCTAATTTTTTATGCCCCTAAACTACTATATCTCTAAACTCCTAAAACACTAACCTCATAATTTAAAAAAATTTGTTTATCATCAAGAGAGTATACAATCTTATTAAAAAAAAGTCAAATTTTAAAAATCAAAAATTATTATTTAGTAATATATTTTATGTAGCTTTTAATTTTTTTTTTAAGTATTGTAAATATATTTTAATAAATATTTATCTTATTTATAATAGTTTATTAATTTGATTTTTGATCAATACTACAATATCAATCATAAAAATAGCTTATATTGAATTATTAATCATTAAAACTCAAATATTATGATAATACAATTAATATCATAATAAGATTATTATAACTCAAATCTTAAGTATACATTTTGAATTCAAATTAGAGAAGAAAAATTTTAAAATTATTGTATTTTCAAATGCTATAACCTTAAAAAATTATACTAAATTCACAAAATGAGTATTTCGTATTAGTTCATTTTTTAAAATTAAAACCTATAAACTTCAAAACCTTGTAATTTCTAATCCCCTAAACCACAAAACCCTAAAACTCTTAAACCCATAATCCCTTAATCCCTAAATTCCATCAACCCCTAGACCCATAAATCCATAAACCCCATCAACCCCTAAACTTCTTAAGTCCTAAATCTTCAACCTTAAACTATATATTATGAGTGAGACAAATATAAATTGAGAAAATTAGTTTATTATCAACAGATTATATATTTTTATTAAAAGAAACAAAAATTTAAAAATTAAAAATAATTTTTTAATAATGTGTCTAACATGATATAATATTCTTAACAAACTTATAAACCCCTAAACTCCAAAATCCCTAAAGTCATAAACCCCTAAATCACTAAAACATTAAACCAAAAAACCCTTTAACCCCTTAACTCCAAATTCTTTAAACCCCTAAACACCAAAATCTTTAAACCCATAAGTTTCTAAACTTCTAAACCCTTAAACCTTTAAACTAATCCCCTAACACCTAAACTCTTAAACACCTAAACATCTAAACACCTAAACCCTAAAATGCATAATCCTTTAAATCCCTAAATCCTAAATTGTAAAACATGAATCTTATTTTTTTTAGCATTATAATTTGATTTTTGAATACACACACACACACACACACACATACATATTAATTATTTATAAGTTTATTTTTACTGAAATATTAATTATAATATACATTATGAGTGAGATAAATAAAATTAAAAAAAAATTATTTATCAACAGACTATATAATCTTATACAAATATATAAAAACTTAAAAATCAAAAAATATTACTTCGTAATATATTTTACTTAGATTTTGAATTATTTTAAGTGTTATATGTATTTTTTAATATATATTTATGTCATTTATAAAAGTTTATTAATTTATTTTTTGGTGATTATTATAATATCAATCAAGAAACAAAATTATATTGATTTAACATTATACATATTTCTGAAGATTATTATAGCTAAAATATTAACTATAAATATTGAATTCATATAGAAAATAAAAATTTTCAAATTATTTAATTTCCAAAGGCTATAGCTTCAAAAATAAGACAAAATTCATAATTAACATAATGACAACTTTTTCTTAGTTCATTTTTAAAACTAAACCCACAAACCCATTAGCACCAAAATCTTTAAATCACTAAACTTCATTACCCTTAAACTACTTAAATCACTAAACCCCTAAGCCCCTAATTCATAAATAGTAACCCATGGATCTAATTTTTTGTCATAATATAATTTTAATTATACATTTTAATTATTTATCAATTTATTTTTATTGATATATTAATTACAAAATATATTATGAGTGAGACAAATATAATTTGAAAATATTTCTTTATTATCAGGAGACTATATACAAAATTATTTTATATAGTTTTTAAATTATTATTTTTAAACAATATTTTTAAATTATTAAATAATTATTTAAAAATCAACAATTATTATTTAGTAATATGTTTTATTTAGATTTTGAATAATTTTAAGTATTGTAAATATATTTTAATAAATATTTATATCATTTATAATAGCTTATTAATTTATTTTTTGGTGATTATTATTATATCAATCAATAAACTAAGTTATATTGAATTAATATTATACATTATTCTTAATATTATTATAACTAAAATATTGAGATGAGATTTAAAAAAAAAAATTTTAATTTTTTATATTTCCAAATGCTATAGCCATCAAAAATGAGATAAAATTCATAAAAAAAAAACTCTTAATTAGTCTACTTTTAAACTAAGCCCATAAACTCCTAATACCTAAATTCCTAAATACCTAAACCCCTAAACAATAAATAGCTAAACCACTTATCTTTAATTCCTAGATCATATGCCATAAATCTAATTTTTTTTGTCATCGTCATAATTTTAAGTATACATTTTTGTCATTGTAATAAAAAAATAATTAAAAAACAAAATTATCATCAAGAAACTATAAAATCTTTTTAAAAAAAAGTAAAAAATTAAAAGATAAAACTTATTATTAAGTAATATGTCTTATTTAGATTTTTGAATTATTTTAAGTATTATAATATATTTTAATTAAATATTTATCTCATTTATAATATATTTTTTAATTTATTTTTTGAATTATTAAATATTTATCTAATTTAAAAAGAAACAATATTTTTACCATTATTATTACTAAAAATTATGTATAAATATTAAATTCAGATTATAAAAAAATTTAAAAATATTTGTATTCATTTTAATTATTTATTTGTTTATTTATATATAAATATTAATTACAAAATAAATTATGAGCTAGACAAATATAATTTATATAAATTATTTTTCAATAAAAAAATATAGATAAACTTATTAAAAGAATAAAAAATTCAAAAACAAAAAATTATTATATAATAATATATTTTTCTTTGCTTCTGAATCATTTTAAGTTTTGTAATTATATTTTAATTAATATCTATCTTATTATTAATGGATTATTAATTTATTTTTTGATTATTATTAGAATATTTATCAATAAAATTGTTTATATTAAATTTATATAATATATAAATATAATGATTAGTATAACTAAATATTGTATTCACATTTGAAACAAATTTAAAAATTATTATATTTGCAAAGGTTATAACATTTGAAAATATCAAAAAATAATAAAAATAAATTTTTTGTTATTTTATTTTTTAAATAAAACCTATAAACTACTAAATGCTAGGGGTGCTCATGGGACGGGACGCGATAGGGATTACAAATCTCCAATCCCTTCCGACAGTTCGGAGATTTTTTTTTTGAAGATCCAGACCCGTCCCATAGGTTGAAAATATCAGGATTGGACGGGAAGGAGATCGGGGATTATGGGTAGGAGAAAACGGTTCTGGGACGGAATGGAGTTCGGACATTTTTTTCAATTTATTTTCTTCAAACCGGCCAAGTTAGTTCATGTCGAAACCTTTTATTGTACCATTTATCATTCCTTATTTATGTATCTTTCGAACTCAAATTGAGTCAATTTTGTTTTGTCAAATAGGCTGAATACCACAAACGAGTTCCATTACCTTGTCAAAAGCTTTGATGTGCAGAAAATAATAGAAATGTTAAATATAATGGGACCAAGTTGTATGCTTAATTTGGTTCTTTGTTTTTTCACATGTTGGCTTTGTTCAGTCGAGTGAAAGTTAACCATAATAGCAATACTACATTTTTTAAACAATTACTTAAAATATTAAGGAATAGCTAAAGATGACCATAAATATTGGTCGCATCAATTACTACTTAAGTAATTGCTAAAATTAGGCATCTTAATATAACAAAAAAATACAACTAATAACAACCATGATAATAATCATTTCAAAGGTCCGTCTCGGAACAACAACGAAAATCCAAACCCAATTAATTATCTCTTCTACAACTCCTCCATTTTCTTCCTCCACTGTAGAAGGACAACCAAAGATGAAAACGTGTTAATCATGTAGACATAAATTTCTAAGATGAAAGAGTAATAAAAAAACAATATATTACCTTATAAAATTTAATACACCCATTCCAAATTTAGTTGGCCAACTATAGTTGGAAGAATATTTGGATCTTGTGACCCCTCTGAAAATTATAATTGAACCATATTTTTATTAAATTGAATGAATAAAATAAGTAAAAGTGAAATTAAAATTTACAAGATTTGTATACTAACCTGATTTATTATCATCAAGGTCTTGAACTAATTATTCAATTTCAAAAGGTTTGTTTGAGCTTCTCAACCAATCTTGTAGACATATGAGAACTTTAGTTGTAATAGGTGTTAAAGAACTCCTAAATTTATCGAAAGTTCTACCCCAGTGCTAAATGTAGATTCGTAGGCCACAATTGATGCTTGGATGACAAATACATCCTTTGCTACATTTGCCAAAGAATGATACCTAACCTCATTTACCCTCCACCAGTTTAGAAGATCAAAATCAATTCTATTTTTTTCAAGTTTGTCCTCTAAGTACCTATCCAACTCTTCCAAAGGTGCAACTTCTTGTTCTTTCTCCAATTCAACAAAAAAAAAATCATCAACATAAGTATCACTACCATCAAAGAAGTCATCATTTTTCTTCAACACAGTAGAAGATAAATCATCTTCTTTTGATTCATCTTCATTTAAATCTTTATAATCATCCATCATCTGATTTAAAGCATTTATAACATTTTTCACCAAATTTTTAGCCAATTCCTCTCCATAATGCTAAGTGTACTTAACCTTGAGATATTTGAGCTTATATCAAGGATCCAGCACTACTGCTACAAAAAGTATAATATTTGTTGACTAAAGAGAACCCCAATATTTGTTGAATTTTTGCCTCATTTTCTTACCCATTTCAGACACAATTGTATCTCTACAATTTTTACAAAGCTCAATTTTTTTCAAAATTCGAATAATCTCATGAAAATAAACACTAGAGGTAGAATAATATGAGCCAGAAAATTTACAAGTTACCTCGTAAAAAGTTTTTAAGAAACAAGCCAAAATTTTGGCTTTTGTTCAGTCTCTCACAGTTGGAACGTTTGAACCAAACTTCTTCAAAAACCTTTTTTCTTTGTCCTCCAACTTATCAAATTCTTTTTGATATTTTATATCAGTTTTTAGCATCAAATAAGTTGAATTCCATCTTGTAGGACAATCTAATTGTAATGAAGATACATATGTCAAGTTTGCTTCTTCAACACATAACTTAAACATATATAATCTTTTAGGACTGCTCATCACTTATTTCACGACACATATAATTTTTTGAATAGCACCCTCAACTACTGCATTGCCATCTCTGACAATTAAGTTTAGGATATGAGCACAACATCTCATGTGAAAATGCTTGCCTCTCAAAGGTACAACACTTTTCTTCACTAGCCTTTTTTTTCAATTGTTCAACTGCAACATCATTATTTGATGCATTGTCAACAGTAATGCACATCAACTTTCTCAAACCCCATTCATTCATGCAAAACTCAATAGCATTTCTAATATTAACTTCAGAATGACTTTTAATTACACAAAAGTTCAAAAGCCTTTTTGCATATTCCATTGAAAATCAATGAAATGAATAGTCAAACATATATAAGACAAATTTTGAATGCTAGTCCAAGTGTCGGTAGTCAATGAAACTCTACAATAATGAGATGACATGCTATCAAATAATTTCTTCTTTTCCTTCACAAACAAAGAAAAATAATCCCTCAATATAGAGTGCCTAGATGGAATATTAAATTGAGGCACACTAACTTCACAAATCTCCTTAAACTCATCCCTCTCAACAAAACAAAAAGACAATTCATCTTTTATGATCATTTTCACCAAAGCCTCCCCAACTAGTTGTTGATCAAATTGTCACCAAGTTAATTTGTTATCCTCTGAACTAGTACCTTTAGTGAAACTCAACAAAGATTGTGACTTGTCTTTACCTTTGTGAGCTTCTATTAATTCTTTTTTGTGTGGAAATTTCCTACAAGTCTCTCTCAAGTATTCTCATAAACCCGAAGTACCTTGATCACTTTTTGCCAAGTATTATTTCCTACACCATATACAAGTTGTCCTACCAGTTTCATTTCCCTCTGAATCAACTAATATCTCATAACTTTCCCAAACATCAAAATTATACTTTTTATAAGCTTGAGGTTCAGATGTACCATGACTTTCTTTTACAATTGGAAATGAAGAACATACCGTAACAATAAAAGGGTTCGTGAAATGATGATGATTTGATTTACCAGTACTTTGATCATTTGAGATGTGATCATCTTCAATTTATTGTATTTTTTGTTTACCACTGGATTGTGCCATCTACATTGCCATTAATTAATATGATATTTTAAGCATAAATACATATAAATATTTCAAACAAGCAAGCTCTACAAGACTGAATGTAACACATTGCCATTAATTAATATGATATTTTATCTAATTTTGCAAGGTTATAACCTTTGAAAATATAATAATTTTTAATTTATTAAAAAATGTGAATATAATATTTAGTAATAATAATCTTCATAATTATATATAATCTAAAATCAATATAAATAATTTAATTAATAGATATTATAATAATGATCAATAATAAATTAATAAACTATTATTAATTAGAATGATCTAAATTAAAATATAATTGTAAAATTTAAAATTATTCAAAATTAAATTAAAATAAATTACAAAATAATAATATTTTGTTTTAATACTCAACAAAACTGACTGAGACACATAATAATAATAATTAATCACTCAATTCTCATCAGAAAAACAAACCAAAAGGCTGGTGGCATCTAAGAAACGGTGGAGGCAACCAGAAGTGCGACGGACAAGGGCTGGACCGAACTGAACACAACTAAAACGATGTGAGGTGTCCTGGAACTCGTCAGAACAGCAAAAAGTGCGTCGGAATTGGATGGACAGTAGTGGAATTGGTGGCATCTTCATCTTATATATATATATATATATATATATATTCCTGGTTCTAGTATCAGTTATTTAGGATGGGACGGTTCTCGGGATGCATATTGCTTAAGATTTAGAACCATCCCAAAAGAAAAAATACGTAACAGAATGGGATGGGAAAAGTCAAAGTCAACGGACTTTTCTCAGTCCCGATTCTTTCGGGACAAGACTTCGGGTCGGGTCGAGAATCTCCGAGTCCCGTGAGCAGTCCTACTAAATGCATATAAAGTTAAATCAGTAAACTTCTAAATCTCGTATGCCTAAATACATTAACCATTAAACCGCTAAATACTACTTAATAATTAATAAATCTATTTTTTATTGTTATTTATTATATTTTTAAATTTTCATTTTAATTATTTATTAGTGTATTTATTTACAAATATTATTACAAAATAAATTATGAGTGAGACAAATATAATTTAAATAATATATTATTTATCTAATAAAAATATACGCTTATAAAAGAAGTATAAATTTAAAAATTAAAAATTATTATAAAGTAATATAAATTACTTTAATTTTGAATCAATTTGGGTTTTGTAAATATTTTTTAATTAATATCTATCTTAATATTAATAGTTTAAAAATTTAATTTTTGATCATTATTATAATATCTATCAATAAAATTATTTATATTAAATTTATATGATATATAATTATTAATATTATTATGACAAAATATTGTATTAAAATTTCAAAAAATTTTAAATTTTTTATATTTTCAAATGTTATAACCTATTAAAATGAGAAATAATTATCGAAATTTTTTTTGTTATTTTATTGTTTAAATAAAACTATAAACCACTAAAAGCCTAAAAACATAAATCGCTAAATTCCTAACGACAAAAACTATAAATACTTAAATTATTAAATTGGTATACATTAATAATAAATCATAAATCTTATTTTAATTTTTATTCAGTATAATTTTAAATTTTTATTTTAATTATTTATCAATTTATTTTATATAAATATTAATTACAAAATAAATTATTAGTGAGACAAATCTAATTTAAATTAAACTAGTATCCTTAAATAATAAATAATAAATCTCATTTTTTTCATTATAATTTTAAATATTCATTTTAATTATTTATTTGTTTATTTATATATAAATATTAATTACAAAATAAATTATGTTAGACAAAATTAATTTATATAAATTATTTTTCATTAAAAAATTATTGATAAACTTTTTAAAAGAAAAAAAAAATTCAAAACAAAAAATTATTATATAGTAATATATTTTGCTTTTCTTCTAAATCATTTTAGGTTTTGTAATTATATTTTAATTGATATCTATCTTATTAATAATAGATTATTAATTTATTATATGATCATTATTAGAATATTTATCAATAAAATTGTTTATATTAAATTTATATTATATATAAATATAATGATTATTAAAACTAAATATTGTATTCACATTTTAAAAAAAATTAAAAATTAATATATTTTGAAAGGTTATAACCGTTGAAAATATCAAAAAATAATAAAAATAAGTTTTTTATTATTTTATTTTTTTAATAAAACCTATAAATCACTAAATGCATACACAGTTAAATCAGTAAACTCCTAAACCTCATAATGTCTAAATACATAAACCATTAAACCACTATATACTACTTAATAATTAATAAATCTAATTTTTATTTCTATTTATTATAATTTTAAATATTCATTTTAATTATTTATTAGTTTATTTTTATAGAAATATTTATTACAAATTAAATTATGAGAGAGACATATATATTTTAATTAATTTATTTTTAATCAAAAAAAATATATGCTTATAAAAGAAGTAAAAATTTAAAAATTAAAAATTATTTTCCAGGAATATATTTTACTTTAATTTTGAATCAATTTGGGTTTTGTAAATATTTTTTAATTAATATCAATCTTTTTATTAATAGTTTATTAATTTAAATTTGATCATTATTATATTATCTATCAATAAAATTGTTTAAATTGAATTTATATGATATAGAATTATTAATATTATCATAACTAAATATTGTATTCACATTTCAAAAAATTTTAAATATTATTATATTTTCAAAGGTTATAATCTATGAAAATGAGAAAAAATTACAAATTTTTTTGTTATTTTATTGTTTAAATAAAACCTATAAACCATTAAATGCCTAAAAACATAAATTGCTAAACTCCTAAACGACAAAACCTTTAAATACTTAAACTATTAAACTGGTGTACATAAATAAAAAATCATAAATCTCAATTTAATTTTTAAATTAAGTATATTAATTATTTTAATATATATTAAGTATAATTTTAAATTTTTATTTTAATTATTTATCAGTTTATTTTTATAGAAATATTAATTACAAAATAAATTATTAGTGAGACATATCTAATTTAAATAATTTATTTTTCATCAAAAAAACTATATATCCTTATAAAAAGAGGCAAAATTTTAAAAACAAAAATTTATTATTTAGTAATTTATTTTATTTTTATTTTGAATCATTTTAGATTTTGCAATTATATTTTAATTTATATCATTCTTATCAATAATAGTTTATTAATTTTTTATTGATCATTATCATAATATTTATTAATAAAATTATTTATATTGAGTTTACATTATATATAAATATTAAGATTATTATTACTAAATATTATATTCACATTTAAAAAAATTTAAAAATTATTATAATTTCAAAGGTTATAACCTTAAAAAATTAAAAAAAATCAAAAAATTAATTTTTTATTTTTTCATTCTTTAAATAAAAACTATAAATCACTAAAGTCCTGAACACTTAAATGACTAAACCCCAAAATACCTAAATACTTAAACCATTAAACTAGTATATCCTGAATAATAAATAATAAATCTCTATTTTATTTTATTCATTATAATTTTAAATATTCATTTTAATTATTTATTAGTTTATTTTTATAGAATTATAAATTAAAAATTAATTATGAGGAAGACAAATATAATTTGAATAATTTACTTTTAATAAAAAAAATTAAACTTATAAAAAGAAGCAAAACATCAAAGAAAGTATTATTTTGTAATATATTTTACTTTGATTTTGAATAAATTTACGTTTTGCAAATATATTTAAAATAATATCTATATTATTAATAATAGTTTATTAATTTATTTTTTGATCATTAATATAATATATTTCAATATAATTGTTTATATTGAATTTACATGATATATAATTATTAAGATTATTATAACTAAATATAGTATTCACATATAAAAAAAATTTAAAAATTGTTATATATTCAAAGGTTATAACCTTCAAAAATGAGAAAGAATAACAAAAATTAATTTTTTGTTATATTATTGTTTAAATAAAACTTATAAACCATTAAATGCCTAAATACATAAATATCTAAACTCCTAAACCCCGAAGCCCCTAAATACTTAATCCTTTAAACTCATAAACCTTAAATAAAATTTAAATAATTTATAGTAATATTAATTACAAAATAAATTATGAGTGATACAAATATAATTTAAATAATATATTTTTCATCAAAAAAACATATAAGTTTATATTTTAATCTAAATGATAAAAAAATTATTATTTAGTAATAAATTTTACTTTGATTTTGAATCATTTTAGGTTTTTTAATTATATTTTAATTTATAACTATCATATTAATAATAGTTTATTAATTTATTTTTTGATAATTGATATAATATCTATCAATAAAATTGTTTATATTTAGTTTATATTATTTATAGTTATAATATTTATTAACACTAAATATTGTATTCACATTTTTAAAATATTTTAAAATTATTATATTTTCAAATGTTATAACCTTTGAAAATTTTAAAAAATATTAAAAATAAATTTTTTGTTATTTCATTGTTTGAATAAAACCTATAAACTATTAAATGCCTAAATACTTAAATCAATAACTTCAAATCTCGAAAATCCTAAATAGATAAAATTTTTAAACATGTATATCCTAAATAATAAATAATAAATAATAAATCTTATTTTTATTTTTTTCGATATAATTTTAAATATTCATTTTAATTATTTATTTGTTTATTTTTATATAAATATTAATTACAAAATAAAGTATAAGTTATACAAATATAATTTATATAAATTATTTTTCAACAAAAAAAAAATAGAAAAACTAATTAAAAGAAGAAAAAATCTAAAAACAAAAAATTATTAAATAGTAATATATTTTGCTTTGTTTCTAAATCATTTTAGGTTTTGTAATTATATTTTAATTGATATCTAACTTATTAATAATAGATTATTAAATTATTTTTTTTATCATTATTATAATATTTATCAATAAAAATGTTTATATTGAATTTATATGATATATATATTTAATAATTATTATAACTAAATATTATATTCACTTTTGAAAAAAATCTAAAATTATTATATTTTCAAAGATTATAACCTTTTAACATGTGAAAAAATAAAAAAAAATATTTTTTTTGTTATTTTATTGTTTAAATAAAACCTATAAACCACTAAATGCCTAAACACTTAAATCACTAAACTACAAAATCCCAGTACCACTATATAGATAATCCTTTAAACCGGTATACCCTAAATAATAATAAATAAATCTCATTTTTATTTATTTTCATTATAAATTTAAAAAATTCATTTTGATTGTTTAGTTTTTTATTTATATATATATATTAATTATAAAATAAATTATAAGTTAAAAATATAATTTATAAAAATAATTTTTCATCAAAAAATAGATAAGCTTATAAAAAGAATAAAAATTTAAAAACAAATAATTATTATTAAGTAATATATTTTGCTTTGCTTTTGAATCATTTTAGGTTTTGATATTATATTTTAAGTAATATCAATCTTATTCATAATAGATTTTTAATTTATTTTTTGATAATTATTAGAATATCTATCAATAAAATTGTTAATATTGAATTTATATGATATATAATTATTATGATTATAAACCGATAGACCACTAAATGTTTACTTACTTAAATCAGTAGCTCATAAAACCTGAAACCCCTAAATACATACAACTTATAACAGCTGTATACTACTTAATAAATAATAAATCTCATTTTTATTTATATTTATTATAATTTTAAATATTCATTTTAATTATTTATATTTTAATTTTTAGAAATATTAATTACAAAATAAATTTCGAGTGAGACAGATATTATTTAAATAATTTATTTTTAATCATAAAAAAATATAAGCTTATAAAAAGATGGAAAAATTTAAAAATTAAATATTATTATTTAGTAATATATTTTTATTTGATTTTGAATCATTTTGTGTTATGTAAATATATTTTAATTGATATTTATATTATTAATAATAGTTTATTAATTTAATTTTTGATCATTATTATAATATCTATCATTAAAATTATTTATATTGAATTTATATGATATATAATTAGTATGATTAATATAATTATACATGGTATTCACATTTCAAAAGATTTTAAAAATTATTTTATTTTTAAAGGTTATAACCTTTGAAAATCTA
>JAREIK010002607.1:28589-212639 GCA_029783825.1 Sapria himalayana | reverse complement strand
CATGTCGTAGTTACCACTGTCGCCGCTACTGCCACTGCTACCGCCATCGCTTCTGCTACCACTATTGCCTCTGCCACTACTCCCACTGTGCTACTTCCACTGATGCTGCACTGCAACTGCCACCATTGCAGCCCCACTAACTGTCGCCGCCACAGCTGCCACTTCTGCTGCCGGTCATTGCCACTGCCACTTCCTTTGCTGTCACTACCCCTATCATACTATGCTGCTACTGATAATGTTTTTACATACTATAATAGGCTAAAACTCTACACAAAAATTTCGAAGACACAGAAACATTTTTCGCAGATATATAAAAATAGTTATTATTGACATGAACAAACACAAATTAAAGTTGTTTGTTATACAGCTTAAAATATAATTAAATTAAATAATTTAATATTTTTATATTAAATTTTTAAAAAATAGAAACTATAAATGAAAATTTTAAATTAAACAAAAAAAATTCATTTAATAACTTATTCTAATACAATATTTTAAATAACAAAAAAAAATAATAAAAATTAAATTACATCTTTTAATCAATTTTTTTACCGACTGTGTAAAAGTATAATCTATCAATGCAATGACGTTGCATTCTCTCCCTCTACTCCTCCGATCACAAACTTTCTGTATGAAAAAGTTGTCCGAGTCACGATGCATCATGTCTATTGAAAAATCTTTTCACTTATACAAGCTTCGTATGGGAAACAATACGGTACAACATTTGTATGAAATTTAAACCACTAAATCAAATCAAATAAATTAAATAAACTATGTTTTGATAAAATATATTACTACAAAAATGTACTATATACTAGTATTTCACTCGTATATATTACTATAGTATTTATACATATAAATTGTAGTATTATGCGTACATATATACAGAGTACATATATACTTGGTATATATGTACATAAAATACTGTAAAATTATATGTACTTATATACTGACTATATACGTATGTATATACCACATTTTTTGGCATTCCTACTGCTCCCACTATCGCTGCCGCCCCTGCTGCTACTATTGTTGCCACTACGGCTGCTGTCGGAGCTGCCACCACTGCCGGTGCAGCAACCTCTAACTCTGTGGCTGTCGCTGCTGTTGCTGCCACTACATCCACTATTGCTGCTGATGCCGCCGCTATCGCTACCTTCGCTGCCTCCGTTGCAGCTGCTACAGCTACCTCTATTGCCGTCTTTACTGACACCGCAGCTGCCACTGCCACCACTACTATTTCCGGTGCCGCCACTACCACTTCTAGGACCACTACCGCCACTACCATCACTACTGTTGCTGCCGCTGCTACCACTGCTGATAATAGGCTTTTACATACCTATAATAGGCTAAAACTCTACCTAAAAATTTGAAGAAACACAAACATATTCACATATATAAAAATAGTTATTATAGACATGAACAAATACAAATAAAATTTTATTGTCATATAGTTTCAACATAAATTTAAGTAAATAATTTAATATTTTTAATTAAATTTAATAAAAATAGAAACTATAAATGAAATTTTTAAATTAAACAAAAAAAATCATTAAATAACTTAATCTAACACAATATTTTAAATAACTAAAACAAAAAAATAACAAAAATTATATTACACCTTATTAATCAATGTATCTACCGACTGTGCATAAAGTATAATCTATAAATACATTGACATTACTTTCTCTTCCTCTGCTCCTCTAATCACCAACTTTCCACTGTTAAAATGCTATTTCAGTCATTGTGCATCTTGTTTGTTGGAATATGTCTTCACTTATACAAACTTCGTAAGTGAAACAATGTGGTACAATATCTATATGAAATTTAAACCACCAAATCAAATCAAAATAAATAAAAAAATATTGTTTTGATAAATATATTACTACTGTAAATATGTACATATATACTAGTATTTTACTCGTACATATATTACTGTAATATATGTACATATAAACTGTAGTATTATGCGTACTATATACTGAGTGCATATATATACTCGGTATGTATGTACATAAAATAATTTAGTAGTACATGTATGTATATAATGAATATATATGTATGTATATACTGCATTTGTTGTCGTTGATGCTACTCTTGCTGCCACTACCACTCCTACCACTGCTGACGTTGCCACTGCCATTGTCGCTACCGCTGCCACTACCGCTGCCATAGCCAATGCTGCTGCTGTTGCCACAGCTGATGCTCTTGCTGCTAGTGCTTCTGCTACTAGTGCAGTAGCTAGCGGTGCTGCCAGTGCTACCACTACCATCCTCACCACCACCATTGCTACTTCCCCGCCACTGCCACTGCTGCCCCACCCCCACCACCACCACTGCTGCCATCATCGCCATAGCTTCAACTGCGGCCACTGTTGCCACTCCTACCGCTACTCCCACTAATACTGTTGATGTCGCCTTACCGCCGCTACCACCGCCACCGCCGCTGCTACCACAGCGTCTACTGAAAAATAGCTTTTACATCCCTATAATAGGCTAAAACTCTACCCAAAAAATTTAGATACACAAAAATCTAATCATAGATATATAAAAACAAATATTATAGACATGAACAAACACAAATTAAAGTTGATTGTCATACAGCTTTAACAAAAATCCAAAAGATGTCCAGCAATTTTGTTTAAGAGAAAGAGAGTGCAAATATAAAATGTTTTAGGAATAATAAAGATAAAATAAGCTAGCCCTCCTTTTGACAAAACCGAAATCAGCAAATATGGGACCCATGCATTTGAATGACCATGGCAATGTCTGAATGCTCTAAATCATAATTTTTTCATATGTCTTAGATAATATGTCCTACAAAGATTCATAATTAGGTTAATGGGAAAAGCAAATAACTAAACCAGAATAAAAAACATTGAAACCTACAAAAAAGTATGATAATTATTTGATATAGATAGACAAAAATAAATAACAGTTCAAAAATAATTCTCATACGAAATCATCCTAATAATTTGTAGGGAATGCTAGCCTCTCCTGCGAGGTTTCACAGCTGGATCTTGGAATGCTATCTGATGTGCCAATGCCGCTAACTGTGACTCCATATAGGACATCTATTGTTGCTTTACATTATTAATTCTTTTTATCACATTGTTCATTTCTTTAATTTCTTGCATTTCTTCCATCAAATTAGTATACAGCTCATCCTTTTGTACTTTAATTTCATATATTTCTTCCTTCATATGAGATATCTATTCATCATTCTGTTCTTTAATTTCATATATTTCTACCTTCAAATGTGATATCTGCTCATCCTTCTTTTTTATTTTGGTCTCCATAACTACAATACGTTCATTTGTTTCCATTGCTTGTTGTTCGACCGACTCATCCACCATTGTTGAGACAGATGAATTCGAAGCACGACTGCTACAAGAAAAGGGCACTCCCTTCGAGTTGATTCCATACACTCGTTTACTTCTCACGAACTCCTATGGCCTACAAATAAATAGGATCATAGTCACTTGTTTAAAGATCCATAGAACCCTCAACTTGTTGATGAGCAGCTATCACACTTTCCTCCAGTAGGTCTTGAGATAAAATAGAAAAAAAACTATTTTAGATATACAAAATAAAATAAATATTTTGCATTCCAAACAATTTTCAAAATGTACTATAGTATTATAAAATTTTATTAATATAACAAGTTCTTACAGCAATCACCTGAAACTTGTTGTCAACAAACTGACCATCCACTTTCTTCATGTGCATCTTCCTAAAAATCTTATAAATTTTGGATCTCGACCCAATTCTCCAGCCTAGGATATATTTTTATTAAGTCATTAAAAAATAAATGATCAAAAATTGTAAAAAATTAATAAAACCATGCAGAGGTTTGATTTATTAGACTATTAGGACAACCACTAAATATATAAATGTTTAAAATTTTAAAATTGTACCAAATCTCGACGTGCTCAATGCTCGACTTTGACCCTCCTGTGCATCGACGGATTCTTGTATCTTATCCAGCTACCTCACTTTGCCGATTTTTGATGGCAATATCTAATTTTTCTTCACACCTGGCTCCTTATAATACTTAAGCCACTCGGGCCAGTGATCCTCAGATATAAAGTCAGGCCTTTCATTCATATTCTTCAATTTATAAACAAAATTAGAATACCATTGAGCAGCTTTGATCTCTCATAATGATTTTATTTTTCCATCAAATTTGGGTTCCCATGTTCATTGATTCTATATATAGAAAAATCATAAAAGAATTTTTATTAACAACAAGAACGTAATTATTTACTTCTGAATAATAACCAACATAATAGTTAAGTAATTTTATAATTATTTTTCAATGCTTTTGTATTGTTATTTATACCTGAAAGTCATTAAAATAGGACTCCTTTGTAATTATAGTTCAACACTTGTTAGATGGAATAAAACTGTACAAATTAATAAATAACATTGAAAACAAGAAAATCATAACAATATAAAAAAACCACTAACAGAAACATCAAAATTTTTTTTTCAAGTCATTTTTACATATTTCTTTTACCTCTCATCCACAATCTCAATTTCTAACTTTGCACTCACTATAGAGGAAGGCACAACATTTGATGATGTCGTTGGTATTGTAAATGGGGGAATAATCGGTGTAAAATGTGGTGTAGAAGATAGAGATGGATCAAAAGTGTGTGCAGAAAGGATAATCGGTGGTGGGCTTACATCTGATAAAGGTGATAGTAGAGGTCTCAATGATGGTGATGGTGATAGAAATGAAGATGGTAATTATGATGTTAAAGTCTAGATACGGCTATGAGATGGTACTGATTCTGCAAATAATGTAGCATACTAGATGAATTTGGTTCATTTTTGTGTCTACGTTCACCTCAACCACGGCCACATCTTTTAGGCATCATCTACTGTACAAAATAAAACATAGAACAAACAATAAAGATATGATGAACAACCATGCATTTGAGAATAAAACACACTGATAGATTTCAACAAATTATAAAAAGTCTTTTATAGTTTAATTTTATAATAAAATTATAACAATTTAATTATAGATATTTCGTCTGATTCCGAAAGAAGTTCAAACTCATCTTCAGATAGAAATTGATCATCTTCAATTTCTATTATGTCACCATTTGAGTCACATAAATTTATGGATCTTTGTTTATATTCACAGGCTCAATATTATTTATGTCATTTTCCTGGAATGTCGATGCAATATCTAAGTTTGCACTTCTTTGTTGCGATGTTGGTACTTCAAATTTTGATTGTGCTTTGATTTTGCAAATCACCACCAATCACTCTTATCATGAGATAAACTCGGATATGTACAATAATATACTTGAGCAGCTTGAACTACCATAATAAATGTCTCATATCGATTATATTACATTTATGGTTAACATCCACTAGCTTATAATCGAATGAATCTTTGTGCCCACATTTCGTGTAGGATCAACCCACTTGCACTTAAATAATACATTATTATTTTCGAGTCCAGGATACTCCAACTCAATAACTTCTTTGAGCTGATCATAATAATCAATCCCATTGCACTATATCCTACGCATTTAATGCATACACCACTTTTCATATTATTTTAGAAGAATCATGCCCGATTGTGTGAAATTTATATCCATTAACAAAATACCCAGGATAAGTTGTCACATATCTAAATAGACCATTACTTAGATTTTGAATAAAAATATTTGAATCTCTATTTTATGATCAATTGCCTATGACAAATTAAAAAATTGATATTAACAAATAAAAGATAATAATAAACTAAATAATTCAAAATTTTAAGACTTAATAATTCTCACATAATTTTCGAACCTAATCACAGATTTAGTTTCTAGCATATAAACGACATCATTACTGGAAATTTTGGTTGCCTATATTTTAACTGCTCAACATAAATACTACACAAATATAAAATGAGAGAGAAAAATGTATATCAATTTTTAATAATTCCTAAAAAATAAAATTAAACTATGATTAAACCTGCAACTATTTTGTGTATACATACTCAATGTATGGTGCAACTTCTCACAATTAAGTAAAACATAGCTCGGGTTGCTTTGTACTCTCATCTATCATACATCTTTTCATTACTCTTCCAAATGCTCTTCCAGAGTGCTTAAAGATAGATAGTTTGTTCACAGAATCATCTTCTACCATCACATTACCTTTATCATTCGAGACACATTTCTATTCTTTGTATTGACATGAACCTCAAAATAATAAGAACAAAATCATGATGCTTCTTCTACTAAATATGCATTGCAAATTGAACCTTCAACTTTTACCTTGTTTCAAACATTCAATTTCAACTTACGATGATACCTACAACCACATGTTTGGTTTCAATTATATTAAATTACAATATTACATTATGTAAAAATTAAAACAAAGCAAATTATATGTATTTACCTCTCAAAAGGATACATCCACCTATATTGCAGTGGCCCTGCTATCCTTGCTTCAAATGCCAAATGATCGGCAAATGCTCCATTGAGTCAAAAAAACTCGGTGGGAATATCCGTTCAAGCTTACAAATAATAAGTGGAATGTCATTCTCCAGCCTCACCATGTCATCTATTTTGATTGTGGTTGCAGTTAGCTATTTGAAAAACAAACTAAGTTTTATAAGGACCTTCCAAACACTTAGTGGAAGTAATTCATGGAATGCAATTGGTATTAATCTCTGCATAAATACATGACCGTCATGTCTTTTCATTCCAAATAACATAAGATTCTTCATATCCACGCATCTACCCATATTTAACACATATCCATTAGGGAATTTAAAATATTTAACCCATTCACAATATCTGTCTTGCCTTCTTATCAAGTGTGTAGCAAGCTTTAGAGAATTTTCTGTTTCCTCATTTAGTTTCAATTCAGGATGACGACAGTAATCATTCAGCTCTTATCTTGATATTAAAGTGTCTTTTATTTTTCCATCTACATTAAGGACAATGTTAAAATCATTTTCAAAAATTTTTTTCAATATGCATTACATCTAAGTTATGATGAATTAAATTGACTTCCAACAGGGCAAGTCCCAAAATATACTACGTTTCCTCTAACCAAATAATTTCCTATTGGTCCATTACTTCTAGTAGCATCTTTTCAGTTACATTCTTCAAACCCAAACTATGAATCTAGTAATAATAGCATCTTCTAAATGAACTACCAGTGCAACTGTCATCACATATTTATTTTTCAAAATACAGTTCTATTTCTTCGAAATAGATGATTCGTAGATAGAAACTTACGATGGTTATCAAACCATGACTATTTACCACAAAATTTGAGGATAAATGCATCAAAATTTTTCAAGCAATATGCTTATATGAACATCCTGCAGTACTCCAGCCAGACAATATTTAATATGCAAGAAAGTCACCGTCCACATAAGGGCTGCCCTTATAATGAAATTTTGTTTCTTTGAGATATCATAAGTATTCATTCTAACATCTCATAAATAATTTAACTCTATAATAAGAGGTTGTAAGAAAACATCTAACATGTATTTCAGATTTTTTGGCCCTAGAACCAATATTGACAAAAATATATATTGCTTCTTCATACACAACCACGGAGACAAGTTATAAGGTGTCATTATCACTGGTAATGTTGAACACTATTGTCTAGATTGCCCAAATGGCTGAAATCCATCAGTGTAGAGATCCAATCTCACATTTTGACTTTCTGCTACAAAATCTTGATTATATAATTAAAATGCTTCAAAGAGGTGAATCTGATGGATGCGCATTACCCCTTCTTCAACCTCATGCTCAGAATGCCACCTCATATCATTTGTTGTAGTATTTGATGCATATAGTCTCTTTAATCAAGAAATTAATGGAAAATAATACATCTTCTTAAAGACAACTTCAATTTTTGTCGCGTATCTACAACACGAGGTGCCTTCCTAAAATGAGGATGATCACAAAACATACACATATTTAAATCACTATGACCTCCCCAATATAACATGCATCCATTTAACAACAATTAATTTTTTCTACAGGTAGACCCATTCCTCGTAGTAACTTCTTAGTGTTGAAAAAGTTGTTAGTGATCAATTATTATCAGGAACAATTTCTTCATCAGTTCTATTACTTGATCAAATAATTTCTCAGACATATGATTTTCTGACTTAATGCTCATTAGTCAAGCCACAAGTAATAATTACGAATGTGTTTTACAACTAGGCCACAACTCTTTATTTATAGCTTTAAGCATTTCAAAAATTTTCTAAGCTTCAGGATTAGGTGGTTCATCCATGTAATCCATATTGAAGTCAGTACCAGCAGCTTCCATGATCATTCTATGGTATGTGTTTGATGATTCTTCACCACAACAAGCAATTCAATACCCTCATTTTGGTCAATATTCAGAGCCAATGTACTTTTTCCATGATAAATCCAAATAAAATAATTTGCCACAAAGTCATATTTAGCCAAATGATATCTTATAGTGTTTGCATCATGAAAAGGAATATTCTGATACTTGCGATGATTACATGGACACTTAATTTTTTCTCCATCCATAAATCTCGATTGAGTACATGCAAAATTGATGAACGTTTCAAGCCCAGTCAAAAAATATTTTTTCAAGAAATCATTAATATCCCTTCTGTACATCCACTGATGATTTGAGCTCATTTTGCCCTATTTTATTTACAAAAAATAATGCCCAATCATTATTTTGAATAAACCATTCTATTACTTCAAAATATACAAATAATTAAATAAAATTACTTACAGATGAATTTTTAAAAATTAAATATTATGAATATCGAGGCAATGCATTTGCAGAATCTACATTAATAGATATAGTAATTTTTAGCATGATAAAGATTAATAAATATCACAAGTATACTAAATAAAGGGTGCAAATGTGATAATGCACAAGAAAGGAAATCAAAAAAGAAAGACATTTAATGTTTGAAGGAGAAGAGGGAGAGAGAGGGAGAGAGAGAGACATAAGGTGGGGAGAGAGAGGGGCAGAGAAATGGGGAGACGGGGGAGAGAGAATGAGGAGAAAGAAAGAGTGGGAGGAATGATGAAAGGAGAGGTGGAGAGGGGGGAGAGAGAGGTAGCGAGGAGGGGGAGAGAGGGAGAGGAGGAGAGAGGGAGAGAGAGGGAGAGAGAGAGGGAGAGAGAGGGAGAGAGAGAGGGAGAGAGAGGGAGGAGGGAGAGAGGGAGAGAGAGTGTGAGAGGGGGGGAAGAGAGAGAACAAGCAAGAAAGAAGAGCGAGAAAAAAATTAACAATAGAGAGAGTGTGACATATAAAGAAAATGAGGAAGAGAATGAGAGAAAGAATTATAGAGGGAAAGAAGATACATAGAGAGTGCAGTGTTAGAATGAATAATTATATAAAAGAAATATAAGTTCTTCAGTACAAACCTTTTAAATATTATATTTTTGTTATACATAAGTTCATATTTGAGCCTGAGGACCAAGGGCTGGGATTAGGTAAGAGTACGATCTTATTTGTATTATACCATATATGAGCCTGATTAACGAACACTCTCATGCTATGCTTACATATTATTGATATTATATCTTTAGCCATTTTATTTCAAATTAGTGTAACAAAATAGTATTATCTCATATTTTATATGTTAGGATACCTATAGTAAATGTAGTTATAAATAGTTACATTTAGTTTAACATATAATTATATATAGATATATGCATACAAGTAGTTATGAGTAAATATAAATAAATGTATACAAAGTTATAAATAATTATATAGATTTACATATATGTATACATTTATGTATACATAATTAAAAATAATGTTATATTTTTTATATAGAGTTTTTTATAGTTATACAAATATTTATATATAATTATACACATTTAGTTAAACATTATGTTGTATGTTTTTATACATATAATTATAAATATAGTTACATTTGGTCATACATATAGTTACACGTATAGTTAAACTTATATTATACATGTTGTATATATTTTTTCATATAATTTCATATATTTATAAATATAGTTATGTATAGGTATGGATATACTAAAATACAATTTTTATACTAATATAAAAATTTATATTATATATATGTTGTTAAGTATATATATATATATATATGTTATTTATAATGTTTTTATAGTTATAAAATATAGTAAGATAGAATTATTTATAGTTATATGTTATTATACATATAATATATATAGTTATAAAAATTTATATATCATTAAACATTTAGTTTTATATATATATTCATACGAGTAGTTATATTTAGTTATACATAAATATATACAATGTCATAAACAAATATATAGATTTACATATATGTATACATATATGTATAAATAGTTAAAAGTATAGTTATATTTAATTATATAAAATTTTATTTAGTTTTATAAATATTTATATATAGTTATACACATATAATTAAACATAATGTTTTATGTTTTAATACATGTAATTATAAATAAAGTTATATGTGGTTATACATTTAGTTACACATATAGTTATACTTATATTTATACTTAAAATAATCAAATCCTACTTGCGTTATCATGATAAAGATTTTGAATACAAGATTTCTAAAAAGTTACTAGTTGGATGGATGGTGGCATCATTAAATGGGTGTAAGCCCTGGGTTCGAACCTATCATTGTTCTTTGAAGAAGTATATTTTGGTAAACCCTATAAGAATCAAAAATTGATTTTTGAATTCTGAAACTATTATTTTAGATTTAAATTTTTTAAAAACTTCTGTGAGATAAACAAAGTTGATGCATTTCGGTGCATCAAAAGTGGATAAAAGTTATAATGTTATAGGAAAAAATGTTAAGGGGTCCCAAAATGAAAATAATTATGTTTTATTACAATTTTTAATTTGAATATAACATTTGGGGACCCAAATCCAAAATATTTATGATTTGGGTCTTCCAAATTTCTATACTGATAATTACCTTCCTTTATTCATATGGTATGCATATACTCAAGTATGCATATGAATTTATGAAGAAACTCATTTATTCATAAACAAAAACATATGTATATGGAGTTCATAAATAATCTGTATGCATAAACATATGCATAAAGCCATAAACTCGTTTTTTCATACTGAGTAAGCTGAAATGAGTTTATGATAATGTTTTTTTTAATTATATTGGGATAATGAGTATCCGAATTTAGGTACTAAAATATAACCCAAATCATAGATATTTTTTTTGGATTCCATAACATAATTATCCATTATATGTGTGTGTGTGTGTGTGTGTGTGTGTGTGTATTAAAGATGAAAATATTAAGTTTTATTATTATTGTTGTGGATGAATTCCATTTTTTTTTGCAAAGTTAGATAAAAATTAGTGCACTTTTTGGAAGCAACAAAATATAAAGAATAGTATTTTCATTGTCAAGAAAATCTATTTAATAAAATTCTGAAATTGAACTAATTTAAGAAATACTTCTCAGAGCAATATTCCTACAATTTAGTGGTATCAATGCATATATTAAATTGTTTTTGTTATTTTGTTTTGCAATTTAAGATATGCAAGCCTAATCTTTTGTTCTATTTGAAGATTAGAATTATTTGGATTTCTTGTTATGCATGTAATTGCTACTTAAGAGCTATAAGGCTACTTTATTTTCATTTTTTTATCTCTCAATAATTTTGATTTTTTTGGCTCCTTTGCAAGGCTAATAATTCTTGATCACAATTTATTTTTGATATTTTAATTGCTATGAGATCAACTCAAAAACTTACAAAATACCTTTATGCAACATCATAAGCAGGGTCTCTTGTTCAAGCTTATTTGTTGTGCCATCCAAAACTAAAATAAAACCTTGATTTATCATTTTCATTATACATGATGAATAGTTTTATGCTTAGTCCCTTACAAGGGATTTGAACATAATGCAGGTTGATGTGTAGGATTTAGCTTGGGTTTAGGTTGGCTCTTAACCTGTCAACTTGCATTCCTACAAAGAATTTAGAAATATTAAAATTTTAAGATATAATAAAAAAAAATGATAATATGGCATACATATTTTGTAAGTGACTAAATCTATATTTCAAATTAAATTTATAATCTCTTTTCTTTGGTTCAAATTAGAAACGTATCAAATTATGATGCTAGAATGAATATAATCAACCCTCATATGACTTATGAAATGTCATCCCTTCGGTGGCTATTAAGCTAGCATGAAATGAATATAAATCATTCTAGCCATAGGAATCATAATAAATCTTTCTTTTATGGTACAATATAAAGGGATGGACAAATTTACTTTTCAATTATTGATCATACAATAAATACAAGTGGCTCGGACAACATTGAGAAGTAATTGTTTGATATGAGTACATAATAAGTTTATAATGACTTAGAATAATTTAAGGATGACATTGCACGAGAGTTTATTATCAAGATCCTAGGGCACTATCATTCAAGGGCTGTGATGTGCTTAGTTTGATTAGTTAAATTTCATAGGATTTAAAATACTTTAAAATTCTAATATTAGATGTTTTTGCATTTTTAATCATAAGTTTTTATAATTTTTATAAATTACTTATAAAGTATAGTAAAAGTTTATGTTTACTGTTTCTATAGTTATATAGATATAGTTATGTTTAAATAGTTTATGTAAACTATTTTTATAGTTATATATATAGTTATATTTAAACACACTTATATAAAGCACACTTATATTTATGTATACTATTTTTGTATACAGTATGTAGTTATGTATATTGAAGAAGTTATTAATTCGGCATACCTACTATGCACCATCAAAATCCACACAATGACAAATCATTATATCACAAATGCATGAATATGTATACGATTAAGTATATATACGCAATCCAAGAACACCACTGTGAATAAAGGAGAAGAATTTTGGAAACAATAAATAACAGAATCAATACGTATAAGCTTAATAAAGATAATCGATGAAGAAATAAATAATAAAACATACCTCAAATCAAAAAAAAATTAAAACTTAAACCTCGATTATATGTTGATGCGTTGGTGTCGAGGGATTGATGGCCGAATGCGGAGGTTAGCTTTACTTAATGTTGAAGAATATCGGGTCTCGACGTGAATGTAAATATTAGCAGATTTTTTATATTTTTAATATTAAAACATTAAATAAAAATATATATATATATATATATAATCAAAAAGACTCATTAATTTTATTTACTATCAAAATTTTTCGACAAAATTAATGTGCGTGTAGCAAGGTACAAATGAAAAACAAACACCTTACAATTTTTTATTATATTATTAATTAAACAATAAATATATAAACAATTTTAAAAAAATATGGTTAGCCTTATAAAAAAATATCAAATAGGTACAAAATTAATAAACTTATATAATAAGACATAAATGAAAAAATGATTTGTCTTCTAGTCACTCGCATAAGAGTTATAAAATACTATTAATGTTAAAAAATATAAAAATTTATATTTTATGGTTATAAATGTTTAAGAATTCATATAAATTTTTACGAAGATAATATGAAATAATTTTAAAGGCATAAATTTCATATTATTTGATATCATTAATAATTTTTAAATTCAAAAAATTACTTGAAGTGAGAAGATAATTAAAATAAGTTATATTTATTTTTTAATAAAAACGTAATGTTAAAAACTAATAGTAAAAATATTCTAAATGTTTAATTCGTCTACATTTTGTAATAGCAAACATCTATGTATTTATTTATATTATTAATTATTTTCTTTTAACTTTATTAAAAAAATTATATTTTTATTAGTATTTCAATAGTTTCAAATTTGTATATTTTATTTATTTAAAAGTTTTATATAATAATAAATTATTTTTCTTATAATATATTAATTTTTACTAATTTATTCGTCAAATCAAATAATTTGAAATATATTTCTATTTTATTATACATTAATAATTTACATTTACATTAATAGAAATTTAATATATGTTAATTTAATTTTTTAAATATAGAAAAAAAAATTAATCTATGAATTATATTAAATGTTACTTTAATACAAATTTAAAGTTTCTTATTTTAAAATTTAGATAATTTTTTGAATAATTTTATAAAAAATTAATACATCATAAAATAATTAATTTAGACCTTATTAATATATATAATTGTTTTTTGTATTTTATATTTTTAAATTATTTTTTTATAATATAATTTTTTTATGATTTTATGAGGAGAATGTATCTTTCAAAAATTGCTCATCTTTAGACCATTAACATATATTTAATAAATAAAATTAATAAAATATTAAAACAAATAATAAATAAAAAAAATTAAATAATTAAATATTGGCTAGGAAAATATATCGTTAAATCCATAGTTAAATTACGGATTTTTTATAAGTTAGAAAAAATTTGTCGCTATATTATGAATTTTATTAGATAGAGAAAATCTGATCTCTAAATCTATCGCTAAATTACAAATTGAATTAGCTAGGGAAATTCCTGTCGCTAAATACGTCGCAAAATTAAAAATTTTATTTATAGAGAAATTTCATCGCTAAATATGTCGCAAAATCAAGGATTTTATTTTCTAGAGAAATTGCATCATTAAATCCAACACTAATTTATGGATTTTATTAGCTAATGGAAATTCTGTCACTAAATTCGTAGCTAAAATATAGAATTATTAGATAGCGAAGATCCATCAGCTAGATCCGTAGCTAAATTACTGAATTTTATTAGAAAGAGAAAATTCGTCGCTAAATCCGTAGCCAAAATATAGATTTTATTAGCCTGGGAAAATCCGTCGCTAAATCTGTAGCTAAAATACAGATTTTTTAGCTAGGGAAATTTTGTCGCTAAATCGTAGCTAAATCAATGATTTTATTAGCAATGGAAAATCTATTGTTAAATCAATATTTATTAGCTAGGGAAAATTAATCGCTAAATCAAGAATTTTATTAGCTAGGAAAAATTCATCGCTAAATCCATCGCTAAATCAAGGATTTTATTTGCGAAGGAAAATCTTTCGCTAAATCCATTACTAATTTAAGGCTTTTATTAGCGAGCGATATTCCATCGCTAAATTCCCTGCTTTTCTTGAGTATAATTTACGAAAATTTTCGTCACTAATCTGTCGCTAAATCCATCATTAAATTCCCCATTTTTCTTGAGTGGAATTTACGAAAATTTTCCGTCGCTAATTTGTCACTAAATCCCCCGCTTTTCTTGAACAGAATTTACGAAAACTTTTCCCTCGCTAATCCGTCGCTAATCCATTGCCATTTTTTTTCAAAGAAAAATCATAAATCCCTTGTTATTCCCTAGCTAATCCCTTGCAATTTAGATAGGGATTGATCCCTAGCTAAAATTCATTAGCTAAATCGATATTTTCTTGTAGTGGAAATGGAAGTTGAAATGACAACAGGCTGCATGGTATTGAATTTTTGCAAACATGTAGGTTTATATAGAAATCCACCGAAGCAAGGAAACCAGAAACAAACCAAAGAAAAAAATGAGAAAAAAAATGCAATGCACAAGAAAAGAACACAAGGTAGCTCACCTTTGTATTCCATTCCCCACTTTGAGTTTTACAATGACCGTCTTCTCAGTCAAGTTGTTAAAAGACTTGGGATTAACGGGATGCTCTGTAATATTCAGCAATACAAAAACTAATGAAAAGTGCTATCATTCCCGTATGCATCAAATATTTCTCTGCATTTACGTAAAAATTCATAGGCATGTATATATGCAATATACATGCATGCAACATGATTATAGTATAACTATATCTTCCAAACACAAACATGCACACACATTTTTCCTATCTTCTCATATTTTTTTATCTTGTCCATATATTGCACCTTTCTAGATCAACTGAACCATTGATACATGGAAATGGTCATTACCAAAAATCAAATCTTTTTTTTTCTAATCTACATATATCCCTCATGAAGTAAAATTTATTATTAAGTTTTTTGCTTGAGAAAACTATAAGGAAACTTTTTTTGGAAAAGATAAATGACCATTTGAAAAAATATTTGATGGTGGTGAGCATGAATAGTTAATCTTGCTTTGATGCACAAGAAAATAAAAGCTAGTATTAATATCATTCACGAAAGCATAAAATCTATGAATATCTCGTGTACACAAAAATTATATCGAACAAGAAACTTGATTACTACTTCATACAAATTTTTTTACCACTCATTATCATCATCATTGATATCTTATCTCAACACTATTCTGAACAAATGTTACTCTAACCATAAGAACATGAGTTCAATCAACAAGAATACCAAATAAACATTATCAGGATGCGTTTCAATCACCTATCATGATCGTTTGAGCAGATGTCTTATCTGCACTCGATTGCCATTATTATAGCCCATCCAGCTTCTCTACACAACTTCCAATTTCAATGTAAATAGTTTGTCACTAATGTAATCTGATTCACCTTAATAAGAAGGGTCTATGCCCTATGCAAGCAACCAAATCAAATTAAAAACAGAAAAAAACAAAAAACAAAACCTTTCATAGCTTAATGTTATGCCAAGCCTTTTACAAGCTCATAAAGAAATCAAAATCTCGCCTTTTGCTTGCTTATGAGGTCGTAGAGCATCTTATTAGGCTCATAAAATTCAGATTCAGCAACATCCACCCCTATGGGTCACTTATGACATTGATGTAGTTGGAATCAAGGCCTAAGCCATGTGAGCAATGATTTCAATAACACACAGTGGGAGTGCGATTGTTTTGATACATATAGTGAGCATGCAAAGATTTGCATAGCACACAATGTGTGGGTAATCATTTTAGCAAGTGCACAGTGTATGCACTCCTCTAGGGGTTTACATCTCTTTCCGACACACCCCCACAAGAATTTATCTTTCCTGTGGTCACTTTTGATACCATGTAAAACATAATTCACACAACATAAATAAATATAATACACTTGATGAATAACCTCATACAAAAAGTGCTCTTATATAACATGTTATTTTTATTAGGGAAACTCACATGATGTATAACCTCTATAGCACTCTCGAAGTGTACCTGTGTGTGCCAGGCATGCCTCAATGTGTAAGATATGATAATTCTTCCTCCAAAAGATTCAATAGAACAACATATCAATTGATAAGTAGAGAACATGGCACCCAGCAAAACATAAGCAATATCACAAACATCATGCTCATAATAAGGATAGTTATATATAGTATATATACATATATATTGTAGTGTATATGTACTTATACTGAGTAAATACGTACATATACTATAATATATAAACATATGCACTGGAGTATATATGGATGTCTTATAAATATAGAACACCAGGTATAGATATAGATATAGAATAGCAGGTAAAGTATTATCCCATTTATACATCACAATGAATGCACAAAAGATCACCATCAACATTAATAAGAAATGCGCATATTATTTAAATTTTTGAAAATATATCTAAAACTCTAAGAGGAAGACCTGGAAGACAAGCCACGAGCCATGCTTGGCGCATCAAAGTTTGAGCCCTATCTTTCTACAACCAAAACTCTGTCCCAGTCTCAAGGCCTATAAGGCAGTTGCTCTGCCTCGCCACTCCCAGTAGCACCATGCTACCGTGCAGCTTTCTTAGAAAGTTTCTTTCTTCTCCTCTCCATGTGATTGCACCAATGATTTTGATCGCTTAGCTTCAAATAGCATAATTTTTACTATGAATCAACTTAATCTTTGAATATTAAAATAAAAATAAAGAATAAATTAATAGAATGGAGATCCAATGCTTTACAATAATATTGTTGTAAAGCATATGATAAAATAATATTGTTATTGTATTACAATGATTTACAATAATATTAAAAGAGCATTTGATAATATTTTAACAACTTTCATTTATTTGTAATAAAGTTTGATAATACTCAAAATTCAATTAGAATAAAAAAACAAAGTGTTTTCATGCATTATGAAAATATACAATTTTATTCCAGATATATTGATGATTTATATTTAATTTATTTAATATAATTTTTTTTAATGTATCAAATTTTTAATATGAATAAATGGTTTAACTTAAATTCATTGAGTTCAATGATGCTTGATATGTTTGTAAATATTCATGTCTTAGTTTTTTTTCAATGAATTTTAATGAGCTTGGTAATCAATCGATATTTCATAACATTATTCCACATGTGTTCAATAAAATATATATATCTACACACAAAAACAATATATATAAATTTTAAATTTATATATAAAAACTATATATATATATATTATTAACATCAATTAAATGTATGTATATATTTATATACATATTACACATCAAAAACAAAAACCACGATACACTCATTCTTGAGATAAATGTGAGCCTCCTTGGAGGTTGCAAGTTCAACCTCTACAAGCTACTAAAAATTGTCAGGATAAGAAATCATGCCTCATTTAGGTATATTAAATTATATAGATTTTTATATAGTTATACAAATATATATAAATAGTTCTACACATATAGTTAAACATATTGTTGTATGTTGTTACACATGTAGTTATAAATATAGTTACATGGGGTTATACATATAGTTATACTTGTATTTATACATGTAGGTATATTTATTTTTTCATATAATTTTATATATTTATACATATAGTTATGTATAGGTATAGATATAGTAAATTACATTTTTATATACTAATATATAAATATATATATTAAATATATGTATTTAATTATATATTTAAATATAGTTATGTATAATATTTTTATAGGTATACATATAGTCAAGGACAATTATTTATAGTTATATGTTCATATACATTAGTATCTATAGTTAAAAATAGTGTTATATATAGTTAAACATATAGTTATATATAGATATACTCATACAAGTAGTTATAAGTATTTATACATAAATATATACAAAGATATAAACAAATATATAGATTTATATATATGTATATATATAAATATATGTATAATAGTTACAAATATAGATATAGTTAATTATATAGACTGTTACATAGTATAAAAATATTTATATATAGGTATACACATGTAGTTAAACATAATATTGTATGTTGTTATACATATAATTATAAATATTGTTACATGTGGTTATACATATAATTACTTATATAGTATTACTTAAATTTATGCATGTAGGTATATATATATTTTCATATAATTTTATATATGTATACATATTGTTATCTATAGGTATATATATGGTAAAATACATTTATATGTATTAATATAAAAAATGTATATTAAATATATGTTGTTAATTATATTTTAAATATAGTTATGTATAATGTTTTTATAGTTATAAATGTAGTCAAAGACAATTATTTATAGTTATATGTTTTTATACCTATAGTATATATATTTAAAAATAAAGTTATATCTATTTAAACATATAGTTATATATAGATATATTAATACAAGTAGTTATAAGTAGTTATACATAAATGTATAACTAGTCTTAAAGAAATATATAGATTTACATATATGTGTGTATAATTATATATATATGTATACATAATTACAAATAAAGTTATATTTAATTATATAGAGTGTTACATAGTAATACAATTATTATATATAGTTATACACATGTAGGTACACATAGTTAAACATAATGTTGTATGTTAAACAATTATTTATATATAGTTACATAGTAATTACAAACATAGTTAAACATAATGTTGTATGTTGTTATATTTGTAAGTATAAATATAATTGCATGTGATTATACATATAGGTACACATATAGTTATACTTATATTTATTCATGTAAGTATATATATTTTTTCATATAATTTTATATATGTATACATATAGTAATCTATAGGTATAGATATGGTAAAATACATTTTTATATACTAGTATATAAAAATGTATATTAAATATATGTTGTTAATTATATTTTTAAATATAGTTATGTATAATATTTTTATAGTTATAATTGTAGTCTATTACAATTATTTATAGTTATATGTTCTTATACCTATAATAAATACATTTAAAAATAGAGTTATATATAGTTAAACATATAGCTATATAAAGATATATTCATACAAGTAGTTATAAGTAGTTATACATAAATGTATACAAAGTTATAAATAAATATATAGATTTACATATATGTATATGTATATGTATACATAGTTACAAATATAGTTATATTTAATTATATAAAGTGTTACATAGTTATAAAAATATTTATATATAGTTATTCACATAATTAAACATAATGTTGTATGTTGTTATACATGTAATTATAAATATTGTTATATATGGTTATACATATAGTTACACATATAGTTATACTTATATTTATACATGTATGTATACATATTTTTAAATGTAATTTTATATATTTATACATATAGTTATGTATAGGTATAGATATAGTAAAATTTATTTAAATATACTAATATATAAAATGTATATTAAATATATGTTGTTAATTATATATTTAAATATAGTTATGTATAATATATTTATAGTTATACATATAGTCAAATACAATTATTTATAGTTATATGTTCTTATACCTTTGGGATCCAATGGAAAAAAGACAAACCAAAAAACAAACAAGTTCGGCTTACAACAAATCAGAGCAAAGTAAATGCGGTCTTGTATTTCAGGCATGTAGTATATAAAAATTAATATAATTCGAATCCCCCTAAAAATAGATGAAGTCATCCACATAACAGAACAAAACTCAAGCAAAATATCCAAAAATTAGATCCACATCCAGATGTGTCAACAAAGTTTGTCGCATCCTGCTAAATTTGTTTATGACTTGCTGTCAATGTAATTAGAAAGATAATCAAGACCCTCGTAGAGGCCCTTGCCAAAGGTAGCACAGGCACTCTGAATGTGCCAATGGTGTTGGTGAAGAGAGTGAAGTCCTAGCTTGTCAGTAATTTCAATTGCATTCATCACATTGGTAAGATCTTGTTTATTGGCAAACACCATCAAGACTACATCTTGAAGCTTTTCCTCATTTAGCATCTTATGCAACTCATCTCTGGCTTCAACAACTCGATCTGTGTCATTGCTGTCCACCAAAAATATGAGACATTGGGTATTTGGAAGTAATTCCTCTAGAAAGGGCTAATCTTATCTTGACCCCAACATCCAACACAGTGAAATTGATGTTTTTGTATTCAATAGTCTCTACATTGAAGTTAATAGTAGGAATTGTGGTGACAATTTCACCAAGCTTCAACTTATAATATAATGAATGGTTGTCTTACCGGCAACATAATGACCTTCCATCAAAATCCTCATCTCCTTGTTGGCAAATAACCCATGAACAGCTTTTTGAACGTCAATCCTATTTCTTCCACTAAATCTCAATCCCTTTGTCGTATGGTGGTAAAGGGATCTGATGAGAGAAATAAACAGAATCGATAGACCTCAAGAGATAGTCACCAGAGAGGGAGGTCAAACTTTATATGTTCTTATAACTATAGTATATATATTTTAAAATAGAGTTATATATAGATTTTTTCAAACAAGTAGGTATAAGTAGTTATACATAAATGTATACAATATTATAAACAAATATATAGATTTTATTATATGAATACATATATGTATACATAGTTACAAAAATAGTTATATTTAATTACATATAGCATTACATAGTTATATAAATATTTTTATATAGTAATACACATATAGTTATAAATGTATATGTAGTTTAAGATATAGTTATATATAATATTTTTATAGTTATACATATAATAAAATACAATTATATATAGTTAAATATTTATATACATATAGTATATTTTGTTATAAATATAATTATATAGAATTATACATATAGTTATAAATAATTATATAGTTAAAAAAATAGTTATTTATATTTATAAATATAGTCATAAAAATAGTTTACATAATTATAAATATAGTTATAAATACTTTTATATATAATGGCATATGATTATATAATTATACAAGTGTTTAGATATAATATTTGTGTTTAAAATATTTTTATAAATGTTACATAAATATAATTATAAATATTTAAACTTTTATAAATATTATATAATATATATATCACATATATAATAACATTATAAATATTATATATTTATATAAAAATTAATATGTTATATAAATGTTTACAAAAATGTATAAACATTTTAGATGTTATATAATTGTTATATAAAAATTATATAAATGGATAGTTGTATGTAAATGCTGTATAGATATTAATAAACATTAATACATATGTATAAATATTTATATAATACATTATATGTTTATATAAACATATCAATGTTTATATATAATGTAATACATTTATATATATTAAAGTATAGACATTTATATATAATGTCATATGATTATATAATGTATAAAAGTTTATATATAATGTTATTTGTTTATAAGATTTTTGGAGACAACAAAAATAGAACCTATAAGCATTAAGTTTGTTTTTTCTTTAGTTGCAGAAGTAGAAAACACAAAGCATATTTTCTTTCTTAAGTTACAACGGCATAAAAAAACATGCAAATATTTAGTATTTGAAATCCGTAAAACCCTAAAAAATAAAATAGTAAAACAACAAAGTTTACACTAACCATTTATTGTTTCATTAATTGTGTAGAGTCAAGATAATATAAGTGATATGAAAATAGAAGAAAAAAGAAGAAAAATTCGTGGAAAATAAAAAAAAAATCAAACCTAAATATTATATAAAAAATAAACTTCTATAGTGGTAATCAAATTGAGATAGATAAAGATATGTATATAGTATTTTGAAGGAGAAGAGCAATGACAATATTACCTGGTAACAATAAGAAGTAGATTAAGAAAATTAAATTGAAGAACATATAGATTTTGGTGTTCGGGAAGAAGAGAAGATCAACATGGCTCGCTAGTAATTCCCAGAGAAATGACAAATCAAAAATCCAGAAAAGAAGATGGAACAAAGGATGGCGAACACATATGCAAAAGAAAATCTTGATCTAGATCAAATAAAAATTGAAGAGCAGATCGATGAAAAATGTTGGACATTCTCGGTTGTAAACATCGTTGAGATTATCGAGCTTAGGTCCTTCATTAGAAAGAGGAGGAATGGGATGACCTAGGGATGTATTGTCATTTCCAGATGATGATACAATAATGCTAATTGATGAGTATCAAGTTCAATTTGATCTTGTTCTTCAACTCAAATAGAGGAAACTGCAGGTTTAAACAAGGAACAAGTGGAAAAGGCTGGTGGAAAGAATCTTTCAAAGATAAATCATATAAAGAAGATGAAAATTACAACCAAGAATGAAGAGATTGGGGTAGCACAGGATTTGAATAGTTAGCTGGAGCAAAAGGCGAAAACTTTGTTTGCATAAACACACGTATGGAAGGACATCACACTGAAAAATGAAGCCATGGCTAAGACCATGAAGAGCTACCTCGAACAATCTATAGCTGCAACAATATGGAACAATGCGGGTACTGAAGCTCAACCATCTTGCCATGGCACTCATGATCAGAATCAAGAATAATGCAGAAATTGCAATAAAGAAACTTGTTATACGTTGATTCTGCCTTGTAAACATTTGTGTTTGTGTCGTTCTTGTTCTCTAAGTCTTACCTTGTACCCCATCTGTAACTCCCACAAGATTGGTAGTGTGAGAATATCCAAATCAAATATTTAGCCATCAAAAAAAAAGAGAAGAGGTAGATTTTGTACGTTGCTCTAGTAGTCCATTTCGTTTCTCCTCTCTTCGTCGTTGAAACTAAATATAAAAATAAACTAAAATTATAAAAAATAAATAATTTAAATAAAAAAAAAGAAATAGAATTTTATTTAAAAATAAATGATATTATTTCTTAAGTAAATAAAATAATATTATATAATAATAAAGTATTTAATATATATATATATATATATATATATATATATATATATAGGTTATAAATTTTTAAGAATTCAAATTATTTTTTATTAATATAATATTAAATAATTATAAAGACATAAAATTTGAATTTTTTAGTCATTATAAATTTGAATCTTTGAAGTGTTAATTTAATAACCACACTAAGATATTTATATTTTAAATCATCAAAATTTTTTTGATTTAATTAAAACATCTATGTAATAATCTTTAAATATCAATTTATTTTATTTTAAATTTTATTAAAATTTTGAAATTTTTTTATAAATCAAAATTTTCAAATCTTTTCATCATTATTTTTTTAAAAGATTCCTATACTCATAAAATATTTTATGATTATAGGAATAATATTAATATTTACTTGTTTATTTGTTAATTCATAAATTTTTATAAATTTTTTTTATTTAATCAAATAATTATTTATTATAGGTTTTTATTAGTAATAATTTATTAATTATAATATTTTCAAAATTATTATAATTATATAATAAATTATATAATGTTTTTTAATACAAATATTTAAATATCATAATTAAAAATTTCATAAAAATATTTTTTATAATTTTTTAATTAATTTATAACCAAAATAATAGTTATTTTAGTTTTAATTAATATAAATTTATATTTATCTTTTTTTATATAATTATGAAATTTTTTATTTATATATCATATTTTTATAATTATATAAGGAGAATGTGTCTTTCGATGATCGCTCATCTATAGACCATGACATACTTTTAATATAGAAAATTACATAAAATATTAAAATAAATAATGCTAAAAAAATTAAATTATTAAAAATTAGCGATAAAAATTATCTCTAGGCCAAATAGCTAGAGAAAAATCCATTATTAAATGCATGTATTTTGAGAAAATAAATATTTAAGGAATAATTACTTCCAATTATATATAAAATCTTGAAAAATTATATTCAGATAATTATTTAGCGATGGATTTTATCTTGATCTAATTAGTTAGGGAGAATTCATTGCTAAATCTGTCGCTAAATTTCTAGCTTTTCAAATCGTGGAATCTACGAAAAAATTAGTGATGGATTATGTATGGATAAAATTTGCTAGGAAAATCTACAGTTAAATTTGTCGTTAAATTTCTCACTTTTTATTGTGTGGAAATTTTACGAAAAAAATAGTGATGAAAAATTTTAATCGACCATTTCCATAACTAATTCGTCGCTATTCCATCAGAAATTTTTATTTCAATGTAAAATCAAAA
Organism: Sapria himalayana; assembly: GCA_029783825.1. Lineage (NCBI taxonomy): Eukaryota > Viridiplantae > Streptophyta > Magnoliopsida > Malpighiales > Rafflesiaceae > Sapria > Sapria himalayana. Next base: position 187,553 of record JAREIK010002607.1, on the reverse strand, counting down.
ATATCTTACTATTCCCTAGCTAATCTCTCACTATTTAGCTATAATTAATCCCTAGCAAAATTTTCCTAGCTAAATAGACATTTTTTTGAAGTGTAACTATTTGTTTATATATCTGTATATCTATTTAACTATCAAGCTATCTAACTATCTATTTGACTATTTATCTTTCTTTCTATCTTTCTATCTTTCTATATGCCTATCTATATTGTATCTATCTGTCTATCTATTGCTCTATTTTACTATCTATATATTTGTCTATCTATCTACCTATCTGTCTATCTATATTTTTGTCTGTCTATCTATATGTCTATTTTTCTATCTAACTATCTAGTTAACTATTTTCTATCTATTTAACTTTCTATCAATATATCTATCTATTAAACTATCTATCTATCTATCCATATATCTATCTATCTATTTATCTATCTATCTATTTATCTATCTATCTATCTATCTATTTATCTATTTATCTATATTTCTATCTATCTATCTTTTTATCTATATGTCAATCTATTTATCTATCTATCTGACCTCGCACATTTACTGTGGTGGACAAGATACGACATGGTATAGTAATCATGTCGTGCATAGCCTGGCATGGTTACTGTACTGTGGCTGGCTAGCATGGGACAACTACATGAAAACCACTGGATTCATCCCGGTTCAGGTAGGACAAAACCTTAAATTTTTTTAAAAATTAGGGTTTTGGTGGCATGCCACCGCACTACGGGGCGTCTTCACCCTTTTGAGGCTCGGTGAGCTTCGCCTGTCGAGCATAGACTCTTATTGAACTTGTTTGGTACATTGTAATGCATGCCATGTCCACATGCCAAGCTCGGCATGATAGGCTGGGGCATGTAACTATAGTGTCTTGTGTTGTTCCCGACACGTCACCATAGCATGTCGTGCCAGGCCGAGGCAAGCCACTATAGAGTGTCATGCTGGGCCCTGGCCCATCCAAACCCATTTTATAGCTCTATATATTTGTTTATCTATATGTCTATTTATTTGTCTATATATCTACAAATCTATCTATCTATATATGTGTCAATATATCAATCAATCTATCTGACTATATATCAATCTATCTATATGTCTATCTATTTGTTTATCTAACTTTCTATCTCTCTGTATCTATCTATCTACCTATCTATCTATCTATCTCTGTATCTATCTATCTATCTACCTCTGTATCTATCTATCTATCTATTTATTTGATAATCTATCTATCTAACCATTTGTCTATGTATCTATCTATATATTTATTTATCTATCATATATCTATATATCTATATGTCTATCTATATATCTTTTTATATATCTATCTATCTATTTGTCTAACAATTTGTCTATCTATATTTTCTATCTATCTATCTATCTATCTATAAGTGTATCATTCTATCTATTTATCTATCTATCTATATGTCTAATTATCTTTCTATCCATTTATGTATCTATTTATTTATCTATCTGTCTATCTCTTTATCTATCTATCAAACTAACTATTTATCTGTCTAACTATTTGTTTATCTATTAGTCTAAATATCTATCTATTAATCTATCTGTCAATATACTATCTATTTGTCTTACTATATGTCTATTTATCTATCTATCTATTTCTTTATCTATCAATATATCGATCTATATATATCTATATATTATATATATATATATATATATATATATATCTGTCTGCCTGTCTATCTATTTGTCTATCTTTCATTATATCAATATGTCTATCTGACTGTCTAGCTGACTATCTATACTTCTATCTGTCTGTCAATTTATCTATTTATCTATATTTCTATCCATAAATCTATTTGTCTATATATTTATTTATCTATCTATCTACATATATATATATATATATATCTATCTTTCTATTTATTTATCTATCAATCAATCTGTCTATCTATCTTTAATCTTTTAATCTTTCAATCTATCTATCAATTTATCTATTTCTATATATATATATATATATCTATAAATCTATCTATCTATCCATCTGCCTAAAAATATAACTTTCTATCTATTTACATATCTATCTGTCTATCTATCATTTTATTTATCTATCTATCTATTTATCAATATATCTAAATATTCATCCATCTATCTATCTATCTATCTTTGTATCTATCTATTTATCTATCTTTCTATATATTTCTCTATTTATTTGTCTATTTAAATGTTGTTATTATTTTCCATCTATCTTTATATCTATCTATTTGTTTATCTATTTATCTATTTATCTATTTATCTATCTATCAATTTGTATATCTATCTATCTATCTATCTATTTGTCTAAATATCTATCTGTCTATCTATCTGTCTGTCTATCTGTCTGTCTGTATGTCTATCTTTCTATCTATCTATCTGACTATATATCTTTCTATCTATTTGTCAATCTATCTTTCTAATAATCTATCTATCTTTTTATCTATATATCTATGTATAAGCATATCTATCGATCTATTTGTCAATCATTATGTTGATATTTGTCTATATATTTGTGTGTGTGTGTGTATATATATATATATAGGTGTGTGTGTGTGTGTGTGTATTTATATAAATGTGTATATATATATATATATATATATCTATTTACCATCTATAAGTCTATATATCTTTCTATCTATTTAAATAGATAAATATATAATAAGTATATCTATCTATCTTTCTATCTATAAATAAATCTTTTTATATATCTATGTATAAGTATATCTATCTATATATTTCTACTTGTCTATCTATATGTTGATACCTGTTTATCTATTTGTCTATATATATATATATCTATCTATCTATTTGACCATCTATGAGTCTATATATCTTTCTTACTTTTTATACATCTATATGTTTATCTATTTGTCTTTCTATCTATTTGTCAATCTATCTGTCTAATAATCTATCTATCGTTTTAAATATCTATCTATGTATAAGTATATCCATCTATCTATCTATTTGTCTATATATATATATATATATATATATATATATATATCTATCTATTTGACCATCTATAAGTCTATATATATTTCTATTTATTTATCTATCTGTTTATCTATTTGTCTATCTATCTATCTATCAATCGATCTGCCTATCAATCTGTGTATCTTTTATTTTGTCACTTAATTTGTCTACCTATCTGACTATCTATCAATCTATGTATCTATATGTCTATCTATCTATCTATCTATTGATTTGTCTATCTATCTATCTATCTGACTATCTATCTATTTATCCATCTATCTATCCGCCCATATATCTATCATTCTATCCATATATATATATATATATATATCTATCTATCTATCTATTTATCAATCCTTTATTATGTCTAACTATCTATCCTTGTATCTATCTATCTTTTTATCCATCTATCTATCCATTAATCTAACTCTCTATATATCAATCAATCTATCTATCTATCTAACTATCTATATATTAATCTATCTATCAATCTACATATCCATCTATCTATCTTTCTTTCTATTTGTATTTCTATATGTCTGTTTATTTTTGTATCTATCTTTCATTATTTCTATCTTTTTATCTATCTATCTATCTTTCTTTCTATTAGTTTATCTATCTATCTTTTAATCTATATGTCTATTTGTCAATCAATCTGCCTATCTATCTGTATGTCTATTTGTGTATCTATCTATCTATCTCTATGTCTGTATGTATATCTATCTATCTATTTATCTGTATATCTATTTGTCTGTCTATCTATATGTCTATCTTTATGTCTATATATCTATCTATCTATCTGTCTGTCTGTTTTTCTATCTATCTATCGATTTATCTAACTATCTGTCTGTCTATCTATCTATCGATATGTCTCTTTGCCTATATCTCTAGGTGTCCATCTATTTGTCTATCTATCTATCACTATGCCTATCTTCCTATTTGTCTATATGTATGCCTATCTATTTTTCTATCTACTTGTCTATCTATTTTTCTATCTCTCTATATAACTATTTGTCTATCTTTCTATATGTATGTCTATCTATCATTCTATTTGTCTATCTATTAGTCTGTTTATTTGTCTATCTTTCTGTCTATTTATCTGTCTAAATATCTATCTTTCTATATATCTAACTCTCAATCAATCAATCAATCTTTCTACACTACAATAAATTATCTATTTACCTATGGAAATTTAGCTAGGGAAATAATCCCTAGCTAATTTACGAAGGAATAACTAGTGAAACGCAAGATATGTTTGATTTTACATTGAATCACAATTTTGTGATGGATTGTGATGGATTAAAGATGGAAATTTTTGATTTACAAATTTCTCTCTCTAACATTGTCATTGCTTTGTCGCAAAGATTGGCAGCAAATATAATGACTTTAGAAATGGATTTTTTCTATCTAATTAGCTCTAGAAAAATACCTCGTTAAATCTTTATCTAGAAAAATATATTTACAAGTATATATTAATTGCATGCGATTATTCCTTAAATTATATTTTTCACAAAATATATGCAATTAGATAGGGATTTTTCCTAGATATTTAGCTCTGGATTATTTTCATCATTAATCTATACTAAATAATTTTTTTTTGTTTTATATATTATTTGTTTTAATATTTGACGTAATTTTTATATTAAATATTTGTTATGGTCTATGAATGATTGATCCTTGAAAGATGTCTTCTCCTCATATAATTATAAAAATATGATATTATAAATAAATAATTTCTAAAATATACAAATATTAATAAAAATTTATATTAATTAAGTCAAATAACTATTTTAATGATTATAAATTTTAAAAATTATAAAAAATATTATTTTAATTAATTAATAAAGATATATAAATATTTGTATTAATAAATACATTAAATAATTAATTCTATAATTATAAACATTTTTTAAAATATTTGAATTAATAAATTAACATACTTAAACATTTGTGTTAATATAAACCTATAATTATTATTTGTCTGATAATAAAAAAATATATTTACAAAAAATTTTAATTAACAAATAAACAGGTAAATATTTATATTAATAAAACTTAAAAAAAATTAATGATTTTAGAAATGTTTTAAAAATATTATTACTAAATGATTTGAAATATTTGAATAATAAAAAAAATCATATTTTCATTAAATTTAAAATAAAATAAATTGATATTTAAGGATAAATATATTGATGTTTTAATTACATTCAAAAACTTTTGATGAGTTATATAAAATATATTTTAATGTGCTTATTAAAAGAATACTTTAGGTGTTTTTTTAGGTTTTAAAAAAGTTTTTTAAAATATTACTAATGATATTTTTTTTCCTAAACACACTTAAAATTATTTTTAACCCTATTAACATTTTTGAAAATCACTACCAAACTTACCCTAAATTGATTCTAATTCAAGTTTTATTTTTGCCTCTACTAAAAATAATAAGAATTAAAGCATAATAAATTATTATTGTAAATTAAAAATAAAATAAAATATAATATAATATAAAATTTAAATAAAATATAAAATAATATTAAATTTAAATAAAATATGGAATCTTAAAATCATAAATAAATAAATAAATACATATTAATATTTAAAATTAAAAGAAGTTTACCATGAACTTTAACCTAATCGGTGGCTGAGCAAAATAGCATCAAGTAGGCAATTTGCAAATAGAACATTTTTGGCAATGTGTTATGCTTCATCATTCTAATTCTGATTGGTGTTCTTGCTTTTTTGATTCATTTTTTTTATATTTTCTGAAGCATGTATTATCATGATACATAACCTAATCGGTGTTTTTTCAATTTGAAGACCTCATTTTGTGTTATCATTTGTTGCGTTATTTGGTCCATGCTTTTAACTTTTCACTAAGAATGGAATTTATAATTTTTGGAATTGGTTTGATGATCGAACTTGGTAACTTAAATCAATCTTGAACAAGATAATTTGTTTCCATGAATTTTTATGAAAAGTTTAAGCTAACTATTCTTACCATTTATTAAAATTAGGTATCCACTTGGACAGGTGATAGGAGGAACTATATACCCAGGATTGACTTAAATATCCAGGACAAAATTGAAGTAAGTCCTTGGAATCTACTACTCAACAATTTTCTTAATGTATATCAATCAGATATCTACTAGGAGACTTTAAAATATCATTTATTAAGTTTATTTTTTTTATGTTATAATTACATGTTGTTTACTTATTATACAAGGATACAAAATTTGTTCAAATTTTCTATATCCTTTGAAACTGTTAGTTTATTCACTGCACCTAATATTTTTTGCATTTGCTTCATAGGCAACTTTTCTTTTGACCAAGGTTAGTGTTATTAAGTGTCTACATTTTTTCTGCCTTTCATTTTTAAACTGCAGTTTGATTTGATGATATTACTTTTGTAATACAGGAAGTTAAGGGGGTTGGTGCTGGGCTCACAATAGCAATGTATTTTTCCATGGTAAATGGTACGAGCATTATTAGTTGTACAACATGTTTGAATGTAAATATTTTAAATAAAATATGCATTAATTAGGTTATATATATTTAAAAATTGGAAATAGATAGGTGAACCATTATGTACAACACCCTAAACCATGAAAAACAATTTATTGGTAATTTCAACTTCCTTTCAAGTTGGCATACATACAACATAATAGGAATGATAGCTGATCACAAATAATGCATAGGATGAAAAGTCAGTATTCTCTTAAATCTTATTATGTAAATTATAGTCTAACACAATATGTTTTATTTATTCATGAATAATTTTATTAAAATAAAATCATATATTTTCTGGTGTATGATTCAAAAGAGTTTACAAGTGATGGAAGTTTTAACTCAGTGAGTTTAATTGGCAATTAAGATAGGCACAACTAATATCTCAGAAAGTTTAATTGCTCACATTAATTTAGTAGGCTGAAAATACTCAACCTAGATCTTTGTTGCTTAGTTTGCAAGTGAATACCTACTCAGGGTGTGATACTTAAATTTTTAAGTTGACTTTGTGTAATGTTAAAATATAATAAATTTTTATTTTATCAAGAGATAATATTTAAAGATTATATTTTAAAAATTATAAAAATTAAAAATTATAAAAATTATAAATATATTTTAAAATATAATAAACTTTTGCTTATAACTTATATCCAACTCAAATTAGAATACTCATATAATCAAGAATATTTCGTAATTAGTGAAAAATTGTTGATATTGTATAATCATGATAAAATCAAATTCATTAAATTTGATATTGTTCATATTTTTTTTTCACAACCTCCTTAATTTTGATATATTTAAGGAAAAAATTAATTTTTTTCATGTAAACAAAATACCATCCTCAATTAAATATAAAATATGAGCTACTAATGGTGATGCTGATTAGTAAATTCTTTTTTTTTGCTAGTTTAATATTGTTTGAAAATATTTTTTGTTGTTGTTGAATGTTATTAGACATAGGAAAAATTATGTAAAAAATGAATTAGAATAATATTTTTTTAAAAGTACCTAAATAAGTAAATATTCCTCCTGTATATTTCATGTTTTGAAAAAAAATGAAAAAATAAAAACAAAAAATATATTTTCAAAAACACTATAGCATGAGATGTATACTATTTTGGATGATAGTATGCCCATTTTGTAGTAATAAAATATTTTGATAAATATTATAAACATATAACATTATATATAAACATTTAAACATTTATATAATCATATGACATTATATATAAATGTTTATACTTAAATATATATAAATGTATAACATTATATATAAACATTGATATGTTTATATAAACAAATAATATTATATATAAATATTTATACATATGTATAAATGTTTATAAATATTTATACAACATTTACATAATACTATCCATTTATATAATAGTTTATATGACATTTATATAACATATAAAATATTTATACATTTTTATAAATATTTATATATCATATAAATTTTTATATAAATATATAATATTTATAATGTGTATATAATTGTGATGTATATACTATATAATATTTATAAAAGTGTTACACATATATATATATATATATATATATATATGTAGCATTTAAAAAAATATTTTAAACACAACATTATATCAAAACACTTATACATTTATATAATCATATGCCATTATATATATAAGTTTAAACTTTAATATAAATGTGAAACTATGAGAATAGTGATATGCAATATGATGCTTGCATTCATACACAATAGATTTTCTCTATAATGTATATATCATATGAAGAAATAATATATCATAAAGAAATATTAGTAGTTTTATCTATGAATGTGGCCGAGAGTATTATTGGGTATTAAGGGAGACAAGTCAATTATCATTGTCATTTAGGAGTTTTCATAGAGCTCCTCTATCATGATGCTTACTTTAAAGAAGTAAACAAGTATTTTAAAAAAAAAATTGTTGTTGATACTTTTCATTTGTTATTTACTATAGTTTTGTAACTCATCTTTTTACTTAGATGTATGATTATTAACTCAAAAGTTAATAATCATAGTATAGAAAATTATTATTTGCTTAAGATATTTTTCTTGTTTTTTAAAAATATTGAAATAGCTACTAAAAAATTATCTAAAATCATTTGTTATAGTAATATACAAGTTAAAATTTGGTTGCATTTGTCATTTTTTTTATTTTTAGATTTATTTTTAGTCTTATTTTTGTAAGTTATATTTGTAAGTAATTAATTTTTAATTTTATTTTTTGGATAATGTTAAGATTATATATTTTTATTTTTATTGTCAGATATTTTATTAGTTGTTTGAATATTATTGATAAATTACTTATTCATTATTTACTTGGTTATTTATTTTTTATTTAATTGAGATGTTATAAATTTTGTATGGATATGCATTTATACAATTTATCAATAGTTATATAAAATAATAAGTTTTTTAATAAATAACCATAAATTAATTTTTTTTATTTTTGAAATTGATTTGATTAATTTTTAAATACTAATATAAAAAATAACCATAAAAATTTCATAAACTATTAACCATAAATTTATTTATTTAGTAAAAAATATAATTAATGGTTAAATAAAAAATAATTTTGTTTTATAATATTTTATGTCTCTAAACTATTCCCCCACCCCCACTTTCTAGCCATCTCTACGTAATTAGGTCAGTTCACTTATAAAAAACATTTCACTCTCAGAACACACAGACATCACATCATCCTTTCAAAGAACTATATCAAACAAAGAACATCTCTCGGAACACATTACCATCACACCATCATTTTGAAGATCCATATCAAACAAAGAACATCTCTCGGAACACATTACCATCACACCATCATTTTGAAGATCCATATCAAACAAAAAACATCTCTCGGAACACATTACCGTCACACCATCATTTTGAAGATCCATATCAAATAAAGAACATCGCTCTCTCTCTCTCTATGTTTTTTGTTTATTTTCAATATAATTTAATGAGAAATTAGTAATGAGTTTTGCAAATTTAAAATTGGTAGTGAGTTAAATGGTGCTTTTTTGTTGAGTCCTATGTTAATGATAAATCGGTAGTTTGAACTTTTTTTATTTTAATGATTTTTTTAAAAGGTTTAATGGATTTCAAATCAATAGAAATTGTGCTAGCTTTGAAATTTGAAGAAGAATTGTAAAATAAGATGAAGAAAATAACAATAAGAGGAGGAGAAGAGCAGAGAACTGTAATTTTTTAAATTCAAATTTTATCTTATATTTTAATTTATGGTTTTTTATATTTTGAATTTTTGTCCTGTAGAGAAGATGAATATAAAGAACCGGTGGAAATTTATCTACTAATTAGGTTTATGTGGGTATAGTGTTAAAATCTTAAATTTTTCTCAAAGAAGAAGGGACAGCTCAACCATATCCTTTAATTTTGTTATCATTTCTCATGTTGATAGTTTGTTGACGCTGTAATTTTTGTTGGTGAATGACGATAAATTTTGATTAGTTTTTTTTTTTTAAATAATCATATTTTTTAGACTTTAATTAGGTATCCAATAAATTCCATAATAATTCTATTCTGTTAAGATTATTGATGCTTTATTTAATTCAAATAGCCTAATATTAATTTTTTGTTTAATTGTACTATTGAAAAAAAATAACTACACTAAGACTTTATTATATCTATCAAATATTGGCATGTAGAATCAAAGCACACTTGATAGAGACATAGGGGGTGTAGAACACTAAGAACCCAAGTAGACTATACATTATTGTAAATAGGGAAACAACATTGTGCAAAATTTTCTCAATGTGTTTTATTACATACTAAGCATTCTCAAAGCACATTGATCATGCATGGTAAATTATTTCATGTATAGATTTATAATAAGTAATTATTCCATCAATCAATCTATCTATATATTTATCTATATGTATATCTTTTTATCTATATATATATTTATCTAACTGCCTATCTATATATCAATTTATCTATTTAATGTCTAATAATTTATCTATCTATCTGTCTATCTATCTATCTATAAGTCTATTTATCTATATATATGTCTATCAATCTGTCTATCTATTTGTCTTTCAATTTGTATATCAATCTATCTATCAATTTATCAATCAATCTATATATTAATCTATTTATCAATCTTTCTATCAATCAAATTATCTAACTTTTTATCTATCTATCTATTTATGTATTTTTTTTATTTATCTATATTTCTATTTATCTATCTATGTATATGTCTATCTATCTATCTGTATGTCTATCTATCTATCTCTCTATCTATCTATTTATTTATCTATTTGTATGTCTATCGGTCTGTCTGTCTATCTTTTTGTCTATCTATCTGTCTATTTATTTATCTATCTATTCATCTTTTTTTATATCTAGTTCTTAATCAAATTATTAATCTGTCTATCTTTCTATCTATCAATCAATTAATAATTCAATCTATATGTCTATCTATCTGTATAATAACCTGACTAATTATCTATCTATCTGTCTATCTAACTATATTTCTATTTGTGTGTCAATTTGTCTATTTATCTATCTGTCTATCAATATGTCTATCTATATATATGTCTTTCTACCTATTTGTCTATCTGTCGGTATATCTACCTCTCTATCTGTCTGTCAATATATCTATCTATTTATATTTCTATCTATCTTTAGATCTAACAATCTAACTATCTATCTATCTATTTGTTTATGAATTTCTATTTCTTTCAATCAATCTATCTGTCTGTCTGTCTATATATCTTTCTATATATATATATATATATCTATATCTCAATATCCATATCTCTCTATCTGCATATCTATTTGTCTATCTTTCTATCTCTCTATCTAATTATATATATATATATATTTGTCTATCAATCAATCTAACTATTTCTATTTCAATCTATATATCAAAAATGCCAATCAATGTGTCTATCAATATGCATATCATTATGTCTATCAGTCGATATATCAATCAAATTATCAATCTCTGTATCTATTTATCTATGTATCTATCTATCTATATATAAATCTATCTATATTTCTATCTATCTATCTATATGTTTATTTATATATCTATCTATCTGCCTATCTATTGGTCTATCTATCTTGCCCTTTGTATGTCTATCAGTCAGTCTATTTATCTATCTATCTTTTTATCTATCAGTCTATATATCTATCTATATTTCTATCTTTTTATCTATCTATGTGCTGATTTATTTGTCTATCTATCTTTCTATCAATCAATTTATCAATCTATCTATTTATCTCTGTAACTATCAATCAATCATTTTATTTATCTATCAATCTGTCTGTCTAATAATCTACCAATTTTTCAATATTTCTATATATCTATATATCTATCTATATATGTATTTATCTTTCTATCTATTTATTTAATAGTCTATTTATTTGTCTGTATATTTGTTAATCAATATGTATGTTATCTATTTGTCTATCTTGGTATCTATTTATCTAATTATCTATCTATTTGTCTATCTATTTCATTAATTATTAATCTATCTATTTATCTAATTGTCTATCTATCTATTTGTATATTTGTCAGTATATCAATCAATATATCTATCTATCTATTTATCTATCAATTTATCTGTTTATCTATCTGACTATCTATCTATCATATATATGTCTATCTTAAAGCCTATTAATCTGACTAGCTATCTATCTACCTATTTGTCTATCTTTTTGTCTATGTATCTATCTATTTAATAATCTATCTATCAATCTATCTATCTATATATCTATCCACTCTATCTATCAATCTATCTATCAATCATTCTATCTAGTTGTATATCTACCTATTTATGTATCTGACTATCTATCTATCTATTTATGTATCATTATGTCTATCTATCTATCTTCTATCTATTAATCTATCAATCTATCTATCTATATATCTATCTATCTATCTATATATCAGTCTATCTATCTATTTATTAGTATATTTGTCTTTCTATCTATATATCTGACTATCTATCTGTGTATTTATTTGTCCATCTAACTATCTATTTGAATGTATATAAGTATATCTATCTATCTATCTGTGTGTCTATCTATCTGTCAATCTATCTATATATGTATATGTCAGTCTATTTGTCTAACTATCTATCAGTCTATCTATCTGTCTATTTGTCTATCTATATATCTATCTATCTATTGCTTTGTCTATCTGACTATATATTTGTATGTATATATGTCTATGTATCTATCTATCTGTATATCCATCTATATGTCTATCTTTCTATATAATTTCTATTTATCTATTTATCTATTTTTTTGTCTGTCTATCTGTATATCTATTTCTTTATATGTATGTCTATCTATCAGCCTATCAATCAATCAATCTGTCTATATATCTATTTGTATATCTTTCTATCTATATGTTTATTTATCTGTTTATCTGTCTGTTTATCATTCAATCAATCAATCAATCTATCTATCTACCTATCAATTTTTTTATTTATCTATCTATCTGTTTGTTTGTCTGTCTATCTATCTATCTATCTATCTATATGTCTATCTATCTGTATAACTAGTTTTCTATCTATTTATATATCTATCTGTCTATCTATCTGTCTTTATAAATATTTGTTTATCTATCTTTTGTCTACTACCTATCAATCTATATGTCTATCTTACTATCCATTTGTGTTTCTTTAGATCTATCTATCTATCTTTATGTCTATATGTTTTTTAATTGTCTATCAATCTATCTATCATCTGTCTATCTATCTATTTGTCTTTTTGTTTGTGTGTGTGTGTATATATATATATATATATATATGTCTATCTATATGTTTGTCTATCTATCAGTTTATTCATCTATTTATCTTTCTTTCAATATGTCTACCTATTTGTCAATCTATAAATCTGTCTTTTTGTCTGCATATCTATCTGTCTATCTTTATCTTATCAATTTTTCTATCTATTTATCAATCAATCTATCTTTATGTCTATGTATCTATATATCTATCTATATATCGGTCTATTTTTTTTCATCTATCTTTATCTCTATCTATCTATCTATCGATCTATTTTCTATCTATATTTCTATCTATATTTCTGTATATCTATCTATCTATCTATTTTTTACCTATCTATCTATCTATATAAATGACTATCCATATGTATATATTTATGTATATAAATATATCTAACAATCTATCTACCAATTTGTTTACAAATTTGCCTATCAATCTGTCTATCGATTTTGCTATCAATTTGGCTATAAATATGTCTTTCAATCTAATTATCAATTTGACTATCTATTTGCCTATCTAATTTTTAATCTATTTATATATTTGCCTATCAATTTGGCTATCTATGTTTCTATATATATATATATATATATATTTATTTATTTATTTATATATTATCTATATATAAATCTTTTATTCTAACAATCTTTTTATTTATCTATCTCTCTATTTATCTATCTATCTGCGTGTTTATATATCTTTCAGTCTATCTATCATTATATTTATCTATCTATCATTCTATTTATCTTTCAATATATCTATATGTCTATCTATATTACTATATATCTGTCTATCTATCTATATATCTATTTTTCAATCGATCTTTCAATCAATCTATCAATCTATATGACTAACAATCTATCTATATATCTCTCTATATTATCTGTCTACCTTTTTATCAATTTGACTATCTATCTATCTATCTATCTATTGGTCTTTCAATCAGTGTTAAATTCTACCTATCATCTATCTATCAATATGTCTATCAAGCTGTTTATCAATCTCTCTATCAATCTATCTATAAATTTATCTATTATTATGTCTATTAATCCGTCTATCTATATGTCCATGTTTCTGGCTATCTATCTATATATCTATCTTTCTATTTATCTACCTATCTATCTGTCTGTCTGTCTGTTTGTCTATTTATCTATATGTCTATTTGTCTATCTGACTATCTATCTATCTATTTATCAACCTATCTATCTATTTATCTATCTTTCTATATTTCTATATTACTATCTATCTATTTATCTATTTGATTATCGATCTACCTATCTATCTATCTATATAACTATCAATTTGTCTATTTGTCTATATTTCCATATTACTATCTATCTATCTATTTATCTATCGATCAATCAATCAATCTATCTATCTATATGTCTATGTGTCTATTTAGCTGACTATCTATCTATCAATCTATCTTTCAATCTATCTGTATATCTATATGTTTATCTATCTATCTATCTATCTATCTTTCTTTCTATCTTTTTGCCTATCTATTTGTAGATCTATCTTTCTATCTATCTATCTATCTATATATTTATTTGTTTATTTTCCATCTATCTGTCTATCTATCTATTTATCAAAAATGTCTATTTATCTATCTATCTATCTATTTATAATTCTATCAATATATCTATCTTTCAATATATTTACCAATCTGTCTATTAATCTGTGTATCAATTTGACTATCAAACTATATATCAATCTGTCTTTCAATCTAACTTTCACACATATTATCAATCTGACTATCTATCTGTCTATTTATCTATTAATCTGTCTTTATATTTATCTATATATTTATATATCAATCTGTCTATATATCTGTCTGTATATCTGTCTGTCTATCTGTCTGTCTAACTATCTATCTATCTATGTATCTATTTTTCTATCTATCTATCTATGTATGTATTTTTCTATCTATCTATCTATCTATCTATCTATCTATGTATCTATTGATTTATTTATCTATCTATCTTTCTTTCTATCTAAATGTCTATCTATCTTTCTATATATCTTTCTATCTATATATCTATTTATTTATTAGTATATCTTTCTCTCTATTTATATGTCTATATATCCGAATATATTTTTATCTATCTATATGTCTATCTATCTGTCTATCTATTCTATTTGTCTAATAATCTTTCTATATATCTATCTTTCTATCTTTCTATCTATATTTTTATCAAATCGTCTATCTATCTGTCTATCTATCTGTCTATCTATTTGTCATTCAATTTGTCTTTCAATCTGTCTATCATTCTCTCTATCAATTTGTCTATCAATTTGTCTATCAATCTTCTTTAAATCTATATATCAATCAAACTATTAATCTATCTATTATTTTGTCTATTAATCTGTCAATCCATATGTCTATCATTCTATCTATCTTTCTATTTATATATCTATCAATCAATCAATCAATCTATCTCTCTACATATCAATATATACATATCTATCTATTTATATGTCTATCTCTCTATCTATATATCTACTTATCTATATATCTATCTATATGTCTTCCAATCTATCTATCTATCTGTCAATCTATCTCTTTATCTATATGTCTATATATCTATCTATCTGTCAATCAATCTATATGTCTATCTATTTGTCCATATATCTATCAATATAAATATTTATCTATCTATCTTTCTGTCTAACTATCTATTTATCTTTCTATCTATCTATTTATTTATTTATCTATCTATCTATATATCTATCAATATTTTTATCTATGTGTCTATCTATCTATCTATTTATCTATCTATATATCTATCTGTCAATCAATCAATCTATCTATCTATTTATCTATCTATCTATCTATCTATCTATCAATCTATCTATCTATTTGTATATATATATCTATCTATTTATGTGTCTATCAATCGATCTAACTATATGTCTATCTATTTGTCTATCTATATATCTATCTATCTATTTTTCTATATATTTGTTTATCTAACTATCTATCTATATATCTATATATCTATATATCTATCTATCTAATTATCTATCTATATATCTATCTGTCAATCTATCAATTTATTTATTTATCTATCTATCTATTTGTGTGTGTGTGTGTGTGTGTGTATATCTATCTATCTATCTATTTGTGTTTATCTATCTATCTTACTATATGTCTATCTATTTGTGTGTGTGTCTGTGTGTATATATATATATATATATATATATCTATCTATCTATCTATTTATCTATATATTTGTTTATCTAACTATCTATCGATATATCTGTCTATCTATCTATCTATTAATCTATCTATCTATCTGTTTGTCTGTCTATCTATCTATCTGTCTGTCTGTCTATCTGTCTGTCTGTCTATCTGTCTGTCTATCTATCTATCTATCTATCTATCTATCTATATATCACTCAATCAATCAATCTGTCTATCTATTTATCTATCTATCTATCATATCTTTGTATGTATGAATCTATCTCTCAATCAGTTTGTCTGTTTATTTATCTATCTATCATTATATCTATCAATCTGTCTATCAAATAGTCTATCAATCTCTATATCAATTCGTCGATCATTCTGTCAATAAATTTGTATATCAATCTATATATAAATCTATCTATCTATCTATCAATATGTCTATCTATCTTTCTATAAATATGTAAATTAATCTCTCTTCATATCTATCTATCTATCTATGTTTATATTTATTTGTCTATCTATCTATCTATCTAATAATCTATCTATATATCTGTCTATATATATGACTATTTATCTTTCTATCTATATACCTTTCTAAATGTCTATCTATCTTTATATTTATCTATTTATCTGTCAATCAATCAATCAATCAATCTTTCTATCAATTAATCTATCTATATGTCTATCTATAATATATCTATCTATTTATCTATCTATCTTTATATACATTTATTTATCTGTCTATCGATCTATCTATATTTATATATATCTATAATCTATCTATATATATAGCTCTCTATCTATCTATCTATCTATCTATTTGTCTTTCTAATTTTTAATTTATTTATTTCTCTATCAATCTATCTATCTACCTCTCTATCAATCTATCATTCTATCAGTTTATTAGTCTATTAGTCTATCTATCAATCCGACAATCAATATATCTTTCTATCTATTTGTTTATCTATGTTTATATCTATATGTTTATCTATATGTTTGTCTATCTATTTATCCTTCTATCTATCTATTTTATGTCGAAATGTTTATATGACAATCTATATATCTATGTAACTATCTAACTATTATATCTATCAATTAATCTATATATCTTCTTTCTATTTTTCTCTCTCTAACTATCTAATTGTCTTTCTATTTATCAGCCTATTTGTCAATCTTTATATATATATCATCTATCTATCAATTATTCTATCTGTTTACCTTTATATTTGTTAGTTTATCTAAATGTCTATCTAACAAATAGGGAATTAAGTTATTCTCAACAATTGGTATTGGAGGTTTAGGTTGTGCATTATGATGCACCATCAGGCGAAGTTACTATTGATAATAATAATGAATTTAATAAATAGTAAAAATTTTGCAGACAATATCAGCATGTTAAAAGAGGTGTTCTCAATTCTCATACATAGTGTTTTGCAAGAATTTTCTAGAAGAATTCATATTTTGTAGATAGTAATGACTACATATGAAGGAAAAGTTAAAAAAATATATATATGGAACAAAATTTGGATTCTAGAAAATATAGATGGAAGATTATATATACTAGGAAATTCTATATCAACCCCTTCTGAGGAAGATGATAAAGTCTATGAAGAAATAAGAGCACATTCTAGCACTTGAATTCATCTGAAATATGATATCTTACCAACTTACTGTCAATATAAAAAAAGAGAAGAGCATAGTAAGGCTTATGATGGCTCTTGCTAGTATATACGAAAACTAATTGATACAACAAAAGTGCATACGATGAAGTGTTTTTTCAATTTGAAGTTGACAGAAAGCACATCAATGACCCAACAAATCAATGAAGTCAACACAATCACAACCCAATTAAGTTTGTTTGGTATTGAAGTCAATGATGAAGTATGTGTATTTATACTTTTGTGTTCTCTATCAAAAATTAATGTATTACAATTATAGTTGTGCATAGTTCATCAAGAACTAATAAATTGAAATTTGATGATTATTATGATCTAATTCTAAGCAAGGAGATTCAACAGAGATAGACAAGTGAAATATCAACCTCTTTAGAATTATATACAAAGTTAATTGTAAGAAATTCAACTAAGAGAAAACGTCAAAGAAAATCAAAAAACAAGAGGTCTAAATCTAAGAATCATTGTAATTATAATAGCTCAAAGACCATTAAGTATTGAAATTATTGAGAGATAAGACACTACAAAAATCAATGTAAGTGTTAGTTATTTTATAGCACGGTAAAATATATCACAAGTATATGAGTTTAACAAGTAATAAAGTTAACTGTGTGAATCTGGATTATCATTTCATAGATATTGATTATTTGGATTAATTATCAAAGTTTCTTTATTATCTAAGCTTACAATAAGTAAATAGTTTATAGTGTTTAATCAAGTAAATAATTCTATGGTTAGCTTATAATAAGTAAACATTATCAAGTCGATGGGTATACAATTTATGAGTTAATGGCTATAGCGGTGATAAAATATGTGAGATCTACTCATCCATATAGGTGGAACTTCTCAAACCTATAAAAAAGTCATCGGCATCAATTCATGTAGGTAATCATGTATGTTAGATGAGCTGGATATCTTATATATTTTAATCCAGTATGAATTATATTGATATTCAATGCTAGGGTATTTATAAGGGAGCCAATGCTGCATTTAATTAAACATAGTAATTAAAATATAGTCAAATATATACATGTATTTAAATGTCTTGTAAATAAGTATCAATATACATAAAGCCTGTTACATTTTTATTTGAACTAATTGAAAACTAGTCAATAAATGTTTACAGATATTAATTTGGCATTAATAGATATTAATGTGACTATACTTTAAATTTACAGATATTAAATACACTCTTACATTTTTATAAGAGTGTGTGTATTTCCTTATACATAAAGCCATGTATAAAATATAGTTTATAGATATTAATATAATTATACTTATTGGGTAGACAAGGTATTATGAAATAATAGGTATTTTCATAATGCAAATTTATTAAATGTGTATTTTATAATGATGACTTACAAATTTCAAATGTACATTATTAAAATCCTATCATAAAGTCAATATATCTTTATCTGTGTAAAATATGTATGTAATGTTATATGTATAATACTAATTATATCTGAAATACACGACATGTATATTGAATGTATCATATATAAAATTATGATATATATATATATATATTAAATATATGTTGTTATAATTATATATAGTTATGTTTATGAAAACTATTTTTATAATTATTAATATAATAAAATACACTTATATATTTATGTGTTATATACACACTGCCCAACACAAAACATCCATTTTGTGTTATATATGATTAAGTTTATATAAGCAATCCAAGTATAATTAAATTAACAGAATATGTATTTATAAAAATGTATAATTAAATTAACAGAATATGTATTAAAAAAGGTAATATTAAATTAAGTTTATATTAGCATACCTACTGCCCAACACAACACAAATGCATTAGGTATGTATCGCAAGAAGTATAATTAAATTAATTTATACAATTAAAGAAGAAGAATTTCGGAAAAAAAAATTAATAGAATCAATATGCATTAAGATAATCGATGAAGAATTAGTGTAGAAAAAGTACCTCAAATCAATAACAAATTATCACTTAATTCGAAAATGTTTATGTTGCATCGGTGTCAAGAGATGGATGGAGGACTGCGGAGAAGTTGCATCGCTTATTCTTTGAAAATGTCGAGAGAAAGATGGGGGACTTAGTCTCGACAAAATAAACATTAAATATATTTCCAAAATAACAAATTATATATATTTCCAAAATATTTTTATTTTTAATTATAAAAACATTAAATAAATAATATAATATAAATATATATATATATATATATATATAATAATAAAAAGACTCATTTATATTATTTACTATCAAAAATTTTTCAAATAAATTAATGTGTGTGTAGCAAGGTATATAATTACACCTTACAATTTTTTATTAAAATAATAATTAATAATAAATATATAAACAATTTAATAAAATATATGTTTAGCCTTATAAAAAAAATATCAAATAGCTACAAAATTAACAAATTTCATATAATAAGGCATACATGAAAAGATGATTTGTCCTCTAGTCACTCTCACAAGTGTTATAAAATACTCTTTATGTTAAAAAATATATAAAAATTTATATTTTATGATTATAAATTTTTAAGAATTCATCATATTAATTTTTATGAAGATAATATGTAATAATTTTAATGGCATAAAATTTCATATTATTTGATATAATTTATAATTTTTAAAATTCAAAAAATTACTTAAAGTGATAAGATAATTAAAAAAAGTTATATTAATTATTTTAAAAAAGACCAAATGGTAAAAGCTGAAAGAAAAAATATTACTTAATTATTTAATTCTTATAAATTTTAGTAGGGGCAAACATATATGTATTTATTTTTAAATATTAATTTATTTTCTTTTAACTTTAATGAAAAAATTTATATTTTTATTATATTTCAAAATTTGCAATTTTTGTATTAATTATATTTTTAAAATGTTTCCTATAATCATAAAATTTTTTATACTAATAATCATAATAATATTTACTAGTTTATTAGTCAATTCAGATATTTTTGAAAATATTTTATATTTTATCATACAATGAATTAATTTATATTTATATTAGTAGAAATTTTAATGTATATTAATTTAATTTTTAAAAATTTGAAATAAATTTTATACTTATTGAATTAATTATTTAATATTACTTTAATACAAATTTTTATGTTTCTTAATTAAAAATTTTAGAAAAATTTAATGTATAATTTTTAAAAAAATTAATATATCATAAAAATAGATATGTTAGTCCTTATTAATATAATTTTTTTATATTTTCATATTTTTAAATTATTTATTTATAATATCATTTTTTATGATTTTATGAGGAGAATGTAACTCTCAAGGATCGCTCATCTATAGACCATTAACATAATTTAATAAACAAAATTAAATAAAATATTAAGACTAATAATAAATTACAAAAAATTAAATAATTATATATTGGCTAGGAAAATTTCGTCGCTATGTTTTGGATTTAATTAGCTAGGGAAGTTTAGTCACTAAATCCGTCGGTATATTCCAGATTTAATTAGCTAGAGAAGTTCCCTTGTTAAATCCGTCGATTTATTTCGGATTTTATTAGTTAGTGAAGTTACGTCACTAAAATTAGTCAGTATATTCAGGATGTAATTTGCTAGGGAAGTTCCGTCGATAAAATCTATCGCTATATTAAGTGTGTAATTAGAAAGGAAAATTTTATCGCTAAATCCGTAGCTATACTTTCAGGATGTAATTAGTTAGAGAAATTACGTCGCTAAAAGGCATACCATGTTCAGTGTGTAATTAGCTAGGGAACTCCGTAGATGAAATCTATTGCTATGTTCCGGATGTAATTAGCTAGGAAAATTCTATCACTAAATCCATAGATAATTCTAGATTTTAATAGCTAGGGAAATTCCATCACTAAATCTATCGCTAATTTTCATATTTTATTAGTTAGGGAACTTTCGTCATTAAATCCATTACAAATTTTAGATTTTATTAGCTAGGGAAATTTCATCGCTAAATTCATCGCTAATTTCTAGATTTTATTAGATAGGGAAATTTTGTCGTTAAATCCATTGATAAATTATGGATTTTATTAGGTATGGAAATTCCATCGCTACTTCTATCGCTAAATTCCAGATTTTATTAGCTAGGAAAATTCCATTGCTAAATCAGTCGCTAAAATTCGAATTTTATTAGGAAGGGAAATCCTGACTCTAAATTTATAGCTAAATTCCAGATTTAAGTAGCCAGAAAAATTCTATCACTAAATCCGTCGCTAAATTCCATCGCTAATTTCATCACTTTATTTCTTGCTTTTCTTGAGCAGAATTTACGAAAAAATTCCGTCGCTAATCCGTTACTAAATTCCACACTTTTTTTTAATGTAGAATTTACGAAATTATTCAATCGCTAATCCAACTCTAATCTATTGCTAATTCGTTGCGAATTTTTATTTTAATGGAAAAACATATATATCTTGCTATTCCCTAGTTAATCCCTCACAATTTAGCTATGGATTGATCCCTAGCTAAAATTTCCTAGCTAAATCAATATTTTTTTGTAGTGTATCTTTCTATCTATCTATCTACCTTTTTATCTATCTAATTATCTATCTATTTGTTTATCTATCAATCTATCTATCAATCTATCTATCTATATATCTATCTTTCTATTTATCTATTTCTTTATCTATCTATCTATCTATCTATTTATACATCTAATTATCTATCTATCTATTAGTCCATCTATCTATCTATCTATCTAACTATCGGTCCAACTATCTATCTATTGGTCAATCTATCTATCTGTATATCAATCTATCTATTTATCTATATATCTATCTATTTGTAAACCTATGTATCTATATCAATTTATATATCTATCTATGTAATAGTTTATATTTTTGTCTATTCATCTCTATATATGTCAATATGTCTATTTGTCTATTTATCTACCTTTTTATATGTCTATCTATCTATCTGTTTGTCTAACTATTTATCTATCTATCTGTCTATCTATTTATCTATCAATCAAACTATAAATATTTCTATCTATCTATCTATTTGTCTAATTATTTATCACTATATTTTCCTATCTTTATATATATATATATATATACATATATATATATATATATATATGTATATATATATATATATATTTATTTATCTATCTATCTAGCTATCAATCAATATATTTTTCTATCTATCAATATATCTATCTATCTATCAAACTATATATCTATATATCTATTTATCTCTTTATCTATCTAGCTGTCTATCTATTCATGTAGAAATCAATCTATCAATCTATATATATGTCTTTGTATCTATATATTTATCAATCTTTCTCTCTCTTTCTGTGTATCTATCTATTTGTCAATATTTCTATTTGTCTATGTACATATCTATCTATCTATATATTTATCTATCTTTCTGTCTATCTATCTGTCTATCTTCCTATCTATCTAAATATCTAACTATGTTTCTATCAATCAATCAATCAATCTATATCTTAATATGTGTTTCTGTCTATCTACCAATCTATTTATTTATCTATCTAATTATATATTTAACTATATATCTATCAATCTGTCCATCTGTCAATCTATCTTCCTATCTACCTATTTGTCTAGCAATATATCTATCTATTTGCCTATCTCTATATCTATCTATTTGCCTATCACTATATCTATCTATTTGCCTATCTCTCTATCTATCTATCTATCTATTTGCCTATCTATCTATCTATCAATTTGTTAATCTTTCTTTCTATATATTTGCCTATTTGTCTATCTATCTATCTATCTAAATATTTATCTATCTATCTGTCTATCTACATATCTATCTTATTATCTAACTATGTTTCTATCTATCAGGCAATCTATCTATCTATCTATCTATCTATCTATCTCTTTATATGTTTTTATGTGTATCTATCTATTTGCCTATCTATTTATTTTCCAATCTAATTATCTATCCAACTATATATATATATATATTTCTATCTATCTGTCTATCCTTTTATCTACTTATTTGTCTATCTATTTATCTATCTCTCTATTTGCCTACCTATCTATCTATCTATTTGCCTATATATCTATCTATTTGTCTATCTTTCATTTAATATATTTTCTATTTGTCTATCTATCTATCCATCTAAATATTTATCTTCCTGCCTATTAATATGTATATTTATATATTTTTCTATCTATCTTACTATCTATCTATCTGTTATTTTGTTTTTCAATATATCTATCTTTCTGTCTATTTGTCTTTCTATGTATATGTCTATCTTTTTATCAATATATCAACTTTCACTCTATTGGTCTATCTATCTATCTATCTATCTATCTATGTATATATAATCTACCAATCTCTCTTTCTCCCTATCTATTTATTAATCTATTTATCTATCTGTATATCTATCAATCAATTTACCAGACTATTAATCTAACTATCTATGTTTCTATTAATTATGTATCTTTCTATCTATCTTTATATCAATTTATTTGTTTATATGTTTATCTATCTATCTGTCTGTCTTTCTATTTTTATGTATATATTTCTATTTATTTATATGTTTATCAATTTGTGTATATATATATGTCTATATGTCTATCTATCTATATATCTATCATTCTACCTATCTATTTATCTATCTATCTATTTATCAATCTATATTTCTATGTGTTTACATATCTCTTTGTCTTTCTATTTATCTATTTATATGTCTATCTATCTATATGTGTAAATTTCTATATGTCTATCTACCTATCTATCTATCTGTCTGTCTATGTATTTATCTATCAATCTATCCAACTATCTTACAATCTATCTATCTAACTAATTATCTATCTAACTCGATATCTATCTAACTATCTAATTATCTTTCTATCAATAAATCTTTCTATCTATCAGTCTATTAGTCTATCTATATATATATATCTATCTATCAATCTATCTGAATATCGATTTTTCTATGTATCTATCTATCTGTCTATCTGCATATCTATCTATTTGTTTATATATCTATATGACTATCTGTCGATCTATATGATCTTTTTATCTATTCATTTCTCTATCTGCCTATCAGCCTATATGTATATTTGTCCATTTGTCTATCTATCTATCTGTCTATATTTTTATCTATTTATTTGTCTATCTATCTATCTGTCTAACTGTATAACTATGTCTTTATCTATCTATTTATTTATCAATCAATATATCTATCTTTCTAACTAGCCTTCTATCGATTAATCTATTATTCTATCAGTTTATAAGTTTATCTATCTAAAATCTATTTGTCTATATGTCTATTTATCTATCTATTTGCCTATCTATATATCTATCTTCCAATCTATCTATTTGTCTATCTAACAATCTATCTATCTATCTATCTCTTTTTTTTATCTACATATCTACCTATTTACTAATCTTACTTTTTGTATATCTATCTATTTTTATATCTACCTATCTGCCTCTCTATTGATTTGTGTATTCGTCTCTCTATCTATCTATTTGTCTATATGCCTATCTATCTATCTATCTTTTTGTCTATCTATCTTTCTATATATCTATCTATCTCTCTTTTTTGTATATCTATTTATCTTTATATCTATCTATCTATTTATCTATCTAGCTATCTATATATCTTTCTATCTATTTTTTATATATCTATCTACATTTTTGTCTATATGTCAATCAATCAATCAATCTATCTGTCTACCTATCTATCTATTTGTCGATCTGTCTATCACTTTATCAGTCAATATATCAATCTATTTATGTGTCTATCTTTCTTTCTTTCTATATGTCTATCTTCTATTCATCTATCTATCAATATTTCTATTTGTCTATCTATTTATCTAACTATCTATATATCTATATATCTGTCTGTATGTCTATCTGTCTATATCTATATATATATTTTTGACTATCTATATATCTGTTTATCTATCTATCCATCTATATGTCTATGTGTCTATTTATCTATCTTTCTATCTATCTATTTGTCTATTTGTCTATCAGTCTATTTGTTTATCTATCAATTTTTCTATCTTTCTATCTGAATATTGATCTTTCTACTTGTCTATCTATCTTTTTATATATCTGAATATTGACCTGTCTGCCTGTCTATTTATTTATCTATATATCTATCAATTTATTTGTCTATCTATCTATCTATCTACCTATCTACCTATCTATCTATCTACTTATCTATCTGCCTATTTATATGTCAATATATCTATCAGTATATCCATCCATTTATCTATCTATATATCTATCTATCTAACTATCTTTCTTTCTATATGTCTATCTTGTTATGGTTCTAGTAAATTTCATATCTGAATCTTGTTTCGGACTAGGAACCAACCAATGATCCAAGTGAATATAATTAAACAAAGCACAAGGATGTTACTTATTATAGTGTAAAAAAAATACTTTTGATTCAGAATGGTTCAGTTGAAACCTAGCACAATCAAAAGTCTGTGCCTCTAGTAGTATCCACATAAATGTTTCTTTGTTATTTCTCTTGTTTTAACTATCCCATTTTATAAAACCTTTTGGTTTTTTTTTTCACACAATTTTCTAAAAGGATGTGCAATTTACTAAAAGGATGTGTTAATAATGACACACATTTCTAAAATGTAACTTCCACACATCAATATATATGTTTCTTGATCTTTAAGTAAATTGACTTAAACAAATAAGCTATAATCTCATATTTACTTATTTCAGCATGGTCATGTATTTTAGTAGTCCTACTCAATCAAGGGGCCAACTGATATCATTTTTGTTACATAGAATGGACAAATTCTATCTACATAACTCACATCCCTCTAAACAATTAATTGTATACTTAGTAAACAACCCTATAACCATCCTTGTTATAAGTGGTATTTACTGAAACTAAAGTATACAACTTCTTATGTAGAGAACTATAATGACTTCAGGTCAATGGACAATTATTTCTAATATTCACTATGAGAATGTATATGACACTTATATAACAATCCAAGAAATATTATCAAAGTGGGTTAGTTCAGTATATGTTCTCCAACAAATACTCAAGTGTTAAATTAATAACTATATTAGTAAACCTTCATTTCAGTCTTAATGTATTAATATCACCCTTGAATATTAATACTTGACTTGGAATAATTTAGAGTAGTATTCCATAGAATATATCACTCTAGGTATTAATCTAATATTTGTATAGATCTAAATAAAATATAATAATCATAAAATGATGTCTATTTAAATATAAGAAATGATACAAAAGTGCCAAAAGAAAGATCACCACAAGAAAAATCTCATAAAGCTAGGGACAATTCCCTAGCTAAATGGGCATTTTCCGTTGCTAAATGAGATATAGCGATGGATTAATGACGGAACCATCCCAATCTAAAGTACTCGCCACTAAAAATTAGTGAGGGAAAGAGTCCCTAGCTAAAATTTTAGTGACGGAATTATCCCTAGCTAAAATAATAATTTTTCTAGCTAAATTAGTAAGTGAAAATTCCCTAGCTAAATTAGCAAGGGAAAATTCCATAGCTAATTGGGGCTTTTCCCTCACTTAACTTATATGATGACAGAAGCTTTCCTAATCTAAAGTGCTCGTCGCTAAAAGTAGCGAGGGAAATAGTCCCCAGCTAATGTTTTAGTGACGGTAATATCTCTAGCTAAAATAATAATTGCTCTAGCTAAATTAGCAAAAGAAAATTCTCTAGCTAAATTAGCAAAAGAAAATTCTCTAGCTAAATTAGCAATGGAAAATTCCCTAGCTAAATTAGCAATAAAAAGTTTCCTAGCTATTTTCATTCCGAAACTAGTTTCAGAATTTTATTTTATTTTTTATATTATTTAATTAAATAATTTAATATTGTTATATTAAATTGAATTAAAACTGAAACTATAAACAATAATTTATAATTAACAAAAAATAAAATCATTTAATTAATTATTCGGATTCAATAATTTACATAAATCAAACAAAAACATAACAAAATTGTATTTCATTCTATTCATTAATGTATCTACTAACAATGCATAAAATAT
Organism: Sapria himalayana; assembly: GCA_029783825.1. Classification (NCBI taxonomy): domain Eukaryota; kingdom Viridiplantae; phylum Streptophyta; class Magnoliopsida; order Malpighiales; family Rafflesiaceae; genus Sapria; species Sapria himalayana. Next base: position 159,468 of record JAREIK010002607.1, on the reverse strand, counting down.
AATCTATCTGTGCATTGACGTTGCTTTCTTTTTCTCTGCTTCTCTAATCATCATCTTTCTGCTATGACAAAGCTATCCAAGTCACGATTCGTCATGTCTAGTAAAAAATCTCTTCAGTTATATAAGCTTCATATGGGGAACAATGTGGTACCATATCTATAATAAATTTAAACAAGCCAATAAAATCAAAATATATAAATAAAAAAACTTATGTTTTGATAAATATATAATATTGTAGTATATATGTACATATATACAAACATTTCACTCGTTACATATATTACTACAGTATATCTACATATATACTGCAGTATTATATGTACATATATACTGAGTACATATATACTCGATATATACGTACATTTAATACTATAATATTATATGTACATATAATACTACAGTATTATATGTACATATACTATAGTATATATGTGCATACATACTAAGTATATATGTACGTATATACCTATATATTGTATGTATATACCGAGTATATATGGACGTATATACCGAGTATATATTCATATATATACAAAGTATATAGTACGCATATACAGAGTATATAGTACATTTATACCGAGTATAAAGTATTTATATACCGAGTATATAGTATGTATATACCAAGTATTTAGTACATATATACTGAGTATATATGTATGTATGTACTCAATATATATGTACGTATATACCTAGTATATGGTAGATATATACCGAGTATATACACATGTATATACTGAGTATATATGCATGTATATACAAAGTTTATATGCACATATATACGGAGTATAAATATACATATATACTAAGTATATATATACATATAATACTATAGTATTATATGTATATACTTAGTATATACGTACTTATATACTACAACAAATATGTGTGTGTATACTGAGTATATATGTAAGTATATATCGAGTATATATGTACGTATGTACCAATTACATACGTATGTATATATCAAGTTTATAGTAAGTATATACTGAGTTTATACGTGCGTATGTACCGATTATATACGTATGTATATATCAAGTTTATAGTACGTATATACTGAGTTTATACGTACGTATATACCAAGTATATATGCACGTATATACCGAGTTTATATGCACGTATATACTAAGTTTATATGCACGTATATACTGAGTATATATGTACTCGTTATATAATTACATATATACTCAATATATACGTACATATATACTCGATATATACATACGTATATACTCAGTATATAGGTACATATATACTTGATATATATGTACGTATATACTCAGTATATATGCACTATATACTACAGTATATATGCACTATATACTACAGTATATATGCACTATATACTATAGTATATATGTACATATATACTGCAGTATTATATGTGCATATATATAATCACATAACCTCAGATGACACAAAACTACAACAAATTAGTATTATCTCATTTATACTTCACAAAGATGACACAAAACAGCAACAAATTAGTATTATCCCTTTTATACTTCACAAAGATGAAAGAAAACTTCGCTATCAACATAAATATGAAATACAAAGATTATTTAAATTTTAGAATGTATCTCTGAAAACTATTAGAGAAAAACCTGGAAGATGAGCCATGAGCCAGGCTTGGGGCATCAAAGTTCGCATCTTGCCTCCCCACAACTAGAACTCTCTCTCGGTCCCAAGGCTTATAAGTGGGGTGCTCTACCTCACCATGACTGAGCTGACAAGCTAACAAAGAACTAGTAGATGAAATAGAGACTGACCATCCTTAGTAGTAACCATTAACAAATAAATAAGAAACTTGAACCTAGAAAAATGGAGCACTCCACCATGCTAATGTGCAACACAAAATGATGAATAAATTATTAGAATAATAATTTTGAATAACTACAATCTAAGCAACCATTGTCTTACATATTTAAAACAAAGACATAACAAAATTTTATTACATCTTATTCATCAATGTATCTACTAATAGTGCATAAAGTATAATTTATCAGTGCATTGATGTTGCTTTCTATTCCTCGGCTCCTCCGATCACCATCTTTCTACTGCTACAAAGCTATCCGAGTCACGGTGCATCATATCTAATAAAAAATCCGTCACTTATACAAACATCATATGGAGAACAATGAGGTACCATATCTATACGTAATTTAAATCAGTGAATAAAATCAAAAAAAAAACAAATAAAAAATGTTATGTTTTGATAAATATATAATACTGTAGTTAATATGTTCATATATAATATAGTGTATATGATCATATATTACTGCAGTATTATATGTACGTATATACTTAGTATATATATACATATAATAATGTAGTATTATATGTACAAATACAGCAGTAATATATGTGCGTATACGTACGTATATACAGCATTTGCTGCAGACTACCACCGGCCCCGCCGCTACTATTGCTCCTTCTGCTGCTGCTACCGCTGCCACTACTACTGCCACCACCGCTGCTCCTACCACTGCTCCTACTACTGCTCCTACTGCTACTGGTGCCACTGCCGCTTCTGTTGCTGCCATTACCAGTTTCACTGCCCCTGCTGCAACCGCTACTGCTGCTACTGCCGTAGGCGCTGGCGCTGGTGCTACTACTGCTATCACTACCACTGTCGCTGATAATAAAAGTGGGGCTGGTGATGATGCTTGATTGATAAACTTCCCTACCAACCACTTATTTTAAAATTGAGCGAGTTATTGACGTGGCGGCGAGCTGCTTCTCCCTTAACAGGACCTGATATTCCTCTTGGGACTTATGGCCTGTAAAAATCAAGTAATGATACATTTTTCCTTCTAATTGAATACAGTTTTGTGAGATGTAATAAAATTACACGACACTACACGAGCATCATTATCATCTTTCTAAGATATAGTACAATTATAACCAATCACTGTAGTGCCTACAGCAAGAAAACATATTTCCTCATACATACGCTTTGTATCATGTGATAATTGCATATCTACACAATTACTAAAAGATTTAAGACCAACCTATGTCTGCCAGGCTAGCCTAGATAAGAAATATCTTCATGCCATAGTTTGGAAAAGGTCTAAAATTCATGACATTTATGACCTGCATCGGTAAGCAATGCATGATGATGACTAGACCAGCCCGAATAATTATATATTAAAACATGTGTGTATGTGTGTGTGTGAATGGGCATGTATGTATGACAATATATACATGTCTAAAAATAAATATATGCACCCACTTATGTACATACTCGTTATATACCTACGTATATACTCATTATATACGTTTGTATATATCAAGTATATTCATACTTATATACTTGTACATATACAGTGCATGTCATGCGCCACATGACTGAAAAGAAATATCAGCACACAACAAGAGCTAGCACAAGAGGCCTAGTATTGCATTGCCAGAACATCCAACTCTACATGGTAAGTAGAAACCTAGTATCATTAACAAATTGCACAGGCTTTAGACTTTACGAAAACTAATTGACAAATGGAAAATAAAAAAAGTTGCCTAGTGAAAATCAGAATAGTACATGTCCAGACAAACAAAATTTTTATTTTCCAAAACATAACAAAAAAATAACACGTGCCAGAACAAAATAATACAATCTCCAATGACCTTGATGCTAATTCAATCACAACATGCATTCTATCTTATAAATCTAATATGCTCTCGAAGATAAATTTTCATCATGTATTTCTTCTTCTGTGTGGCATTGTACTTTGTCTCTTTTATAGGTTTGGTTGTATTAAGAATCAGACACTTAAATGGATGTATTTATATTATTGAACATGATATAAAATAGGAGAAATAAAAGTGATAATACCACCACCACCATCATTTCAGCTAACATGTTGGAGACTGCCCCATGACACATGATGTTTTTTTAAAGAACAAAAGTTAAAGTGTTTGGAGCATGCCTTCAATATAAGCACTACACTACCTAGAATAGATATAAGTGAAATAAAAATACATAAATTAAAATTGTGCAATAAATATAATGAATATTATATATATTCATCACCTCAAACTTCATAGAAAAAAGAAATTAAGATACTCCAGATAGTTCTCATGAAAATCTTTGCCAACAATTGTGATGAGAATGGTTATTGTCTGGCCCAGCATGTGCCCAACACAGAATAGCCTGGGTTTGAACCAAGAGAGCCAAGCATGCCCTAGTCAGGGCCTGTCCATGGCACTTGGTCCACCTCAGAAGGGCCGATGCCCTGGACCCTGAACTGCTATGGGCCATGTTTCCTAGATAGTGTGTGTAGGCTGCATGTGTTGAGCATGATGGCAGCATTATATATATATATTATAAATAACATAGATGTGTTAAGTGTTATGTGTATCTTTATATACACATAATATAATTATTGTGTATTTTAATATACAAAATACATACATAATGTATATAGAATGTACATACAATGTGTATATACACTCATATTGAATATATACATATACAGATTGTATATAGAAAGAAATTATTGTGTAGATACATGTATAAATAATGTAAATACAAAATATATACACACATACCTACTATATAGAAAATTTAAAATTATGAATTAAAAAAAACATTAAAAAAATTATTTAAATTAAAATTATAATTAATACTTATAAAAATAAAATATGGTAACATAATCATTCAAAATAAAACTAAAACATAAAAAATATTACAAATCATTAAGTCATAAAATGATACAAATTATAACATCATTTTCAATCTAACTATTATGATATGTACACCTTTAAATTTTATCATATACATCATCATATGTATTTTTTTGTAATGTATGAATTTAGTTTTCAAGACTCATCATATCTTAATCTTTCTATCATAACAAATTTTCAATAATATTGATTATAATTTGACTTTCCTATCTAAAATAATATTCACAATCATAAATATGATAGATTTTAATATACACTAAACTTAGTAAAGATCAGCTAATCACGAGACATTTTAGATATCACGAAAAAAATTTTATATAATTTTTGCAAACTCAATGCATCAAGATTCTTCATGTCCTCTAAAAAAGTAGAACAATAATTGATGTCTAAGTATTTTAATAGGTTATAAAGAATGATATTCGACAAGCCAACCTATAACTTACATCTATCTTATTTGAATTAAAAAGTTATCATCTTCAGATACTTCATAATCATAATTTCATTAAACAAAAATAATTATTTTCTTAATATTTAAATAAATTTTTAATTAATTATAAATTTTACTTTTTTAATCTTATAGCTAATTAATCCATAATATAAATGTAAAGAGTTTTTATAGTTATACATATAGTAAGATACAATTATTTATATTTATATGTTATTATACATATAGTATATATAGTTATAAATAGTTATATATAGTTAACCATATAGTTATATATAGATATATTCATACAAGAAGTTATATGTAGTTGTACATAAATATATACAAAGTTATAAACAAATATATAGATTTACATATATATATATATATACATATATGTATACATAATAACAAATATACTTATATTTAATTATATAGAGTTTATATAGTTATACAAATATTTATATATAGGTATACACATAAAGTTTACTATTAGATATAACAGATGAAGAGTTTTAGAATACTACAAACCTTGCAAAATTTTGATTTAATGCAAACTATGCTAAATTCTACATCACTAAAAACTCTATGTCATGATTTTGCAAATCTTAATGTCATAAATATATAATACTGTAATATATTTGTACATATATACTGTAGTATATATGAATATATATACTGATATATATGTACATATACATATATAAGAGTATATATGTATACACTGGTATATATGTATAAGTACATATATACTGGTATACATGTAAAAGTATTTATACGTACATATATACTGGTATACATGTACAAGTATTTATACGTACATATATACTCAGTAACTGTACATATACACTGCAGTGTATATGAAAATATATACGTGTATACATATACACTATAGTATATATGTACATATATGTACATTTGCATTGCAGAGTATTTATGTACAAGTATGTACATATATACTGGTAAATACTTATACATATATACCAGTATATATGTATATGTTCATAGAATATATGTACATATATACTCAATCAAGTTTCATGTGTAAAATTACTTGGCTACTCAAAGGATATTTTCATGTAGATATCAAGTGAATAAGCAAAGCACAAACAATATCATAAAGCAATATAAAATAGAAATCCATAATAGTCTATAGAAGTTTATAAAATAGCCTTTGAAGAAATATAATAGCGAACATAATATGATTACAAGTTTCAAATTTTGTGATCATTTTTTCAGCATTCATTAGTTTAATAAGGAAAAAGAAAGCAGTTTGTGATGGCTATCAGTAATATCATACCTAATTTTTGAGGCTGGTTTGCATTGATCCATAGCTCCAAGTCCTCATTTTAAGCAACATCAAACTCATGAGATTTGTATGATTTCATTACCAACTCATGTAGCTTTCCCGAGTGTACCTAATGAACCGAGGATGCAAATTGTTAAATAAATTGGAGCTTATATTACTCTCATTATTATAGGAACATTGTGATATGATTACAAGTTTCAAATTTTAATAATATTTTATTAGCATACATTAGTTTTATAAGGAACAAAAAGTAGTATATGATAGCTATCATCCAAATCATACCTAATTTTTGAGGCTGTTATGCATTGATCCATAGCTCCAAGTAATTATAAGTAGATATACATAAATGGATACAAAGTTATAAACAAATATATAGATTTACATATATGTATACATAGTTACAAATATAGTTATATTTAATTATATAGAGTGTTATATAGTTATACAAATATTTATATATATTTATACACATATAGTTAAACATAATGTTGTATGTTGTTATACATGTAAATATAAATATAGTTACACGTGGTTATACATATAGTTACACATATAGTTATACTTATATTTATACATGTAGATATATGTATATATATATTTTTATAATTTTATATAATTATACATATAGTTATGTATAGGTATGATAAAATAAAATACATTTTTATATACTAATATATACAAATGTATATTAAATATAAGTTGTAAATTATATATTTAAATTAAGTTATGTATAAAGCTTTCAAAGTTATACATATAATAACATATAATAATATATAGTTGTATGTTATTATACATATAGTAAATATAGCTGTAAATATTTTTTATAGTTAAACATATAGTTATATATAGATATATTCATACCAATAGTTATACATAAATATATAAAGTTATAAACAAATATATAAATTTACATATATGTATAGATAGTTACTAATATAGTTATATTTAATTATATAGAGTGTTATATAGTTATTCAAATATTTATATATAGTTATACAAATATTTATATATAATTATACACATATAGTTAAAATAATGTTGTAAGTTGTACACATGTAATTTATAAATATAGTTATATGTGGTTATACAAATAGTTACACATATAGTTACACATATAGTTATACTTATATTTATAGATGGAGGTATATATATTTTTTCATTTAATTTTATATATGTATACATATAGTTATCTATAGGTATATATAGTAAAATACATTTTTATATACTAAAATATAAAAATGTATATTAAATATATGTTGTTAATTCTATTTTTTAATTTTAGTTATGTATATTATTTTATAGTTATACATTTAGTCAGAGACAATTATTTATAGTTATATATTCTTATACCATTGGGATCCAATGGCAAAAAGATACAAAATAGAAAACAAACAAGCTCGGCTTACAATAGATTAGTGTAAAGTAAATGAGGTCTTGTATTTCAGGCGTGAAATATATAAATATAAATATAATTTGAATCCCCCTAGAAATATATGATGTCATCCACATAATAGAACAAAACTCAGGCAAAGTATGCAAAAATTAGATCCACATCCTGGTATGTCAACAAAGTTTGTCTCATCCTGCTAAAATTGTTTATGACTTGCTCACAATGTAATTGGAAAGCTAATCAAGACCTTCATAAAGGCCATCGCCAAAGGTAGCACAAGAGTTCTAAATGTATCAATGGCATTGGAAAGAGAGTGAAGTCCTAGCTTGTCACTAATTTCAGCTGCATTCATAGCATTGAAAAGATCTTGCTTATTGGAAAACACTAGAAAAACTGCATTTCGAAGCTTTTCATCATTTAGCAACCTATGCAACTCATCTCTAGCTTCAACAAAACAATTTCTATCATTGTCGTCCACCACAAATATAAAACATTGGGTATTTTAGAAGTAATCCCTCCAAAAAGGGTGAATCTTGTCTTGACCCCCAACATCCCACATAGTGAAATTGATGTTTTTGCATTCAATAGTCTCTAATTTGAAGAAAATAGTAGGAATTGTGGTGAAAATTTCACCAAGCTTCAACATATACATAATGGTTGTCTTACTCCTAGCATCAAGACCTAGCATCAAAATCCATATCTCCTTGTTGGCATATAGCCTACTTAATAGCTTTGTGAACATCAACCCCATTTCTTCCACTAAATCTCAATCCATTTGTCATATGGCAGTAAAGAGATCTAATGAGAGAAAGAAACAAAATCAATATACCTCAAGAGATAGTCACTAGAGAGTGAGGTCAACCTCTATATGTTCTTATACCTATAGTATATATAATTAAAAATAGAGTTATATAGTAAAACATATAATTATAAATAGATATATTCATACAAGTAGATAAAAGTAGTTATACATAAATATATATAAAGTTATAAATAAATATATAGATTTAATTATATGAATACATACATGTATACATAGATACAAATATAGTTATATTTAATTATATAGAGTATTAGATAGTTATACAAATATTTATATATAGTAATACATATATAGTTATAAATATGTATGTAGTTAAAAGATATAGTTATATATAACATTTTTATAGATATACATTTAGTAAAATACAATTATATATAGTTATAAATTATTAAACATATGATATATTTTGTTAAAAATATAATTATATAGAATTACACATATAGTTATATAAAATTATATAGTTAAAAAAATAGTTATTAATATAGTTATAAAAATAATTTACATAGTTACAAATATAGTTAAATATAATTATGAAGAGTTTTATATAGTTATACAAATATTTATAAATAGTTATCATATACTATGGTAAGAACGCGCTCTCAAATGCCCAATTTAATTATAACACTATAGAGAAAGAACTTGTATCAATAATCTTTTCTTTTGGCAAGTTAATATCATATTTAGTGGGAACCAAAGTCATAGTATATACTAAATATTCTATAATCAAATATCTCATAGAAAAGAAAGATGTCAGGCCTAGAATGATATGATGAATTTTACTTTTATAATAGTTTGAACTAGAGATATTAGAAAAGAAATGTACATATAATCAAAATTAAAAATAGCTTATCAAGACTAGAAAAAGAGATAGAAAAGTTGTTGAAGAAGATATTAGATAGATTTTTTTGAACAAATTATAATATTGAATGAAAATGTAACTCTATGGTATGTAGTATTGAATGAACTTTATCATTGCAAGGAGTACTCTGATCAAAATTTGAGACAAAGTATTATAGATGGGAGATCAGTAGTATCTTGCAATAATGTCACTTTTCTCTCCTGCTCTCACGAATTTGTCGAACATGTTAATATTTATGTTCTCAATTATTTTTCTTCGCAAAATTAATGTTGATATTTATATATATATGCATAAATATATATGTGCATATACACTACCCTACACACACACATTTATACATTCATATACATTACTATACATTATATATCAGCATACACATTTTTGTACTTTTGTATAAATTCACACATGTATCTACATTTTCAAAGTAGTGTGTATATATTTGCATGCATGCAAATACTATTGTACTCCCACAAAAACATACACATATACCTATATACATTATGTATTTTTAAAGTTACATATGAAACTATTATATATATGTGTGTGTGTGTGTGTGTGTGTAAATGTATTTAAAATTTTTTGATTTTGAAAATTTAATTAAAATAAAATATTATATATTGTACACAATTTATAAAATATTGTAAATTATTTATATTTCAAACAAATATTTGTGTGTGTGTGTGTATGCATGTGTGTGCGTGTGTGAAGCATATTAATGTGTAAAATGAAATTTTGAATTATATATATGAGCTTATATTTTATTCAAATAGTTGTTTTTTAATATTTATATTAAAATAACTATCATTATACTCATATAAATAAATGAAGTTGACATATTTGTAAATTATTTTATTTTTACAATTATGTTAAAAATGAAAATATAGTTCATAAATAGATAATATTGTTTTTGTTTTTCTATATAATTTTTTTATTATAATATTAATGTCTATGATAAATTTTTACCTGTTATTTATTGTTATTAATAAATTATTAGAAAGTTTAAAATTCAAACAAATATAATGTAGTGCAGATATATAAATGTTTTTAATGTTTCTTAAAAAATCAATTATTTCTTTAATTATGTTCATACAAAATAGATTACCATATAAATATATGAGTAAATTTTTCTACAATTAATTATTTTTTTTATTTTATTCAAAATATATAAATGACCATATAGATATATGAATTTGCTTATTTAAATTATTATTTTTAAATTTTTTTTTCAAATTGAATACATGACATTGTTTTATTTCTGTAATTAATAGATACATTTCAAACATTGTTTATTTATAATAAATATAACATATTGCATATTATGAGGTGCAATTTTTATTTTGTAAATAAATTTTATTTTTAAAGTTTTATCTTTGTAAAATGAAACTACATCACATATATATTTTAAAAATTTTTTATAATATTTATTTCATAGACATATTGTTATTTGTTTTGAAATTTACAACATAAATTTTAACAAATGAACAATTTATTAGAAATCAAATTTAGTTAAATGATATTAAGTGAAACAAAAATGCAAACCCTAAACATATTAAAGCGTAAAGATTAATACAAACTTATAAAAATACAATAAAAATACATTTAAGGTTGAAAAAAGTAATTTTAAGTTCCTAAAATATTTTGGAAAATGATAAAGATTTATACAATATCCAAAAAAACATGTATGAATGAGAAGAATGATATGAATGGATATTAAGTTTCTGAAGCATGTACTTATACATGTTGTAGATATAGTTATATATAATGGACACCAATAAAAATGTAGGGTTACTCCTAATGACCTAACCTGATCCAGAATCTTATTTGCGTAGGATTTCCACCTCACATTGGTCTCACTACATCCATTCTTAGGTTTGATTTGTTGAGATGATGGTAGAAAGATGTGTTCAGAGGTTTGAGGATCTAGAAAATGTCTAGTTCTTATTAAAATTATCATATCTAATAATTTTAAAATATATGAGTGTGTACTCTTGCTTTTTAGGCATGCTTTGCATGTGCTTCTTATTAAAGTGAAAAATAATAGTCTTGTTTTGTATTTTTTTCTTAAAAAACAATAATTAAAGGAAGGATTCTGCTAGTAGAAGCTGATAATCACTCCAATTTGGGCTTTTCATTTTTTGAAGCATTCATGTTCAATACGATGGCTCATATTCGTGCTGAGGTGGATCATTTTGATTCTTCAACAATAAATTAACAAGGTCAAGACTTGAGGTAGGTTATTATTTTTTTTTTATCGTACGAAGTTGTGATATAGAAATATGGCATGATTCCTTTACTGGTGACCAGAGGAGCTAGGGGAATGAAAGGAATGTCAATTTCATGAGTAGATTATACTTTATGCAATGTTGTTAGATGTATTGATGAAGAAGATGTAATATAATTTTGTTATGTTTTTGTTTTAACAATATAATATATAGTATCAAAAAAATTTATTAATTACTATTATTTTTTGTTAATTATAAATTATGGTTTATAGTTTATGTTTTTATTTAATTTAATATAAAAACTTAAAAATATGTAATCAATTTTTTTGTAAAAAAATAAAATAGTAAAAATAATTTTAGAATGATGATAGCTTAGGATTTTTCCCTCCATGATTTAGTTAAATACTTTTCTGTAAATCTAAAATATGATCAAATTAGCAAGGGAAAAAATTAATTTAGCTAAGGAATCTTATGTCGTTAAAAATTTTTTGATAGAGAATTTTCGAACATTAATTTTTGCGATGAGCACATTAGTTTTAGAAAACTTCGGTCATTAATCCATCATTATTCTGTTTTAGCAATAGAAAAATCCTATTTAGCTAGGGAATTTTTCCAAGTTATTTGAAATTTTTTTGTAATGATATCTATTTGTCTATCTACCTAATAGTATATCTGTAAATCTATTTATCTAACTATTTGTCTATCTTTTATCTGCCTGTATATCTACATATCTATATATCAATATAAAATCTATTTTTCTATTTGTCTATCTACCTATATATCTTTTTATCTATCTATATATGTATTTATCTATCTATCTACCTGTATGTCTATCTATCTATCTATCTATCTATATGTCTATCTGTCTATCTATCTATGTATTTCTCTCTCTATTTGTCTAATTCTCTATCTATTTAACTATCTATCTATCTTTATGTCTATCTATATTTCTTTCTATCTATTTTTCTATAAGTCTATTTGTCTATTTGCCTGAATCTCTAATTACCTATTTTTATATCTTTGTAATTGTCTAGCTATATATCTTTCAATTTGTATATCTTTCTAACTATATTTTGTTTCGGTCATCAGTCTTTTAGTTAATATATATATATATTTTTATCTACATATCTATCTATTTATTTATCTATCTACCTATCTATTTGTCTACCTATTTCTCTATCTATTTGCATATTAGTTTATATGTCTATCTGTCTATTTGACTATATATCTATTTTACTAACTATCTAACAATTTAACTATCAATCGAACTATCACTCTATTAGTCAATATTTTTCTATCATTATATTTATCTTCCTATCTATCTATTTATCTAACTATCTGTCTGTCTGTCTATCTATCTATCTATCTATATATCTATCTTTTTGGTTATCGATTGATCGATCTATCTATCTATATATTTTACTATCTGTCTATATGTATATCTGCAATTCTGCATTTATATCCATCTCCCTATCTACCTATTTTTTTATCTAACTAACTTTATTTTTTCTATTTGTCTATCTATCTATCTTTATATCTATCTCTTTCTCTTTCTATTAGTCTATTTATCTATCTATCTATCTATTTCTCTGTCTATATGTCTATAATTATATTTTTCTATCTATCTATCAACCAATCTATCTATTTGCCAATCTGTATAGCTATCTATCTATCTATCTATCTAATATACCTATTTGTATAACTATCTAACTCTCTAACTCTTTAACTATTAATCAGACTATTAGTATATCAGTCATTATATTTAACTTTCTATGAATCTATCTATCGATCTAACTATCTATTTAGCTATCTATCAAATTATCTATCAGACTATCTATCTATATATCTATCAATCTGTCAATCTATTTATCCATCTTTCTTCCTATCTACTTATCAGCCTATTTATTTATCTCTCTATCTTTTTATATATCTATTTGTGTATCTATCTATCTACCTTTTTATCTATTTTTTTATCAGGCAATTTGTCTATCTATCTATCTGTCTATCTATCTATCTATTTAACTATCTCTATCTATCTATTTGTCTAAGTGTATAACTAGTGATCTGTCTATTTGTCTATTTGGAATTCTATCTATCTATCAATTTATATATATATATATATCTTTCTACCTATCTATCTAAATGTCTATCTTACTATCAATCTATTTATTTATTTATTTATCTATTTATCTATCAATCTATCTCTCTATTAGTATATTTGTTTATCTGTTTATCTTCCCATTTATCTATCTGTATATCTGTCTATATGATTATCTATCTATCTATCTGGCTATCTTTCAATCTATCTATCAATATATATGTATATATATTTGTCAAACTATCTATATCTTTATCTACTTATCCTCCAATCTACTTTTTTGTCTATCAATATATATGTTTATTTGTCATTCTATAAATCTATCTATCTGTCTATTTTTTTAACAGACTATCTATCTATCTATCTAGCTGTCAATATGTTAATATGTCTAACGTTTTAATTATGTATCTATTTGTCAATCAATCTATCTATCTATCTATATATATGTCTATCTATCTGTCTATCAATAAATTTTTATATTTGTATATATGTTTATATGTCTATTTATTTATTTGTTTATCTATCCATCTATCTGTCTATCTATCTACCCATCTATCTATCTATTTACCCATCTATCTATCTACCCATCTATCTCTCTACCTATCTCTATATCTTTTTATGTATTTATCTATGTGTCTATATGTCTATTTGTCTATATATTTATTTTCCTAACTACCTGACATTTTAACTATCAATAGAACTATCAGTCTATAAGTAAATCTATGTATCTATTTATCTATCCATATATCTATCTCCTATCAATCAATCAATTTGTCTGTCTATCTATCTATCTATTTATCTATCTAACTATTTGTCTATCTATATATCTATCTTTCTACTCATCTACATATCTACAAATTTGTTGATCAGTCTATCTTTCTATTTATCTATCGATCTATTAATCTATCTATATATTCATCTTTATATCAGTCTATTTTTCAATATATGTATCTATCTATCTATTTATCTATCTATGTATATATATGTCTATCATTATATATGTCTATGTGTGTATCAATCAATTAATCTATTTTTCTATCTCTATGGCTATCTATCTATCTTTTTATCTTTTTTTCAATATATTTATTTGTCTACCTTTATATCTATCTAACTCTATAACTATCAATCAAATTATCAGTCTATCTATCTATCTATTTATAATTCTCTATATCTATCTATCTATCTTTGTATCTATCTTTTTATTAGGATTATTGTCTACCTATCTATCAATCAATCTTTCTATCTATATATCTTTCAATTTTTTTATCTATACATATGTCTATTTATATAACTAACTATCTATTTATCTATCTATCTACCTATGTCTCTATTTGTCAATTTGGATATCTATCTATCTGCCAATTTATATATATACCTATCAATCAATCTATCTATCTATTTATCTATCCTACTATCTTTCAATCTATCAATCTGTCTATCTTTTTATTTATCTAACTTTTTGTTTATCAATCAATCAATCTATCTATCTATCTATCTTCCCATTTATCGATCAGATGATTTATCTAACTATCTATCTTTCTAGCAGCCTATCTTTATATCTATCTCTCTTACTATATGTCTATATATATATATATGTTAAACTATCTATATTCTTATCTGCTTATCCTCATATTTTTTTTGACTATCTATCTATATGTTTTACTGCCAATGTATAAATCGATTTATTTGTCTATTTGTTTTATAGTCTATCTATCTATCTATCTAGTTATCTATATGTTAATATGTCTAACTATCAGAATTATATATCTATTTTTTGATAAATCTATTTATCTATTTATCTATCAATCTATCAATCAATCAATCTATCTATCTGTTATTCTATCTATATGTCAATCAATCTATCTATCTGCTAACTATCTATGTGTCTAATTTTGTATCTATTTATCTATCTGTCTACATATATATCTATTTAATCTATCTTGTTATCAATTTGTCTATTTGTTTATTTTTTTTTATCTATCTATGTATCTGTTTATATATATATATATATATATATATATATATATATATATATATATATATATATATATCTATCTATCTATCTATGTGTATGTATATCTCTGTATGTCTATTTATCTATGTATCTATGTATATAATAGTCTATCTATCTATCTATCTATTTAAGTTTCTATCTATCTATCTATTTATCTATCTCTATATCGATCTATCTATCTATTTATCTATCTCTATATTTGTTTATCCATTTATCCGTCTTTCGATCTATATGTATATTTGTGTATCTGTGTATCTATCTATATATCTATCTATCAGTCTATTTATCTATCTGTCTATGGATATATGTATCTATCTGTCTATCTATCTAAATATCTATATTATTATCTATTTATCTCTCTAACTTTCAGTTTGTATATCTTTCTATCTATCAATTTATATATTTTTTTATCTATATATATGACTATTTCTCTATTAGTTTTTCTGTCTATCTCTCTATCTCACTATCTTTCTATTTGTCTATTTATATATCTTACAATCTTTTGATATGTCTATCTATCTAGTTTTCTATATATTTATTTGTTTATTAGTCTTTCTATTTATTTATGTATTTGTCTATATGTATAACTATATATATGAGTATCTATTAATTTGTCTTTCTATCTATATGTGTATCAATCTATCTGTCTATCTATCCTTCTGTCTATCTATCTGTATATCTATGTGTCTATCTATGAATCTTTCTATTTGTAAAATGTCTATTTGTTTGTCCATCTATCTATATATCTATCTAGATATCTATCTATTTGTCTATCTGTGTATCTCTCTAAATAACTATTTGTCTATCCCTCAAGCTATTTATATTTTTATCTTTCTATCTTTTTATATGTTTAATGATTTATCTATCTATCGATATATCTTTCTTTATGTATATTTTTTATCAATCTATCTACCTTTTGGTTTATCTATCAATCTATATATATATCTATCTATCTATTTATCTGGCTATATGACAATATGTGTATCTATATATCTATCTATCTATTTATATTTTTGTTTATCTATCTTTCTGACTATTTTTTATCTATCTATATGTATATATGGCTATTTATTTATCTGTCTATCTTTCTCTCTTGGTATCTATCTATCTGTCTGTGTCTTTGTGACAATGTGTCTAGGTGTCTATGTATCTATGTCTCCATGTGTCGAAATGTATATGTGTCAATGAGTCTATGTGTCTATGTGTATATGTATTTATTTCTCTCTAGGTCTAGGTGTCTATCTATCTATGTATATATCTACCTATGTATATATCTACCTATATATATATATATATATATATATATATATATATATATATATATATATATATATATATATATGTTTATCAAACTTTCTACATATATATTTATCAATCTATCTATCTTCCTATCTATTTATTTGTAGCTCTATATATTTGTATATGTTTCTATTTATCTTTCTATCTACTTGCCTACCTGAATATCTATTTATTTTTCATTTTATCTATTTTTCACCCTGATATCTAATTATCATTATATCTATCTATCAGTCTGTCTGTCTGTCTATCTATCTATCTATCAATTAGTCTATCTATCTATCTTTCTGTATATCTTTCTTTCTATCACTCTATTCATCTATTAGACTATCAGTCTATCTATCTATTTGATTAATGATCTAAATGTCTATATCTCTAACTATCTATCTGTCTATCTATCTATTTATCTTTCTATTTTTCTATCTATCTCAAAGTATATTTTTCTATCAATCTTTTAGTATATAATTCTATTAGTATATGTGTCTATCTATTTATCTGTCTATCTATCGATCAATCAATATATTTATCTAAAAGTCTACTTGTCTATCTGTCTACCTTTCTATCTATCTATTTATCTATCTAACTATCTTTCTTTCAATCACTCTATTCATCTATTAGACTATTAGTTTATCTATCTATTTGTCTAACTATCTAAACGTCTATATCTCTAATTGTCTATCTGTCTATCTTTCTATCTATCTTTCTATTTATCTATCTATCTATATTTCTATAATAATCTTTTAGTATATAATTCTATTAGTATATGTGTCTATCTATTTATCTATCTATCTATCGATCAATCTATCTATCTACATATCTATCTGTCTAATACTCTACTTGTCTATCTGTATATCTTTCTATCTATCTATCTTTCTTTCTTTCTATCTTTATATCTATCTATATCTCTTTATGTATTTTTATCTATTAATCATTCTATCAATCTATGTTTCTATGTATCTATCTATCTATATATCAATATATATGTTTATCAATCAATCAATCTGCCTATCTATATTTATATATATCTATCAATTTGTGAATCTATCTATATGTCTATCTATCTATCATTTTTTTGTATATTTATTGATTTGTGTCTCTATTTATCTATCTATCTATGTGTCTATCTAACTTTTTGTTTTTCTGTCTATGTATTTATTTGTCTATCTTTCTATCTATTTATTTATCTATAATCATATGTATTTATCTCTATATCTATCTATTGTCTATCTTTCTATCTATCCATTTATCTTTCTTTCTATCTTTTATGTATTTCTTTATATTTTTATATCTATTTGTCTATGAATCTATCTATCTATCTATTTATAAGTCTGTTTGTCTGTCAAACTATCTATCTGTCTATTTGTTTATATATCTATCTTACTAATTGTATATTTATCTATCCATCAATCTATCTATGTATCTATGTATCTATCTATCTATCTATATATATGTCGAACTATCTTTCTGTAAATCAATCTATCTATCTATATGTTTATCTATCTTTTTGTTTATTTATCTATCTGTCGATCTTTCTATATTTTTATCTATCTATCTAATTGATTAATTGTATTTTTTTCTATTAGTCACTCATTAAATTTGTCTATCTATCTATATATCTACCTATGTATTTATCTATCTATCTTTATATTTATTTATCTAACTATCCAAATGTTTTTCTATCTATCTATTGATCTGTCTGTATGTCTATTTGCTATCTGTCTATATATCTATATATGTATTTATCTATCAATCTATATATCAATCTATGTCTATTTGTCTATATATCTTTCTATCTATTTAACTACCTATCTATAGATTTATATCTCTATCTATCTATCCTTCTATTTATTTGTCTAATTGATTATATATCTCTCTAACTAAATTTGTAACTATCAAACTATCTATCTTGATATCTATCAAAGTGTCTATCTTTTAATCTATCTATCTATCTAATTGTCTAAATATCTTTTCTATGTGTTAGAATATCAATAAATCTATATATTTGTCTATCTCTCTATATATCTATGTACTATCAATCTATGTGTCTATCTATCTATCTTTTATATATCTATTTATCTATATATTTGTCTTAATTATATCTCTAACTATCTATTTATCTATCATTCTATTAGTCTATCAATCAATATGTCTATCTATCAGTCTGTCTATTTATCTATCTGTTTATGTAACTATCTTTCTATTTGTCAAACTATCTATATGTCAATTATTAATCTATGTATATGTCTATCTATCAATCAATTTTTATAACTATCTAACTATTTATCTATTTATATGTCTATCTATCTGTATTTATATCTATCTATCTTTCTATTATTTTATCTATCTATCTATATATATTTTTGTTAATCTACTTATCTATATATTTATTTTTCTGTCTATATATATATATATATATATATATATATATATATATATATCTATCTAATTGTCTATCTAGCTAGTTATCTATCTGTCTGTCTTTCTATCTCTTTTGTCTATCAGTCTATTTATCTATCTATCTAACTATATGTCTATCTATATATTTGAATATATGTATATCTATCTATCTATATATTTGTCTATCAATTTATTAATATATATTTGTTTATCACACAATCTATATATCTAGCTATCTATCTATCTATCTATCTAACTGTCTATAAATCTATCTTTCTATCTATCTATTTGTTTATCTTTTTATTTATATATTTCTCTATTTACTTATCTCTCTATCTACTTATATATTTATTTGTCTATCTGTATATATGTCTCTCTTTGTATCTATCAATCTATCTTTATCTATATGTCTACGTTTCTATGTTTCTATGTTTATTTGTCTGTCTCTATGTGTCAATGTGTTATTGTTTCTATGTGTCTATGTACCTATGTATTTATCTATCAATCTATCTATTTAATTGTCAATCTATATATTTATTAGTTTATATATCTATCTATCTACCTATCTGTCTATTTGTCCATCTATATATCTCTCTATATTTCTAATTATATATCTATATACATGTTTATATATCTATTTATTTATTTATTTTTCTATCTATCTATCTTTCTATATGTCTATCTACCTATTTGTCTCTCTATCTAGGTTTGTATTTGTCGATTTTTCTATCTGTCTATCTATCTTTCTTTCAATCTGTCTTTTCACTATATTTGTATTCATCTATTAAACTAGCTATCTATCTATATATGTATCAATCTATATATCTATATGTCTATCTATCTAACTCTTTATCTATATGTCTATCTATCTAACTCTTTATCTATATATCTATCTTTCTATCTTTCATTTTATTTGTCTATATGTTTCTTTATATATATATATATATATATAATATAAGTCTATTAAACTATGTAGTAATTTATCTATCTATCTATCAATTGATCAATCAATCAATCTATCTACTTATCTATTTGTTTATCTATCTATAGTTTATCTTATTATCTATTTATGAATTTACTATCTATCTATCTATTTGTCTATCTGACTATCTATTTATCTATGTATCTATTTATCTATCTATATGTCTATCTAAAAATCTATCTATATGTCTATCTATCTAATTGTATATATGTCTATATGTCAATCTATCTCTCTATGTAACTATCTATCTGTCTATCTATCTAACCATCTAACTATCTTTCTATCTATAAGTCTTTTAGTATATTAGTCATTTTACCTATATATATATATATATATATATATATATATATATATATATATATATATATATATATATATATCTATCTATCTATTAGTCTATCTAATTGTCCATTTGTATATATCTATCTATTTATCTATTTAACTATCAAATTATCTATCAGTCTATTAGTTTATTAGTCTATCAGTTTATAAGTCTTCTTGTCTATTTATTTATCTATCTACCTTTATATTCTTCTATCTATCTATCTATCTATTTGTCTATCTATCTATCTATCTATCTATTTGTCTATCTATTTATCTATTTATATACATATCTATGTAACTATTTATCTGTTTATCTGACTATTTGTCGATGAGACTTTCTAACTATTTGTCGATCATTCTATATGTCTATCAATGTATTTTCTATATGTCTATTTGTCTGTCTATCTATCTATTTATCTATCTATTTATCTATGTGTCTAACAATCTATCTGTCTATCTAGCTATCTATTTATATCTCTAACAATCTAACTATATATTTTTTTATCAGTCTAATAGTCTATCTATCTATCCGACTATCTATATATGTGTTTATGTGTATATCTATCTTATTTTCTATCTATCTATTTGCCTATCAGTCTATCTATCTTTATATCTATCTATATATCTATATATCTATCTTTCTTTCTTTCAAGCTATATATATATTATCTATATATCTATTATCTATATATCTATCTACTTGTCTATATATCTATGTATTTGTCTATATGTCAATCTCTCAATCTCTCTATTTGCCTTTATGTTTATCTGTCTATAAGTCTATGTGTCTATATATCTATATCTAACTAATTATCTATATGTCTATCTGTCTATATGTCTATCTATCTATCTATCTATATGTCAATCTATCTATCTATAATTCTATTTATATGTTTATCTATCTATCTGTCAATATGTTTATCTATATATCTATCCATCAACCTATCTATCTATAAGTCTATATATATATATATATATATATATATATATATATATATATATATATATATATATATATATATATATCTCTCTCTCTCTCTCTCTCTATCTATCTATCAAAGTATATAACTATCCAACTAATTTTCATTCTATCTATCTATCTATCTATCTATCTATCTAACTTTCTAACACTCTTTCTATCTTTCAGTATATCAGTCAAACTGTCTATATATATAAATATCCTTTTGACAATCTCTATATGTATCAATTTGTCTGTCTATCTATCTATCTGTCTATCCACCCTTCTATCTAAGAATCTATTTATCTATGTCTATCTATCTATCTTTTTATTTATTTATCTATCTATCTATCTTTTTATCTATCTATCTATCTATCTATGATTATATGTATCTATATATTTGTCTATCTATCTATCAATCAATTTGTCTATCTATCTATTTGTCTACTATCTATCTGTCAATCTGCCTATCTATCTATATATATATCTCACTTTATCTATCTTTTTGTATATCAGTCTATAAGTCAATGTGTCTATCTTTCTATCGGTCTGTCAATCATTCTATATGTTTATATATCTATTTGCCTTACTATTTATATGTCTATATTTTTATCTATATATCTAGAAATCTATTTATCTTTCTATCTATATATTTGCCTATATGTATAACTTTCTATTTTACTATTTTTTATTTGTCTATGAATCTATTTGTCTATCAATAAATCTATCAATCTATAAATTTATCTATATGTTTATCTTTATATCTGACTATTTCACTAATAACTAAAAATCTATATGTCTATCTATGTATCTACCTATTTATCTATCTGTCTAACTATTTAACTATCTTTTTAACCTATTACTCTATTAGTCTATCTATCTCTATATCTATCTATATATCTATCTATATATCTATTTACCTATTTATTTGAGTATTTGACAATCTATCTATTTATTTATATGTCTATATATCTATTTTTCAATCTATCAATCTATGTATGTATATATGTATCTATCTATCTGTCTGTCAATCTATATATCAATCAATCTTTCTTTCTTTATATCTATATGTGCATATGTCTATTTGTTTATTTATATATCTATAAATATATATATATATATATATATATATATGTCTATATGTTTATCTATATGTCTATTTAAATGACTTTCTGTATATCTATTTAATTGTCTATCTATCTATTTATCCGTGTCTATCTATCAAACTATCTAGCTGCCTATTAGTCTATTAGTATAATTTTATATCTATCTTTTTGTCTATTTATTTTTATCTTTATGTGTCTATCTGTCTATCTATGTGTCTAATTTTTTATTTATCTATCTTTCTATCTCATGTTTGTTTATCTATCTATTTTTCTATCTATCTATGTATCTATCTGTCTATTTGTGTCTTTGTCTATCTATGTATGTTTCTATGTGTCTATCTAGCTATCTATTTGCCTAACTATGTATGTATGTATCTATCTGTCTATCTGTCTGCTTGTCTGTTTCTCTATATTATTTATATATATATATATATATATATCTATCTATATATGTATTTGTATATCTATCTATATGTCTATTTGTCTATCTGTTTATATATTTATCTATTAATCTATTTTACTATCTATCCATCTATCTATCTTTCTATTTATATGTCTATATGGATATCTAACTATCTATCTATCTATTTGTATATATGTTTGTGTCAATCTATCTATTTATGTATTTATCTCTCTATCAATCTATCTATCTAACATTCTTGCTAGCTTTCTATCTATCAATCTATTAATCTATCAGCCAATCAATCTATCTATATATTTATATTTTTATATATTTATCTATCTATCTATGTATCTATCTATTTGTCTTACTATCTATATGTATATCTAGTTGTATGTTTATTAGTCTATCAATTTATAAGTCTATTTGCCTATTAAATTATCTATCTATCTGTCTATTTTTCTATTTATTTATCTATCTATTTATTTATCTACCTATCTATCTAACTCTCTATCTGTCTATTTCTATGGCAATCTATCTATATATCTATATTTCTAAATATCTATCTATCTATTTGTCTATTTATCTATCTTAATATCTATATATATGTCAATCGATCTTTCTATATTTCTATCGCTCTCTATCTATCTTTCTGTCTATTAGTCTATCTACCTAACTTTTGATCTATTTAACTATCTATCTATCTATTTGACTATCTGTATATCTATCTATTTATCTATCTTTCTGTCTATCTATCTATCTATTTATCTATATAATTTTATATCTATCTAAGTGTCTAATATCTATCTCTAATTTTGTATATTTGACTATTTTTCTATTTGACTTTTTGTCTATCTATCTGTTTGTATCTATCAGTCTATCAATCAATATATCTATCTATCTATTTATCTATCTATCTAAATGTATATCTATTTATCTATCTATTTGTCTATATATTTATTTATCTATTTTAATAGTTGTATATTTGTATACATACATTTTGTATTTTAATCTATCTATCTATTTATCTATCTGTTTATATGTATATCTCTCTATCTATCTATCTTTCTTCTATCTATCTATTTGTCTAGTTGTTTTTTATATATCTATTTATCTATATTTCGATATGTTTATATATCTATCCAACTTTTTGTTTATATTTCTATATTTCAATCTATTTATTTTTCAGACTATCTACATATTTAACTATCTAATTGTGTTTTGTCTATAAATCTATAAGTCAATTTGTATATCTGTGTATGTATATAGCTATCTATCTATCCATCAAATCTAACTATCTGCATATCTATATATTTTCATTTTTTTATATTTATCAATCAATCTATATATCTATTTATTTAACTATCTATATATTTGTATATCTATCTATTTATATCAATTTATCTATCGATCATTCTATTTGTATATCTAATTATATATGTATTTATCTATCTATCTTTCATGTCTGTCTATTTGTTTATCTATCTCACATCTATGTGTCTATCAGTCTATATGTCAGTCTATTTGATCAGCTTATTTACCCATCTATATATCTTTCTAATTGTCTATCTAACTATAAGTATATCTATTTGTCTAATTGTCTAATTGTCTATCTTTTCATATGCCTATCTATTGATCTGTCGATCTATCTATCTCTCTAACTATCTAATTGGCTTTCTATCTATGAATTTATCTTTCTATCTATTTATCTGTCTATCTAACTATCTATCTATCTATATAGATATCTATCTATCTATTTGTCTATCTAGAGATCTGTCTATCTATCTAATGATCTATCTAATAATCTAATTTTCCATCTATATGTATATGTAATTATCTATATATCTGCTTATTTATGTTTTTGGTTATCTCTCTATCTAACTATCTATCTATCTATATATCAAGATGCCTATATATCTATCTATCTGTCTGTCTATCTTTTTATCTTCATATCTATGGATTTGTCTATCATTATATCTATCTATCAATCTATCTATCTATTTATCTATCAAATTTTCTATCTATCTATATATTTGTGTATCTGTCTATCTATCTATCTATCTATTTATTTATCTGGCTATTTATATTACTATCTATCTAACTATCTATTTATATATGTTTGTATGTATCTTTATATCTATCTATTTATTTATCTATTTGTCTATATATTTTAATTTATATCTTTTTTACTATATGTATATTTGTACATATGCTTTTTGTATTTCTATCAATCTATCTTTTTTTCTATTAATCTATCTGTCTATCTATCCATCTCCTTATCTATCTTTCTTTATATCTATCTATCAATCAATATGTCTATTTATCTATCTATCTATTTGTCTAATTATTTATTTATCTATCTATTTATCTATATTCCTATATCTTTATCTATCTATCTAACTTTTTGTTTATATACCTATATGTCGATCTATTTATCTTTCAGTCTATCTTCCTCTTTAACTATCCAATTTTGTTTTTGTCTATCTATCTATAAGTTAATATATATATCTCTGTATGTATATATCTATCTATATATCTAGTCATTGATCTTACTATCTACTTATCTATATATTTTGATTTTTTTTCTATTTATCAATCTATTTATATATCTATTTATCTAACTATCTATCTGTCTAACTATCTATATAACTAACTATCAATCAATTTATATCAGTTTATCTATCTATCTTTATATTTGTAGATCTATTTATCTATGTATCTATCTATTGTTCTATCTGTTTGTCTATCTGTTTATCTATCTATCTATGTATCTATCTATTTGTCTAACTATCAACTATCTAGCTATTTATATACCTATCTATTGATCTATCTATCTATCTATCTATCTCTCTAACTATCTAATTGTCTTTCTATCTATAAGTTTATCTGTCTATCTATTTATCTATCTATCTAACTAACTATCTATATATCTATATACCTACCTATCTATCTATCTATCTATTTAACTATAAAGATATCTATTTATCTATCTATCTTTCTATCTAACTATCTATTTTTCAATCATATGTCTATTTAATTATTTACTTATCTGCTTATTTATCTTTTTGTTTATCTCTTTATCTGATTATCTATCAATCTATCTATATGTCAATATGCCAATATGTCAAGCTGTCTATTTGTCTCTCTATCTATCTGCCTATATTCATATCTATGGATCTATCTATCATTCTATTTATCTATTTATCAGTCTATCTATCTATTTATCTATCAAATTGTCTATCTATCTATATATCTGTCTATCTGTCTATCTATCTATCTGTTTATCTATCTATCTATCTATCTATCTATTTATAATTTTATCTCTCTTTCTATATATCTATATATGTTTGTATGTATCTTTCTATATATGTATTTACATATCTTACTATCTACATATCTATCTATTTTTCTATCTATCTAACTGACATTTGTCTATCTATGTATCTATCTATCTTACTATTTATTTATTTGTCTGTCTATCTATTTATCTACCTATTTGTCTATCTATCTATTTGTATATCTATATATCTACCAATCTATATATTTATATATCTATCTATCTAATTGTCTATCTGTAAATTTTTTTATCTATGTATCTAGCTATCAATCTATTTATCTATCTATTTATCTATCTATCTATCAGTCTAGCAGTCTATCTATCAGTATATATATCTATTAATCTATATATCTATCAATCTATTAGTCTATCTATCTATCTATCTATTTATCGATCTTTTTATCTATCAATCTATCTATGTGTCTATGGTTCTATGTGTCAATGAGTTTATATATCTATGTGTCTCAACACATTTCATGTACAATCCACAAACCTAGAAGAAGACCAACAGAACAATCCACAAACCCATTTCATGTACATATTTTAAACATTTTTTTTTATTTTGTGGGTGCGCGATACTCGTCGATATAATGAATGTGCTGAGGAGCACTACGAGTGCGGTGCTAGCTAGGAGATGAATCACTGGAGTCGAAGGCAGGTCCTGCTGGGTATTCGAGCCCTTGGAGCACTGGGATTCTTCTTCTATCTTCTTCAGAGTGACCAGGAATGAACCAGTGCAGCTTATCTGCCCCAAACACCTGAACGAAGTTCTTCTTTCTGCCCAGGTCATAGCGCCACCCAAGAGTGCTCTTCTTCTCATATGCCTCAATGGTAGTGGTGTTAGATATTACCAAAGACAAGTGCATGATCAAGAAGCCCAGCACACTCAAAGCAAAGCCAGATTCAAAAAAAAAGAAAGAAAAGTGACTGCAACTGAGCTTGGTGTTCCTGGAATCTCACCATCACGAAAGAAGTCCAAAAAGTAGGGCAGCAAGGACATGGTGACAAGAGTTGTCTCGAGGAAAGTGTAGAACAAGAACAAGATGAAAGACTTGTAATTAAAGGCGCCAACACTATTAACAACCCACACGCAATGATGATCCATCTTGGGAACACATCTACCACTCACAAACAGAGCAATGGTGACAGCAAGGAGGCTTCAGATGACTGCATTTGCGGCAGTACCAGACTCTTATATACGGCGAGTCTGTTGGCAAGGCACGAGAGATAGACTAGTTCAGCAGATCGGCTTCGCCACTCTCTTTGTCGCCGACGGGTCTCCAATTAGGGGGAACAGTACTAGGATTAGTGAGGACGACGGCGAAGTAACACCACAATAACATAGCCAACAGTGAATGAAAGATGACGAGAGCTGCAAGAGCGGTAGCAGAATCAAGCCCGCCATAGAATAGCATCGGGCCGTAGTTGGCCACGACAAAGGCATAATATGTAACGCCCACGATTCCAAGCACCAAAAGTATCATGATCGAGCCTAACCTGCGAAGGGCGACGCATAATCTGAACATGTTCCAGGCCATTACAGTGCCGGATCCATGAACCAGACTAGCTATTATCCTTGAGAACTCGTTCTATCAGCTCTCGATGCTCCCCAAAGCAAAAAACTTTTGGCTTCATCATTAGTGACACTACTGTGGGAAACCTCAGAGCTTGAAATCAAGGAGACGCCATTGGAAGAAAGAAGCTGACAGAAGTCAACAAGAGCATGCTCCCTGCTGAAAGTGCAAAGATGGTGAAGAAGATGATTGAATTCCCCAGGTTCTTGATGAGAAACACATCGACTTCGGAGCGGTAGCAAACATTCAAGTGCTTTAGGATAGTTATCTCCTTCGTAAGAATCTTCCACAAGGTCGTGTATCTTATTTTTCATCTCCGTGATGGCTCGCCCATTCCATTTGGGACCATCTGGCTTGTTTTCACTGGGCTTGGCTGGCACGGCTTGGTACCCTTGTTCCCCATCTGACCCGCATGCCCCCCCCTGTAATCATTTAATTGTTATATAAAAAAATTTATAAATGGATAGTTTTATGTAAATGTTGTATATATATTTACAAACATTAATACATATGTATAAATATTTATATTTAACATTATATGTTAGTATAAACATATAAGTGTTTATATATAATGTAATACATTTATATAAATTAAAGTATAGATATTTATATATAATGTCATATGATTATATAATTTTATAAAACTTTATATATATTGTTACATGTTTATAATTTATTTAGAGATAACAAAAATATAACCCATTAACTGTAAGTTTAATTTTTCTTAAGCTACAGGAGCAGAAAATATACTACATTATATATTTTCTTCGGCTACATAAGGATAGAACAAAATGCAAACATATTGTATTTGAAATCAATAAAACCCTAAAAATTTAAACAGTAGAAGAATAAAGATTACACTGATAATTTATAGTTTCATTAATGAAGAATAAAGATTACACTGATAATTTTTAGTCTAAAATCAACCTTGTGAGAGTATCCCAAATTTCTTTTGCCGTATTCTTTTCTGCCACACTCGATAATACTCCATCAGCAAGTGTCAAATGCAAGTCAGCTACTGCATTACTATCCATCTCATTCCACTTGTCGTTAGGAATTCCAGTGAGCATTTTTCCAAATGCATCTAAGCAATTATCCTTCCTCAAAATTGCCTTAATTTTCATTTTCCACAATGAAAAATTACTTCCATTGAATTTTTCTATTTCAAATTTTGCTGCCATGTTTCACTTTTATAGTGAACAGTAACCGAGAATAATAATAACAATTTGTGTTTTTAGACTAAAAAAGTTCCCAAGTAAGTGGAGGGGCGCAATTACCCTCTTAAAAACCACAACCCTTGAGGCTCTTATTGCCCTTTTGACAGAACTTTTCTAAAATGCACTAACTACAAAAGTTACTAACTAACCTCCTCTGATACCACTGTTATAAAATAAAACTAAACCCGCAATAATTTGAAAGATAGAAAATTCAAAAGTAAAGCAATAAATTACATCATGAAATAAAATACATTCAAAAGAAAAATGAAAAATTGGAATACATGGGAATGATTTTCAAAGAAATAGAAAAGCCCTTTATATAGGAAAAAGTTTGGAAATCTCCAAACAATTTTCCAATGTGGGCAAGGTGATTTTCACCTACCCCCATATTAAAATAACATCTCACATCCTCAGCAAAAGGAAGTACATTGAAGTAAAATGAATCAGGACACTTGTTGTTCTCCGATATGTTAGGTGTCAAGATTCCAACCACCACATTTCCTTGCCCTTGTCTCCACACACACCTTACGATTGCAACCTTGTCTATTTCCTTCATTTCTCTTGCCAAGGAAGAAGCTGCTAGAATAGCCTGTGTGTTTTCGGGTTCAGGAATAAAGATGTTGACATCTTTCATGTAGTACTGCCTCATTATGTTAGAAGCCATGGTAAATCCTAAAAGCATCACACCCTTTTCTAGTTTGAATTTCACAGCGTCCCATTCAGCAGGTGATATGGGAATCACTTGGGAACCAAATTGATAACCCCCTATTCTTTGCTCATGAGGGATAACCTTATCAGGATCTTCTAAACTTTTGTACTCATAATCAACTTTGACCTCATGAGAAGCAAATCTATCAGTTGGTGGTGCCATATCAGAATACTTTTTCAGCGTGGGAAACCTCTCCTCTGATGTTTTCTTGTAGACCCATACCTTGATCTTCATTTTGGGGATGAGTTCTAGATCACCTCTAAATATCATAACTGGAAATATATTTCACGTTCTTAATGCCCCTCGCAAGAAGCTTGGATTCTCAATATAGACATTCCTCGAAGAAGTTGTCTCTGAGAAAATGTCGAGAATATGGTCATTCTCATCCTTCGTTCTCTTATCCACATTTATTCCCATCTCTCCTCTTACAACAACACTCTCCATTCTCATTCCATGCACAGTCATTTGCTTGGCAATGGTATTCACTTGTTCTTCTTTGCTTTCTTCATACAGAACTTTGATAGAAAAAATTGCATTTGTAACAAGACAGAGATGCTTGCTTCCTCTTCTTGTTGATTGGTACTTTTTTATTAGCATGTCCATTCCAACAATGATGGCATCCAAATCTAAATAATAAGTCAAGGCATAGTTCTTGAGTTATAAACATATGAAATTCATCCATCAAAGGGTGTTTGTGCAAGTATATATTCAATCCAACAAAGTAAAACTTGATAAACAAGTGTTGGTGTCATTAACAGTTCCTCTTGGGAGCTGTTGCAATGCTTCCACAAGATCCTCATCAACAACTTTGATATTTTGCAAAACTACAACATGCTCATATCCACCCACTTCAATGATCAAGTCAATTTGGGTGCCTTGTGTTCCAAAAATGACAACTCCAACTTCATCATACTTATTGTAAATCAGCTTTTTCTGTATAAGCATGAAGCAAACTTTCTCTATATCAGGAAGAACTTTGTGCATAGATGGGACCACATAAAGCAATAGAACTAAAGCTTCCTTTCTATGCATTTTTAGTTGCGACTACCGGAAAATCACAGAGACAAAACCTGGAGCATCCCTTGAGATGTTGCCCAAGGGTCAATTTGTTATCTTCTTCTACAAATGGACACTGGATTTCGACTTCGAGCATCAGTCATCAATTCATACTAATTGTTTACTATATATCTATCTTTCTATCGATCTATCTATCTTTCTATCTACCTATATATTATCTTTCTGCCTATGTGTATATTTGTCTATATGTCTATTTGTGTCTGTTTATATTTATATTTCTATCTACGTGACTGTGTGTATATCTATTATTTTTAATATCTATCTATCTGTATATCTATCTTTTTTTTGTTTTGTCTATTATGTATCTATCTTTTTATCTGTCTATCTATCTGTTTGTCTATCTATACATTTGTTTCTTTCATTCACTATATTCATCTTTTAGACTATTAGACTATTAGACTATTAGTCTATCTATCTAATTATTTATCTATCTATATGTCTATCAATCTATCTTCTATCTATCTATCTATTTTTTATCTTTCTATTTGTCTATTTCTATCTCTATTTATCTTTCTCTATGTATCTTTTATTATATAAATCTATTAGACTATGTGTCTATCTAACTATTTGTCACCTATTTATCAATCAATCTATATATCTAATGATCTATCTATCTATTAGTGTATCTATTAATCTGTGTAACTATCAATATGTTTATTTGTATAACTATCTATATAACTATTTATCTATATATCTATGTTTCAATGAAACTGTCTATATGTCTATCTATCTTTATATATATTTGTGTATATATTTATCTATATATCTATATATCTGTTTATCTATCAATCTACCTAACTATTTTCTAACAATCTATCAATTCAGCAACTTCTCTATCAATTTATTTTTTATCTAATTTTATGTCTATCTATCTTTCTATTTGTCTTTCTTTGTATCTACCTATCTATCTGTCTGTCTGTCTATCTGTGTATCTATCTATTTGCTTATTTGTATTTAAATCTATCTTTCTATTTGTCTATTTATTTATCTAACTTTCTATTTGTCAATCTGTCTATTTATTTATCTATCTTTCTATTTGTCTATTGGCCTATATATCTATCTATCTATGTGTTTTTCTATCTATTTGTCTATATATCTATCGATATATCTATCTATCAACCTATTTGTATATCTATCTATCTATATGTCTATTTGTCTATTTCTCTATCTATCCGTCTGTTTGTCTATCTATCTATCTTTGTATATGTCTATCTATTTATCTATCTTTTGCTTATATATTTATTTATGTATCTATCAATCTATATATCTATCTATCTTTCTAACTCTATATTTATCTATCTATATTTCCTCCTATTTTTCTATTTTTCTATTTTTCTATTTTTCTTTTTTTATCATTCTATATGTATATCTATCTATTTATTATTAAATCTATTTATCTATCTATTTATCTAAGATTCTATCTATCTATATCTTTCTATTTATCTATCTATTTGTCAGTTTGTCAATATATTTATCTATCTATTTGTTTATCTATTTATTGTCTTTATTTTTATTTGTTTATTTATCTATCTATCTATATGTCTATCTGTATATCTATCTATTTGTCTATTTGGCTATCTATCTATGTCTATATTTGTCTATCTATCTATTTATCTATTTGTATATCTGTCTATATGTTTTCCTATATATCTAAATATCGATATACCTATCCTTCATACTATATATCTATCTATTTGTCTATTTGTCTATCTATCTATCTATCTTTCAATCTATCTATTAATCTTTCTATCTATCTGTCTTTTTGTCTTTTTGTCTATCTATCTATCTATCTATCTATCTATCTTTTTGTTTATCTATCTATCTGTCAATCTATCTCTCTTTCTATTTATCTATTTCACTAACTGTCTAAATACCTTTTTGTCTATTAGACTATTAGTGAATATATCTATCTATCTATCTATCTAATCATTAATATATCTATCTGCTTATCTATATATTTGCCTTTTTTGTCTATCAATCAATCTATCTATCTATCTATCTCTCTCTCTCTCTCTATGTATCTATCTATATTTATCATTTTTTCAATCTATCTATCTATCAGTCTATCTTTCTATCTATCTATCTATCTATCTATTTATCTCTCTATGTATCTATCTATCTATCTACCTATTTATTTGTCTATCTCTCTTTTAATCTGTATATCTATTTATCTGTCTTTCTATCTATTAGCAAATCTACCTATCTGTATATCTTTCTATCTATTTATTTGTATATATATGAATTTACCTATTTTTTATCTATCTAGTTATCTTTCTAAATGTCTATCTATCTATTTTTAATCTATCAATGTATCTATCTATCTACCTATCTATGTATCTATTTATCTATCTATCTATCTATTTATATATTTATCTATCAATCTATATATCTATTTATTTGTATATATTGTAATTTGTCTATCTATATATCTAAATATTTATCTATTTAGATATATAGATATTATACATCTACCCACTCCAACACATCCTTCTTCTATGATTTATTCACAATAAATGACACATTAGGGTATTTAATGGTGACAAGATTTTATACAAATTGAGCATGATTACAATATTTATTCAACTCATCTCTTGACTTCTACGTGTCCATAGTTTTCCCTGGAATGTTAAATACTGTATTGAAAATTTTGTCAGACACATTCTTCTCAATATGCATAACATCAAGATTGTGCCTGAGTAAGTGTTCACGCAAGTAGGGCAAATCCCAGAAAATACTTCTCTTATTCCACCCACAAATCTTAGATATAGCTGCATTCACAACCTCAACATCAATATCTATCACTTTCCTCAACCCTATGTTATTCAAATCCTACATAATTTCATCCCTAGATCTAACCCTCATGAATTGTTTAGTAACCTTTCTATTCTTAATGAATTTTTTGGTGTTTTGTCGAAATTGATGATTAATGGGAAAAAACTTCTGATAGTTGTATAACCATGACTATTTTCCACTTTTAATAAATATAAAAGCATCAGAATCTTCCATAGAATACAGACATGCTAACATACCAGTTGTACTCCACCCAAACATTATAGAATATGCTAAAAAGTCATTTATGGTCCATATGAGGGCATGGTGCATCTGATAATTTTTCCATTTGGAAATATCATATGTTTGAAGCCCAACACCCCAAAGACTTTTCAACTCCGCTATCAATGGCTGCAAGAAAACATCTATCTTCTCCTTTAGATTTGTTGGCCCCGACACTAACATAGTAAAAAACATAAATTCTTCCTTCGAACTAAAGTCTGGAGGCAAGTTATACAACATTACCACCACAGGCCACAATGAATATTACTATCCAGATTGACCGAACTGCTGAAACCCATCAGCCAAACCTAGCCTAACATTTCAAATATCAGAAGAAAAATCATGAAAACGCCCATCAAAATATTTCCAAGTAGGGGCATCAGAATGGTGACACATCTTACCATCCTCCATATGATGCTTTGAATGCCACCTCATTTCATTAGATGCTGTGATTGATGCATACAATCTCTGCAACCTAGGTGTTATTGGAAAATCATTCATCTTCTTATATGGAACCTTCAACTTCCATATATACAATCTATTTCCAGAACTCCTAACCTTTTGCTTGTACCGAGCATGACCACATATTTTATAACTCTTAAGTTCATTTTCATCACCCTCGTTTATCATACAGTTGTTCACACAATAATGAATGACCTGTACGGGTAATCCCAAGCCTCTAACTAACTTCTTCATGCGGTAGAAATCCAATGGCATTAGATGATCTCCTAGAAACAATTCTTGAATAAAATTAGACAAATCATCAAACCATGCCTGTGGACACCTGTGTCTGCACTTTATTTCTAACATCCTCATGACCACAGATAGCTGAGTATGCTTAGAATTTCTCTCATAACAAGTTTGTCTCCAGCTCGAATCATGTCATACAAATTTTTTGCCTTGGCATTGGATTCCTCATTCAGGTTGAATTCATGACCCACAACATCACAAACTATTCTATAGTATGTAGTGTGATTCATATTATCTGAGACCATCTGATTAGTTTAACTTACTAACACCCATACTGAACTCGAACACCTTTGTTGGACTTGCTTCTTACCATGGTATATCCAAACATAGTAATCCACACCAAAACCATTTCTATACAAATGCATCTTCACAGTCTCAACATTCTAAAAGCAAACTCAACAAATTTATACAACTTTGTTGGACTTTTCTGATATTTAACTAAAGTGCAAGGACACATTATATATGTACCATCATTCATACACTCAGGATGTCTAAGAACAAGCTCAACAAATTAATTACCTTTATCCCCCCATTCATTAGAGAATATTCCATTGATTATTTGACCATTGTACATCTATTCACGATCATCTTCCATAACTATCACAAAAAAAAATCAATTTAGTAAACAAACATGATTGTCTCTAATTAATTTTATGTTCATTGAAAATTTATTTTGGTTCCAATAAAGTTTTTTTACGCATGATATGCAACCTACTATACATTTACCTCCACCTCCACCCGTCCAATAGTTATTTTCACTTCAATAGGTTTTGTCCTAATCCATAATGGAGCATTAACAATAAAAAGCTAGAAATTCGGTAAAAACATAAAAAAAGGGATCAAACACATTAACCAAGGCTGCAAATATCTTCTTTGTTTGTTCAAAATTATGGTGTACCTGGAAACACAAGGCACAAAAAATTTTCTTTTAAATTTTATAGGATGAAAGTTCAATACATACATACATACAAACATACATGGATACATACATACATGGATACATACATACATGGATACATACATACATACATACATACATATATGAACTTTTTCTCTTTTAAAAGATGCAAATTATAATAAAAAAATAAAATCTTTTTTTATAACTTATTAATATTAACACATTATGCCTAATCTGAATACCGAAAAAAGTTTTTCAATCAATTACAAATTATTTTCCCATCCATTGCATCTTAACATATAATGAGACGTAGCTTAGAAAATTATGAAATTTGCTTGTAAAACTTATAATTACATCATAAAAGACTACTAGACCATATACTTGTCTTGTATTGAGCTATTGGGCTTTCTCTCGAGGCTTTAACACATTGTATGGGTTGGGATCATCAAATGGTGGGGGAGGTTTCAGAATCAACCATACCTCATTACACCTAACACTTAGAAAAAATAAATGTCAATAAGATAAAAATAATTCAAAACAGAAATAAATAGCAAGCAGACAATAAAATATGTAAAAGCAGCTCTTGTGATTCATCAACCACTTAAACATTTATTTATGAGTAATGTCAAACATAGAGGCATACAAATGGCCGTGTTGTGCCAGAATGGTCCATTATAGTATGACATATATGTATTGTTATATGTTATTATACATATAGTATATATAGTTATAAATCATTATATATAGTTAAACATATAGTTACATATATATAGTTATAAGTAATTATAAGTAATTATAAATCATTATATAGTTACAAATATATAGTTACAAATATATAGTTATACATATAGTATATATAGTTACATATAGTTACAAATAAATCATTATATGTTATTATACATATAGTATATATAGTTATAAATCATTATACACACACACACACACACACACACACACACACACACGTAATTATAAGTAATTATACATAAATGTATACAAAGTTATAAACAAATATATAGATTTACATATATGTATAAATAGTTACAAATATAGTTATATTTAATTATATAGTCGTTTATATAGTTATACAAATATTTATATATAGTTATACACATATAGTTAAACATAATGTTGTATGTTCTTATACATGTAATTATAAATATAGTTACATGTGATTATACATATAGTTATACATATAGTTACATGTGATTATACATATAGTTATACATATAGTTACACATATAGTTAAACATATATTTATACATGTAGGTTTATATATTTGTTCATTTAATTTTATATATTTATACATATAGTTATGTATATGTTTATCTATAGTAGAATACATTTTTATATATTAATATATACAAATATATATTAATTATAAGTTGTAAAGTATATATTTAAATATTATTATGTATAAAGCTTTTATAGTTATACATATAGTAAGATACAGTTACTTATAGTTATATATTATTATTCATATAATATATATAG
The DNA here is from genome assembly GCA_029783825.1 of Sapria himalayana. Classification (NCBI taxonomy): domain Eukaryota; kingdom Viridiplantae; phylum Streptophyta; class Magnoliopsida; order Malpighiales; family Rafflesiaceae; genus Sapria; species Sapria himalayana. The sequence continues at coordinate 122,080 of JAREIK010002607.1, read as the reverse complement.
TTAATAAATAGTTATATATAATTAAAAAAATAGTTATACATAGATATATTAATACACGTAGTGATAAGTAGTTATACATAAATGTATACAAAATTATAAACAAATATGTAGATTTACATTTATGTATACATAGTTATAAATATAGTTATATTTAATTATGTAGAGTTTTATATAGTTATACAAATATAAATAAATAGTTATACACATTTAGTTAAACATGATGTTGTATGTTGTTATATAATAATTATAAATATAGTTACATGTGGTTATACATATTGTTACACATTTAGTTATACTTATATTTATACATATAGGTATAAATATGTTTTCATTTAATTTTATATATTTATACATAAAGTTATAGTAAATTACTTTTTTATATGCTAATATATACAAATATATATTAAATATAAGCTATAAATTTAATATTTAAATATAATTATGCATCAAACTTTTATATTTATACATATAGTAAGATACAATTATTTATAGTTATATATTATTATACATAAAAAATATATAATTATAAATAGTTAAATATAATTTAAGATATAGTTATATATAGATATATTCATACAAGTAGGTATAAGTAGTTACACATAAATATATACAACGTTATAAACAAATATTTTGATTTAATTATATGAATACATATATGTATATATAGTTACAAATATTAGTATATTTAATTATATAAAGTGTTGCATAGTTATACAAATATTTATATATAGTTATACACATATAGTTATAAATATATATGTAATTAAAGATATAATTATATATAACATTTATATAGTTATACATTTAGTAAAATACAATTATATATAGTTATATATTAGTATACATATAATATAATTTTTTAGAAATATAGTTATATAAAATTATACATATAGTTATACATTATTATATAGTTAAAAATTAGTTATGTATAGTTATAAATATAATAATAAAAATAATTTACTTAATTATAAATATAATTATAAATACTTTTATATATAATATATAATTAAACACATGTTTATATATAATCTTTGTGATTAAAATATTTTTATAAATGTTACTTTAATATAATTATATATATGTAATACTTTTATAGATAATATACAATATTTGTATCACATTTATATAAACATTATATATATTCTATATTTATATAAAAATTATTATGTAATATAAAAATTTAGAAAATTGTATAATCATTTAATGTTCCATAATTGTTATATAAAAAAATTTATAAATGGATAGTTTTATGTAAATGTTGTATATATATTTACAAACATTAATACATATGTATAAATATTTATATTTAACATTATATGTTAGTATAAACATATAAGTGTTTATATATAATGTAATACATTTATATAAATTAAAGTATAGATATTTATATATAATGTCATATGATTATATAATTTTATAAAACTTTATATATATTGTTACATGTTTATAATTTATTTAGAGATAACAAAAATATAACCCATTAACTGTAAGTTTAATTTTTCTTAAGCTACAGGAGCAGAAAATATACTACATTATATATTTTCTTCGGCTACATAAGGATAGAACAAAATGCAAACATATTGTATTTGAAATCAATAAAACCCTAAAAATTTAAACAGTAGAAGAATAAAGATTACACTGATAATTTATAGTTTCATTAATGGAGTGGAGTCAAAATCATATAGGTTAAATAAAAATAGAAGCAAAATGAAAGAAAATCGGGGGAGAATTAAAAAAAGCTAATACTTGATTATTCTGAATAAATGAAAATTCGATAGTGCAAATAAAATTCAGAGAGATGAAGATATGTATATAGCATTCTGAAGGAGAAGAACAATGTAAAACTTACATGGATTTAGAAGAAATGATAGAATTTCTTGGTTTCTCCCTTATAGTCGCTTATTGCTTCTGCTTCGAAAAATAAAAGAGGGAAAGTTTGCTAATTGTTAATGCCTTAGCAATTTTTTTTAACTCAAAAAATTTAACTTAGAAATTACCGACCAAAATTTTGGTCGGTAATTTCTAAGTTATAGATATTTTGAAAAGCTACTTTATCGACCATTTTTCATGGAAATATATTTTGTCTTTAAATGGTCGGTAATTTGTCGGTAATTTTTATTCGCTAATTCCCAACTAATGTAGAGATCAATTTCCAACCAAATATATTTGGTTGATAAATATGGTCAGTAAATATGGTCGGTCATTGGTAGGAAATATAGTTGAAAATATTTTTTTTTGAAACCCCTTTTTTTCTCCAAATAGTCATGATTTAGTCAGTAATTACTGACCTATTTTTTAGATCGGTTGTTTAGTCGATAATTAAGTAGTTATAAATATTTTAGAAAGTCACTTTACCGACCATTTTTCATTGTAATATATTTTTGATCATTAGATGGTCAGTAATTTATCGGTAATTTTTATTCGCTAATTCCCTACTAATTTACAGACTAATTTCTGACCAAAAATATTTGATCAATAAATATGGTCGGTCTTTGGTCGGAAATATGGTTGAAAATAGTTTTTTTTCGAAACCCCCTTTTGGTCTCTAAAAGAATGTGATTTGGTCGATAATTACCGTCCTATTTTTTTGGTCGGTAGTTTGGTCGGTATTCTTGTTATTTTTAGTAGTGGATAACTTAGGAAATCTTTGTGTTGAATATATATATTAGAATAATACTGAGATGTGTGATATTTTTAAAGTTTTGGTGCGATGATAAGTGACTTAATCCAAGTAAGCTAAGTCTCGTATTTGAGACTTATCAGATATAGCTGTTAGAGATCTAGCTTAGATTTCCTTTCAATTTACCAAAATAATATTGGTAGAGAATTTTATATAAAGTGCTAAAGGGAAGACAACATGTGGATCTACTCCTCCTCGAGATATTGATGATAATTTTTCAAAGCCTACTAGTTTAGAGGAAATATAATCTAGTGTGTCTTATTGGACTGTCAGAGGTTCCACTTACAAGCCATATTTTGACATTGACACTTTTATAAAATGAGATGCAGAAATTATAAAATTAACTTGAACACAAACTGAAATAACATAAATCAAATTTCAGTAACTCTAATATACTTATTAACTCATAAAAACCCCTTATATACGAGGCAAGTTCATTTGGGCGACCCACATGAGTTGGGTGCTCCCATCAAGAAGGAAAATAAAAGTAAAAAACCCCAAATTTTAAATAAGTAACTCCAATAACAAATTTCAATATCCTTTTTATTCTGGTGTGTTAAAGTTAAAAATATCAAAAGGTAAATTAATCAAATTAATTTGAACTAGAATCAAAGAATATTCACTTGTAACATAATAAACTAATAATAATTAAAACAATAATTGTGTTGGCGATAATAAGAGCATCCTATGATGTTCTCAAATAATTTTTGGGTGTTCAAGAGAAGATCCTAAAGAGCTAGAAGTGCATTATAGTTAGATTATAAAAAATGATGTCGGCTCGTGAAGGAAGTTTGGCTCACATAAGGGGTTTACATAGAGAAATATCTGAATAGAATTAATTTGTATGATAGGAATTAATAATGAAAGCATATGAAAATGTGAAAATTTTCCAAATTGTTGGTTAAATTGTTTTTGACATGATTACAAACATATGATACAATAGGTATGGGTGACCCAAGAAATTTGAAACTCTAGGATGAGAAGATAATCCTGGGTTAGAAGAAACATCAACATTATTCACCAAAGCAGAACTTGAACTTGCCACTATACATGGAACAACTTTAAGTTGTATTAACAAATCCCCATCATGCAATTCATTATCTTTACAATAAAAATATTACTAGAGAAAATTTTATATTTAATGTCTGTTGTATTTAGTTTTTTTTGATAAACTGCTTTGTATAACAAAAAATGTTTTCTATTTATATATTGTTAGTGCAGGAAATAAAATATTGAAATGTTGGCAATGCAGCAATAGCACACCAATGGGGGTTGCTGCTCGGTCAATGGGCTGAAAAAAATTTTGGACATAACTCGATCCACCCAAGTGATTCAACCCACACCATTATTGATATCGAAAAATTGTTTAATATAAATTGATTTTTTATTTCGATTTTTTGCTACTCCCAATTTACTACTGAACTATTCAATTTTGTCTTCTCTCTCTGTATGATTTTTTTCTTCACAATTGCTGCATCTGTAAGACATTATTTTGGTTATAATCTGTAAACACATAAGTATTTTTTTAGTGGATATAGCTAGTCATGCTAAGCGACTAGTGAACCATATTATTTTATGTGTTTCAGAATTGTGGTTTGTGGATATATCATTTTTCTATTTTCTTCTTCTTCTTCTGAATCTATAAAATTACAAACCTTCGAAGCAGAATTACTAACAATGTATCATCTCAAATCATCAAGCCAAAAAATTCATCATGTTGTCTAAGCAAGGAAATATTTTTTTTCATTACAAGCTAACTTTTTAATAAAATTAGAAGAAATCTACTTAGTAATGATTAAAGGATTATGCTATGAAAAATTTAACTTATTGTCTAATTTGGATTTTCTAGCATCATTAAGATCATTACAAAAACATATGTATTTGGATTAAATTGTTCTTTTTGATTTAGCATATTTAGTCTAAGATCTCCTTGACATATGAAATGATCCTCACTAATAACAAATGCAGTTGATGGTGTACATTTATTGTATATTTTTAATATATTCATAATATAATAAGTTGAATTTTTTATTTTCTTTTAGAATAAGTGTCATTATAGTCTATATGGAGGAAGGAATTAGACCTGAGTGATACTTTATTAGACCATTTATAAAATATTGAAACATTGAAATAATTATATTCTAAGTTTAGTATTGGTATATAAGATTTATAAAATCTATACATCATACATGCATTCATTGAAATAGTAAAACAAGATGGTTGTTGTATATATATTTTATTCTTAAGATTATCAGAGAGAAATGTGTTTCTCATGTCTAGTTGATATACATATTATTTGTGAGAAATTATAATAGAATGCAAAAATTGTATAATAACCATTTTGGAGTTGTATTTTAATATTTGAGAATTCAAAAAATTATGTCCATATGAATATATAAGAGAGAATCTATATTAATTAACTATATTAATGATATAAGTGATATTTATTCTGGTTACAGAAAGCTATTTAAAAAATTTCTTATGATTCTCCTATTTCTAAAAGAATCAATTATGATATCTTTGTCAAATAATATATATCTATGTATATATAACTATTCTATATATCTATGTATCTGCCTATCTTTCTATCTATATATCTATTTATCTATCATTCTATCTATCTATTTATCTATTTCACTTTTTATATCCCTTTCTTCCTATATATCTGTCCATTTTTCTATCTATGTATCAGTCTATCAATCAATCTATCTATCAGTCTATATGTCTTTCTATCTTTATGTCTATCTCTCTATCTATCTATCTGTCTATATGTATATATGCCTATTTATATATCTATTTTATAATCAATTAATCAATCAACAAATCTAACTACCTATCTATCAATATATCTAACAATCAATCTCTCTATATAATTATCTATTTATCAATCAATCAATCAATCAATATATATATATATATATATATCTATCTATCTATCTATCTTCACAACCTATTTTCTATATGTCTATCTTTGTATCTGTCTATATTTTTATATGACTATCTATAAATATCTCTATCTTTCTATCTTTCTATCTTTGTATTTGTCTATCTACTTATCTTTCAATATGTCTATTAGTCTATATGTTTATCTATATATCTATATGTCTATCATTATATCATTCTTTCTGTCTATATATCTATTTATCTATTTATCTACTTGGCTATCTATCTATCTATGTATTTATCTATCAATTTGTTTGTCTATTTGTCTAATATCTATCTATTTATCTATCTATCTATGCATCTATTTAACATTCTATCAGTCTATCTATCTATTAGTCTATATGTCTGTATTTATCTACGTATCATTCAATGTGTTTATCTGTATATTTATTTATCTATATATCTATCAATTTGTCTATCTATCTATCTATTAATTTGTTAATTAGACTATCAATCTATTTGTCTATCTATCTATCTATCTATATATCTTTCTATTTGTCTATATGACAGTCATTCTATCTATCTATTTGTCTATCTATTTGTCTATCTTTTTGTCTATTTGTCAATAAATCATTTTATCTATCTATCTATCTATCTAAATACCTATCTACCTATCTACCCACCAAACTTTCTATATATCTTTCTACTTATCTATCTATATATCTATCTACCTATCTACCTATCTCTCTATCTATATATCTATCTATATTATTTACTTTCTACCTATTTATCTATCTATCAATTTATCTATCAATATTGACTATCTTTTTTTGTCAATATGCCTATCTGTCTATCTATCAATCGGTCTATATATTTATCTATTTGTCTGTCTATCTATATATTTCTCTATCTAACTATCTATCCATTTATCTATCTATATTTTTATATGTTTATCTATCTATCTGACTATCTATCTGTCTATTTATCTAACTTTCTATCTATTTATCTATTTATCTACTTATCTATCCATCTATCTAACTATCTATAAATCTATATATCTGTCTGCCAGACTATCTATCTATCTATTTATATAACTTCATCTTTATCAATATATTAGTCTATCTTACTATCTATCTGACTATCTATCTGTCTATTTATCTAACTTTCTATCTATTTATCAATTTATCTACTTATCTATCCATCTAACTAACTATCTATAAATCTATATATCTGTCTGCAAGACTATCTATCTATCTATTTATCTAACTTTATGTTTATCAATATATTAGTCTATCTTTCTATCAGTCTATATGTCTATCTTATATAATTGTCTATTTATCTATTTGTCTATATATTTATCTAATTATCTATCTATCTAATTATCTATCTATTTATTTATTTATTTATCTATCTATCTGTCTATTTATCTATCTATCTATCTATTTGTCTATTTTTTTATCTATTTTTCTCTCTATATATCTATCTGTCTATATGTCTATACATCTATCTATCTATCTATGTTTTGTCTATATGTCTATCTATCTATGTTTCTTTCATTCTATCTATCTAAATATTTATCAGTCAATTTTTCAATCAGTCAATCTGTCAATCTATCTATCTATCTATCTATTTGTATACCTATCTATCTGCCTATTTGTCTATATGTTTATTAACGATTACTCTATCTATCTATTTGTCGGTATGTCTATCTATTTATCTTTCAGCTATTTTTCTGTCAATCAATCAATTTGTCAATGTTTCTATCTATCAATGGTCTATCGATCTATCCATTAATCTATATATTTATCTGTCTATCGATCGATCGACTATCTATCTATATGCCTATTTGTCTATTTGGTTATCTTTCTATCTGTCTATCGATCGATCGACTATCTATCTATATGCCTATTTGTCTAATTGGCTATCTTTCTATCTGTCAATCTATCTTTCTATATATCTATCTATCTTTCTTTCTTTCTATTTGTCTATTTGTCTATCTTTTTATCTTTCTATCTATTTTTATATATAATATTCTATCTATTTTTCTATCTATATATCTAAATGTCTATCAATCTATTTGTATAGTTATCTTTATGTCTATCTTCCTATCCATCATTCTATATATATATATATATATATATATATATCTATCTATCTATATCTCTATCTATCAGTAATATCTATCTATCTGTATATCTATCTAATTGTCTATCTATCTATCTATCTATTAATCTATATATCAATATATCAATCAATCTATCTATCAATTAATCAACCAAACTATCTCTTTATTTATCTATCTATCTTTCTATCTTTCTATCTTTCTATCTTTCTATCTTTCTATCTTTCTATCTTTCTATCTTTCTATCTTTCTATCTATCTATCTTTTTATCTCTCTATCTATTTATCTATATATCTACATATCTATCTATTTAATTATCTATTTATCTATATTTCAATATATCTATCTATATATCTATCTATCTATCTATTTATCTTTCTTTTTACCTATTTATCTATATTTCTATTTATCATTTTGGCTATTTCTCTATCTATCAATATTTCTATCTTTCTATTTGTTTATCTATCTACCTGTATATTTGTCTATAAGTCTATCAGTATACTTATTTATATGTTTATCTATCTATCTATTTATCTATCTATATATCTATCTTTTTATCTATTTATTTGTCTGATTATATATCTCTCAATCTATCTACCTATCTACCTATCTCCCTAACTACCCATCTACTTGCCTACATGTATACCTTTCTACTTATTTTTCTATTTATCTATCTATCTGGCTGATATGTCTATCTATCTATCTAACATTTTCTATCTGGCTTTCTGTCTATCTATTTATCTATTTGTCTATCTGTCTATATGTTTATCTATTTGTCTATATAACAATCTATTTATATACTTATCTATCAATCTATTTATTTATCTATCTATTTATTTATCTATCTATCTACTTGTCTACCTATATACCTATCTATTTGTCAATCTGTCTATTTATCTATTTATCTATATGTCTATCTATCTATTTATCTATCTGTCTATTTATTTATCTGTCTAATTATCTATCAATCGATCAATCAATCTGTCTATCTGTCTATCTATTTATCTCTCTTACTATCAATATGTCTATATGTATATCTATCTATTTGTCTATCTATCTATCTATCAATTCCACTACAAGAAATTATCTTTAGCTATAGAAATTTAATTAAAGAAATAATCTCTAGCTGATTTGTGAGGAATTAGCTACGTAATTGTAAGAGAAGTTTGATTCTACATTAAAAGACAAATTTATGATGGATTTGTGACTGATTATAGATGGAAATATTTTTTTTGATAAATATCCCTAGCTAATATTATCGTAGATTTTGGGACAAATAATGACAACAAATTTAGCAATTACTTGAGATATGGAGTTTTCCTAGCAAATTAGCTCGAGAAATAATCCCTCACTAAATCATTATTTGGAAATCTTTTTTACAATTTTATATTAATCGCAAGCAATTAGTCCTTAAATTATAATTTTTCACAAAATATATGTATTTCACTAGGGATATTTCCCTAGCTATTTTGCTCGAGATTATTGTAGTTGTTACTCTATACTTAATTATTTTTTATTTGTTTTATATATTATTTGTTTTAACATTCGATGTAATTTTGTTCATTAAATATTAGTAATGGTCTATAGATGAGGGATCCTTTAAAAACACTTACTCCTCATATAATTATAAAAATAGTATATTATAAATAAATAATTACAAAAATTTATAAATAAAATAAAAATTTATATTAATAAAGTCTAAATTAACTATTCATAGGATTTTAAAATTTTAAAATATTTAAAAAATAATATTTTATTTAATTAATAAACATATTTATATATTTGTATTAATAAAACATAAAATAATTAATTCTATAATTATAAATAATTTTTAATTTTTTGAATTAATAAATGAATATACATTAACATTTGTATTAATAAAAATATAAAATTTTTATTTGTAAGATTATAATAAAAATATTTACAAAAAATCTTAAATAATAAATATATGAATATTAATAAAACTTAAAAAAATATTTTATGATTATAAGAATCTTTTAAAAAATATTTACAAAAATATTTGAATTAGTAAAAGAACACTTTAACTGTTATAATAAAATATCTCCACATGCTTATTAAAAGAACACTTCAAGTATTTTTTTTATAGTTATATAACTAATGATATTTTTTTATCCTATAAATACTTAAAATAAATTTTTGCCCTATTAATACTTTTTAAAAGCATACCAAACTGATCCTAAGTTCATTTGAATTCAAGTTTTATTTTTGCCCCTACTAAAATTTATAAGAATTAAACCATTGTATAAGATATTTAATAATAGCTTTTTATATTCCATTCTTATTAAAATACTAAATACATCTTTTTTTATGATCTTCTCACTTAAGCTAATTTATGATTTTTATAAATTATAAAATATATCATATAATATGGAATTTTATGCCATAAATTTATTTCATAATATATTCATAAAAATATTTTGAATTTATTAATATTTATAACCATTATATATATATATATATATATATATAATTCTTTTTTATAATTTCATATTATTTTTTTTCTTTATGAATTACTATTAAAAATTTATTTATATATTATAAAAATTTAAAATCTTATAAATTTTGTATGGTTATAGATTTATACAATTAATAATGGTTATATGAAATAATTGATATTTTTTCAATAATACGAAATAATATTTCAATTTGTTTACTAATTAATAACTTTAAAGGTTATTTAGTGTGGGCAAGAAGGGACAACAATTCCTATGTACCATTGTCATGATGAGATCCTTCCCCTCGACCTTTGGCTTTAGGAAGGAGCTTTCAAATCAACCCACAGACAAAATATCAAACCTCCAATTCTCTAATTATAGTGATTGTCTATACGGATGATGCTGTGCTCCAGTTTGTTGATTTATAGTTTTTCCTTAATTCCTTCATCATCCATAACTCGAAATTTCAGTTTTATGGGATATCCCACTAATATTTCATGCATTTACTTATTTTTCACATGTTTCCTTGCTGTCTTATCCTAATACTACATATTGATAATAGACGTATTATAATTGTAATTTTTTTTGTAATATTGCTATTATACTCCGGGTCCTCATGACATACATAGTCTATTCTTGATTTTGTTGTTGAATTTGTGTACGTGATAGGTGGTGGAAAAAGAATGTGAATCAAGTGGGAAGATGGGCGAGTTAGATTCTTTTGAGATTTAAGGAGAAACAAAGAGCGAAATGCTTCAAAATTTGACCGAGTTTTAGTTCTCATGTGTAAACAACCTCGCTCTTCAAAATAGAGTAGTAGTACCATAATATTCATCTCCCACAAAAAACAATTATTATTATGTTTTTTTTCCTTCCATGTTTTGTTCAATTGTTAACATAGTGCTGGAGAATGCTTGGAACGAACAAGGAGCTAGGATGGCTACCATGGATAGTTCTAGCAAAAATGCTAATGAAATGCTTAGCTACCTCACTCTCACTTATAACAAGCCTCTCTCTCTCTCTCTCTCTCGCTTGCTCTCTCCGTTCGTTTCTCCCAAACCAGTATCGATTGGCTAGTTTTTTGGCCACTAAACTCGTCAAGCATCAATCCTGACGGAACTGATTAAGATCATCTCTGAAGCTTCTACACTGAATGATTAGAAGCTTCTTCATGAACAAATTGGTCTTTTTACAATGTTTCCTTGATCAAAATTATATCACAATTATATGAGAAAAATATTTCTGACTTTCGGAGCGCTGCATTGTGGGACCAAAGCAAGAACCAAAACACAAGTGGGTGAGTTCATTCAAGCATCTTGCACACTTCACCTTTGTTAGTGAATTATATTCTCTAAAAAATTAAATGTACACAGAACATGCATTACATTTACATTGGTTTTGTATCGGGCACAAAAATTAACACAATGGAAGTTGGCTTGCCAGAGCAACATCATCAAAACCTCCAACAAGTTGTTACCATGGAGAGGCTCAACCATGCAGTATAGGAGCAACTCAACTTGGAGGGAGTGAAGTCTAGTGCTGTTAGCCATTACTAAGCAATCAGTTGCGTTCTAGAAGACTTTGATGTTTACTCCTGAACTAAAACAATTCCCAAATGGTCATTTTCAACCTAATAGTCCCTCTTTAATGCATATTCAAATGCACAAACACCATCTCCAAGAAAGAAAATACTGGATATAGGTGTGGGTGTTGCATGTTTAAAGATGCAATTGAACTACATACTCCAACCATGAATAGCAAAAATGTTGAAAAAAATGATTTAGAATTGACTATTACAACTTGTATTGACTGTTCTAGGACTAAAGTCAATAAATATAACTCTGAGATGAGTCCATTTTAGTTGTTTACTCTATTTGTGAACAAAACTGGCTCAACGTAGTAATTTTGGTTCCGTATGGAAATGACATCTGCACATATAGAATTATCAAGATCAAAAACTAATATAAGGCCATGGCTGATAGTTGGAGGTTTTGTTCTTCCACACATTAAATAACTTGAGAAGTGTAGAACAAGGAAAAACTGGTTTAGAATGTCCAAAATCACTATCTAAACTCACTAGTGCAAGGATTTGAAAAAAAAATACAAGAAACACTGATTAACTTTTGTATCTGCAAGCTAGTTCTATACTTTTTTTTTTGAATTTTTTATAAAATTCTGTGAGTTCCTTGAAATTTTTTAGACATGAAACAAAACTCACACATATGGCCCATGTTGCATGTATCTTTTTCATGATTTGCAAATTAGCAAGTTTTGTTTTTACTGTGATGACTACTGACCAATTAGATACTGGAACTAATGATATAAGATGCATGTTTTATACATCAGGCAAGATATTATGAGACAATATTCCTAGATAAATTTCAAGCTTTTCAACATTTTCGATGAGATCAAGGTGTCCAAGGCTTTTGTTGCCCATCCAAAGATTGCTACTACTGAAACAGCTACTAGAATGCTATCTTTTTGTCACCAATTTGAAGATATCAATTATTTTCATGTGATGCAAGGTATCTTGTTGCTTATATTTTTGATAACCATGAGTATTATCAAGCCATATTAGGTATCTTGATTACTTCCATGTCGAGGTTGGAACACCCTCCCCCCCGTTAAGTCTCATACATTTTGTTGCATTTTAGACATATATTGGGTAGTTCTTACATGATATGGCTATTGTTTTTTGTAAGTAAAAAGCACGTATATTTTCTCAATGATGCTTGGTCTTGGGTTTAAGCAAATCAAATACAACCTCTTGACTCTCTGTGGTGAAGAAGAGTGCATCCTCTATCAATATTTTTTTTTGTTTTCAAAATCTTTCTTTGACCGCAAAAAATGTTATAGTGAACAACACTTTATGTGACTGAATTTGGTTTTCAATTCAAAAGTGATTCTTTAAGTCTCCAGGCAGTTGCCTTTAATTTTAATTGACACTTGATTTCTGCCCTTGTGGATTGTTCTTGTTGATATAGTATTACTAGTCATGCTATCCAAAAAATCACTTCTTTAAATGGAAATTAGTGACATCTCCAAGAGAGATCAATTGCTGCATGTAATGCAAAACTTGTCTATATCATATCAAATTTAGAAGTTAAAGGCAAGTTTATTTTTTCACTAGGCATGTGTGTTATTAATGAAATACTCTTATGAGGATTAGTATATTTTGTTCTACATGACATAATTAACATGATTGGTGATGCTCGTGAAAGTGCTGAAAAGGTGATGGCTAATACCCGAAAAGCCTATCAGTTTGCGAATCAACAAGAGCCAACATTTGTTCCAACTCTAAATAAGGGTCAAACTGCTAAGATTCAAGAGCAAGAAAATTTACTTTGAGCTACTGTAAATTTTGGGGAAGGTTGCATGATTACTAATTTCATGTCACCCATTCTTTACATTTTGAAATAAAATTGTACATGCTTAATTATATATTTTCTATCTCATGGAGATGTTGGGTAGATTTTTATAGTGTTGTAATTATTATGCATTTGTTATGGTAGTTAATGAGGCATTGATACTCCAAAAGTCTCATTTAAATGCTTTTATTATGTTTTAATTATTATATGTTTTAAATTTAATATTTTGCTACATTTAAGGTTTGGGAAAGAGAGAGATGGTGGGAGGAGAGAGAGAGAGAGAGAGAGAGGAGGGACGAGATAGAGAGAGAGAGAGAAAGGGCAGGGGAGGGGAGAGAGAGGGGAGGATATAAAAGAGCAAAGTAGAGAGAAATAAAAAATTTTATAATTTTATTTATTACTAAATTTTGGAAACAACAATTTAATATACATAATTTGTGCTGCTGAGACAACTTATATCGAGTGTTCTCATATAGACTAAAATAAAAAGTGATAAAATAAATTATAAATGACATTAAACTTAAATATTTTATTCCAAGCTATGGCTTGGTGCGCACAATGTTGTGAAAAATTGGCCTCATGTCTTTAGCACGACTCACGACATGATTCATAGCATGATCCACAAAAGCCTACCTAGGCATGATCCAAAATGGTGGAATGCTTTGGGCTATGCTAGGCCAAGATGATTGACCCAAGTGCTACAAAAGTAGTTGGTACAACACACTCAGAAATTGACCCATATATAGCAAGGATTGAACTAGACTAGCCTAAATCGGACACATGCTATCCCAAGTTTCAACTCTTATTGGTAGGCTCATAACTAGTATCTATAGATTTGTTTTGAATTTTTTTAATTTGAAGTGATAATCAATCTCTATATGTTTTATTTTCACGTGAAATATTGGATTGATAGTAAAGTATCGAGTTGCTTGACTATAATAATATATATCAATCTATTTGAGAGAATTTAGGAAATAACTAACTATACTAACTACATAAATAATATAGTATAATTATTGTTAGATAATTAAGTTAAAATATATATATTTTTATATTTGGAGGAGTCAATTGAAGAGGAGCCGATACTTGTGGTTAAGTCTATGTTTTGAACAAGTAGTGAGTACACTAGTACATGTTTCAATATGCCAAAATATATTCTTTATAATTACTAGATTCCAGCTAGAATTTGAGTGCATCTCTACCTATCTATGCTCTTTATTTATAGATAAAATCTTATATCATGGAGCTATGTTCATATATATGAAAATTTTGAGAATTATATCTATATGAGCATGTCAGAGAGAATATAAAATATGATTAATTATACTAATAATAATAGTGATATTTAGTCTAGTCATAATTTGATAGTTTAATATTTTTATATGATTCTTATATATTTGGAGGAGCCAATTAAAAAATTGGTATTTTTGGACAAACATACATTTTGATGAAGAAGTATGTAGGTTACTGTGCATTTCATCATGTGAAAATTAAACAAAATATCTAAAATATATTTTACCTAAGAAATAAAAATCAAAACTCATAACTATGCAATCTTAATACAAGAGATTTCTTCCTCTTAATTATACTTTATGGTAGCTAGTAGTATTGGAATGTAGAATTATAAAAGATAAATATCACTAAAATATAATTATGCAATACATAAATATATTTGTGAAATAATATATGTATGTTTACATTCAATGTGAAAGATTTCTCTCATATCCAAATCCATGTTTGTGTTAGAGGATAAATAAGAATTGATATAAAAAGTAAAAAAGAAAATTTGTGACCAAAATTTAATATTGATTAGTTTCAAAGTAAGAGCTTGTGAGATGAAGTTAGTTAAATATCACCTGATCATGTTCATATGTTTAACCCTTTGAACATGTTTGGTTTTCTTTTTCATGAATTATTGGCCTGTAAGTAACTTGCCGATCTCAATTAGGCTCCTATTGCATCATTTATTGGAAAATCGGCTACATTTCCTTCTATTGCTACTAGTGCAGCTTCATTTGACAATAATTCCCCTCTACCATATGCCATTTCTCCTAGGGTTGGAGAAAATATGTTAAATGCTTTTTCTCCTCAGTAAATTGTGCAACAACAGCTATTGGCACAACAACAATCCAAACACCAGCAAAAGGTAGCACCATTACATCAACAGTAGAAATTTAGGCAACCATTAATCTAGGGATTAGGATAGATATGGCCAACTTTAATAATGAAAATGGCTAAATATTTTGTTTTGCTGTCTTTGGGTTTGTTTTGGTCACATGGGTTGGGCAACCACAAATGCAATTGTCAGCCACTAGGTCACCTTCAACTACAATAGTCTATGCAGCTGTCTTTTGTTATGCACAGATTGGGTCATAGCTAGCTGACCCAAGCAAATCAATTGAATGGTCATCTAGCCCAAGGGCTACCTCATAGCCAGATGGTAAACTCTTGTATGATTGCATTGGTTTTTAGTAGTTTTCAAATTTACTAATCTTGATTTTTGTGTAAATTGTAATGCAGTTTGGAATAACCAGTAGCAATCTCCAGGGGACTCATACCTTTCAAATGATAAATGAACAATGTATGTCTTTGTTGTGTATCAGTTTTGATGTGTGTAGTATTGTCCCAAAGGTATGCTTGTGTCACATGTCATAGTGATTCAATAACATTGTGTGTGCGCATGTGTCATAGTGTGTAGACATTAGTATAGCTAGATGTGACCTTGAGCTTGAAGTTTTTCTCCTCATGTGTTTGAAGTTGTTTACTTTTGTCACCTATAAAATAAATATACAATCAAACCAAACATGAGAGAAGTTTTAGAGAGATATTTTAGAGAGTAATTCTATAAATTTTTCTCAAATCTTTAAATAGATACAAGTGTAGAAAGAATTTTCTTAGATGGAGAAGCCCCTCAACATCAAATTTCAAGAGCACGCTAAGTGTTACAATCTTATATCAAAAGAAATTCTAGGGTGTTCTAAAAATTCTAAATATTCTATAATATTCTAGAATCATATAATACCTTTAAGAAGGAAGGGTCCATCTTATTTTGGATTTAGTATGGGTAAAGAAAATCCTTCCCATCTAATTTGGTGATGTTCTTGTCACATGTTTATTATGAAATTTGATCGTATCTTTTTGAAATTATCATGATGTTCTTGTCACATGGATATTTTAACATAATATATTGATAGGCAAATAATAATAAAAATGAAATTAAAGTTTAATAAACATTCTAAAGTTATAATAAATAAAAGTAGTATATGTATTATATAATTTGTGTTGTATAATTAAATCATGGTATTTAGTCAGAAACATTATTTTGTAATTTTGTTTATTTATTATAAATGTTTAAAATTTTTTATTTAAAGGTAGATATTTATGCTATAATTTTATTTATTTATATTTGGATGTATTTGCTTATATAAAGATATTTTCATGAATGTTTTAACATAAAATATCGAAAGGTAAATAAAAATAAATATGAAATTAATGTTTAATAAACATTTTTAAATTATAATCGAAAAATTAATATATATTAAATAATTTATAATACAAAATTATATCATATTATTTAGTAATAAATATTAATTTTGTAATTTTATTTAAATGTTATAAATGTAGTAAATTTTTATTTGATTATAAAATATTAATGCTTGATGTAGCCATGGTGGAATGTGTGTAACATGTAGGTTGTGTTCATTGGGTTTTTTTTATATGAATCAAAGAGAGTGATTTTCCATGTAGAATCAAGTCAAAAAAAACTATATAGTTGTTAGGAAAGTGGCCATTGCTTTGGTGGTTCCATCACTATTTGACTACAATAGTAAATATTAAAAGTTAAGTGCATAATTACAAATATTATATTTAATTTATTTATATCTAGCATAGCTTTTTATTTCATGTTTTATCACAGGAACTCATGGAGGAACATATGATAGCTGCTTCTCAGCCAATTGAGGGTTCTATGGATCTTCAGATAACTCTTTTTGAAGGAAGAAATGCAAGAAATCAAAGAAGTGAATGATGAGATGAAAGAAATAAAGAATGTAATGCAATAGCATATGACATATATGGAATCATAGTTAGTGGCCTTGATGAGACATATAGCACACAGAGTTCCAGTAGAGTATTAATGCCGGAGAGTCGAGCACAGATACATCAATGAATGTTGAGGATATTGATTTCATTTTAAATGATTATATACCTATGTTATGATTTTGTTTTAATTATGTAACTATTGTATCAGAATAATTTATTAACTACATTTACTTTTTGTTAATTATAAATAATAGTTTATAGTAAATGTTTTTATTCAATTTAATATAAAAATTTAAAAATATGTAATCAAATTTTTTGTATAAAAGTAAACTTGTGAATATAGCTTTGGAATGAAAAAAATTTTGGAATAAAAATAGCTAGGGATTTTCCCTTGCTAATTTAGCTAAAAAACTTTCTGTACATATTTAGTTCAAAAATATTAATTACTATTCTTAATTACTATTTGTCTATCTATCTATCTACTTGTCTATTTGTCTACCTGTCTATCTACTATCTATCTATCTAGTATCTATCTATTTGTCTATCTATTTACCTCTATACATCTCTACCTATTATATGTCTATCTATTTTTATGTTTATATGTTTATCTGTATATCTATCTATCTATCTATATATCTGTTTGTATATCTAACTATCTGTCTATATGTTTATCTATCTATTTCTCTATCTATCTCTCTATTAATCTATCTATCTGTCTGTCTGTCAATCTATCCATCTTTTTATCTATCCATCTATCCATTTGTCTTTTTGTCTATCTATCCATCTGTCCAATTGTTTATCTATCCATCTATCCATCTATCCTTCTATCCATCTGTCAATCTATCCTTCTATCCATCTGTCAATCTATCTATCTATCTATCCATTTGTCTATCTTCCCATTTGCCCATTTTCCCATCTATAAATATGTTCATATGTCCATCTGCCAATCTGTCCATCTATCCATCTGTCCATGTGTCCATGTGTCCATCTATCTATCTATCCATCTATTAATCTATCCATATGTTGATCTATCCATGTGTCCATTTGTCTATCTATCAATCTATCTATGCATCTACCTATCCAACAATTTATCTATCTATCTTGTTGTGGTTCTGGTAAATTTCATATCAGAATTTAACAATGACATGAAACCTACTAATGATCCAAGTGAATATAATTAAATGTTGGACAAGGATATTACCTACTGTAGCACAAACTTAAAATTTGATTTTGATCAACCTATTGAATCATAGCACAATCAAGTATCCATGCTTGTAGTGATATCCACACAAATATATTTTCATTATATATAATTTTTTATTTTATATCTCTCCTATTTTATATAATATTTTGGTTTTTCACACATTTTATTAATAGGATGTGTCATTAATGAAAGATTTTGATTTTTCACACACCATTTTTAAAAAGATGTGTCATTAAAGAAACCTTTAGTTTTTCACACACCTTTATAAAAGGATGTGTCATTAATGAAAAGGATGTAATTCATGAAAATGATGTGTTATTAATAACACACCTTTCTAAAAGAGTGAAACATGGGCTTTAAGTTTGGTCCAGTTTTAAAGGTCCAAACATATACTATCGGACTAAATTCTTTAGTCTAATTAGTTTAAGGTCTTAAAGAAATTTCAGACTAAAATTAGGCCTAGTATATTTTAGTCTAACTAAAATAAAACAAACTCACATAATATATACATTTTTATGTGTGTGACACATTAGCTTCTCATAATGTTGGCAGCTAGTTTAAAATCTCATTTTAAAGAAACAAGAAATGAGTGGCATTTTGCAATATATGATTATTACCCAAGTGTTGAAAATATAATATTTTCAACTTAACCTAATTTCATGACCTATTTTATTTGATGACTTAGACTTTTTGTCATTGATATCTAGATTGATTTATGAGACATTGATCATGTCGTCCTCACGTCAATCTATATGTTTCTCGATCTTTGAGTAGACTAACTTAAACAAATATGTTTAATATCTCATATTGACTTATTTCAGCATTGTCACACATTTTAGTAGTCCTACTCAATTAAGGGGTCAACTGATATCACTTCCATTATATAGAAGGGAAAAATTCCATCTACATCAATCACATCCCTTTGCACAATTTATTGTATACCTAGTAAACAACTTTATAACTATCCTTGTTACATGTAGCATCTATTGAATATAAAGTATACAACACCTTATGTAGGGAACCATATTGACTTCATATCAAAGGACAATTCATACTAATAATCGCAATGAGAAAATGTATGACACTTATATAACAATCCATGCAACATTCTTTTTGCGAGTAGTTTAGTATATGTCCTCCAACATGTACTCAAGTTTTAACTTAATATCCATATTAGTTAACCTACATGCTAGTCTTATTGTATTAATATTTTACTTGATTATTAATACTTGACAAGTGTTAATTTAGAATAGTATTCCTAGAATATATCACTCTAAAGCATTATTTTTTTCATCTAATATTTGCATAGATCTAAATAAATATAATGATCAAAAAATAATATCATTATACATATATACAAAAATCCCAAAAGAATCATTTAATGATTGACTTTTAGGGCATACTCTAACATATATATCAATTTATCTATCCATCTATCTTGTTGGGGTACCCATAAATTTCATATCAGAATTTCGTAATGGACTAGGAACCCACCAATGATCCAAGTGAATACAATTAAATGATAGACATTGATGTTACCCATTGTAGCACAAAATTAAATTTTTGATTGCAAATGGTTGGGCCATATCCTTGCATAGTCAAGTGTCAGTGCCTCTAGCAGTATCGACACAAACATATCTTCATTATATATATATATATATATATATATATATATATATATATATATATTTATTTATTTATTTTCTATCTCTCTCATATTATATAACCACTTAATTTTGCACATCCCTTTCTAAAAGGATGTATCATTAACTAAAATTATATGTCAATAATGATACTTTTTGGTTTTTCACACTATTATAAAAGGATATGTCATTAATGAAACCTTTTAGTTTTTAACACAATTTTAAAAGGATATGTCATTAATGAAAAGGATGTGTCATTAATAACACACCTTTCTAAAAGAGAGAAATATGTGCCTTAAGTTTGGGCCCATTTTAAAGGTCCAAATATCTACTATTAGACCAAACTCTTTATTCTAATTAGCTTAAGATCTGAAATGAATTTCATACTTAAGATTATGCCTAATTTATTTTAGATTAACTAAAACAAAAAAAACTCCAAATATCTATATGTTTTTTGTGTGTGACCCAATAGGTTCTCGTAACATTGGTAGTAACTTTAAATCTCATTTTAAAGAAACAAGCAATGAGCATCATTTAGCAATGCATCATTGCTACACAAGTGACAAAAATATAATAGATTCAACTTAACCTAATTTTGTAACTTATTTTATTGTACAACTTAGTCCGTTTGTCCATTTTATCTAGATTGATTTATGAGGCATGGATCATGTCATTCTCACATCAATCTATATATTTTTTGATCTTTGAGTAGACTAACTTTAATAAATAAGATCAATATCTTATATTGGCTTATTTGAGCATGGTTGTGCATTTTAATTTCCCTCTCAATAAAGGGGCCAACTTATATCACTTCCGTTATATAGAAGTGTTCTATATAACTATATTAACTATATAATTATGAAACCATGTTCAATATAATTATGAAAAGTTTTATATAGTTATACAAATATTTATAAATAGTTATCATATACTTTGGTAACAACACTCTCTCAAATACCCAATTGAATTATAACACTATAGAGAAAGAACTTGTATCAACAATCTTTTCTTTTGGCAAGTTAATATCATATTTAGTGGGAACCAATGTCATAGTATATACTTAATATTCTATAATCAAATATCTTATAGAAAAAAAAGATGTCAGACCTAGATTGATATGATGAATTTTACTATTATAATAGTTTGAACTAGAGATATTAGATAAGAAATGTACATATAATAAAAATTAAAAATAGCTTATCAAGACTAGAAAAGGAAGACAGAAGAGTTGTTGAAGAAGATATTAGATAGATTTTTTTATTTGAACAAATTATAATATTGAATTAAAATGTAACTCCATGGTATGTAGTATTGAATGAACTTTATCATTGCAAGTAGTATTCTGATCAAAATTTGAGGCAAAGTATTATAGATGGGAGATTAGTAGTATCTTACAATAATGTCACTTTTTGCTCATGCTCTCACGAATTTGTCGAACATGTTAATATTTATGTGCTCAATTATTTTTCTTCAAAAATTTAATGTTGATATTTACATATATATGCATAAATATATATGTGCATATACACTACGCTACACACACATACATTTATACATCCATATACATTACTATACAATATATATCAGCATGCACATTTATGTACTTTTGTATATATTCACACATGTATCTACATTTTCAAAGTAGTGTGTATATATTTGTATGCATGCAAATACTATTATACACTCACACAAACACACACATACCTATATACATTATGTATTTTTAAAGTTACACATGAAACTATTATATATATGTGTGTGTGTGTGTGTGTGTGTGTGTGTGTGTGTGTGTGTGTGTGTGTGTGTGTATGTGTGTGTGTGGGTGTGTAAATGTATATAAAATGTTTTGATTTTGAAAATTTAATTAAAATAAAATAATTTATATTGTACACAATTTATAAAATATTATAAATTATTTATATCTAAAAAAAATATTTGTGTGTGTGTGTGTATGCATGTGTGTGTGTGAAGCATATTAATGTGTAAAATGAAATTATGAATTATATATATGAGCTTCTATTTTATTCAAATAGTTGTTTTTTAATATTTATATTAAAATAACTATCATTATACTCATATAAAAAAATGAAGTTGACATATTTGTAAATTATTTTGTTTTTATAGCTATGTTAAAAATGAAAATATAGTTCATAAATAGATAATATTATTTTTGTTTTTCTATATAATTTTTTAATTAAAATATTAATGTCTATGATAAATTTTTACTTTATTGTTATTAATAAATTTTTAGAAACTTTAATATTCAAATAAATATAATATAGTGCATATATATACATGCTTTTAATATTTTGTAAAAAATCAATTATTTCTTTAATTATGTTCAAACAAAACATATTACCATATAAATATATGAGTAAATTTTTCTGCAACTAATTATTTTTTTATTTTATTCAAAATATATAAATGACCATATTAATATATAAATTTATTTTTTTAAATAATTATTTTAAAATTTTTTTTTTCAAATTGAATACTTGAAAATGTTTTTTTTGTAATTAATAGATATATTTCAAACATTAATTATTTATAATAAATATAACATATTGCATATTATGAGGTGCAAATTTTATTTTGTAAATAAATTTTATTTTTAAAGTTTTATCTTTGTAAATTGAAACTACATCACATATATATTTTAAAAACTTTTTATAATATTTATTACATAGACATATTGTTATTTGTTTTGAAATTTACAACATGAATTTTAACAAATGAACATTTTATTAGAAATCAATTTTAGTTAAATGATATTAAATGAAACAAAAATACAAACCCTAAACATATTAAAGCATAATAATTAATACAAACATATAAAAATACAATAAAAATACATTTAAGTTTGATAAAATTAAATTAAAGTTCCTAAAATATATGGGAAAATGATAAAGATTTATACAATATCCAAAAAAAACATGTATGAATTAAATGAATGATATGAATGGATTTAACCTGATCCAGAATCTTATTTGCGTAGGATTTTCACCTCACATTGGTCTCACTACATCCATTCATAGGTTTGATTTGTTGAGAAGATGGTAGAAAGTTGTGTTCAGGGGTTTGAGGATCTAGAAAATGTCTAGTTCTTATTAAAATTATCATATCTAATAATTTTAAAATATATGAGTGTCTACTCTTGCTTTTTAGGCATGCTTTGCATGTGCTTCTTATTAAAGTGGAAAATAATAGTCTTGTTATGCATTTTTTTCTTAAAAAAACAATAATTAATGGAAGGATTCTGCTGGCAGAAGCTGATTATCACTCCAATTTGGGCTCTTTATTTTTTGAAGCATTCATGTTCAATACAATGGCTCATGTTCGTGCCGAGGTGGATCATTTTCATACTTCAGCAATAAATTAACAAGGTCGAGACTTGAGGTGGGTCATTATTTTTTCTTTTTTTTATCGTAGGAAGCGGTGATATAGAAATATGGCTAAGATTCATTTACTAGTGACCATAAGAGCTGGGTGAATGAAAGGAACATCAATTTCATGAGCAGATTATACTTTTTGCAATGTCGTTAGATGTATTGATGAAGAAGATGTAATAGAATTTTGTAAGGTTTTTGTTTTAACAATATAATATATAGTATCAAAAAAAATTATTAACTTCTTTTATTTTTTGTTAATTATAAATTATGGTTTATAGTTTATGTTTTTATTTAATTTAATATAAAAACTTAAAAATATGTAATCAATTTTTTTGTAAATAAATAAAATAGTAAAAATAATGTTAGATTGAAGATAGCTAAGGATTTTTACCTCACTGATTGCTAAGGACTTTTATGTAAATCTAAAATAAGATCAAAATTAGCAAGGAAAAAATAAATTTAGCTACGGAATTTTACATCGTCAAAACTTTTTGATAGAGAATTTTTCGAACATTAATTTTTTGCGATGAGCACATTAGTTTTGGAAAACATCGGTGATTAATCCATTGTTATTCTGTTTTAGCAATAGAAAAATCCTATTTAACTAGAGAATTTTTCCAAGATATTTGAAATTTTTTTGTAATGATATATATTTGTCTATCTACCTAATATTATATTGGTAAATATATTTATCTAACTAGTTGTCTATCTTTCTATCTGCCTATATATCTACATATCTATATATCTATATAAAAATCTATTTTTCTATTTGTCTATCTACCTATATATTATTTTATCTATCTATCTATCTATGTATCTATCTATCTATGTATCTATCTATCTATCTGTATGTCTATCTATCTATCTATTTGTCTATATGTCTATCTTTCTATCTATCTATGTATTTCTCTCTCTATTTGTCTAATTCTCTATCTATTTAGCTATCTATCTATCTTCATGTCTATCTATATATCTATCTATCTATTTTTTTATATGTCTATTAGTCTATTTGTCTGAATCTCTAATTACCTATTTTTTATTTCTTTGTAATTGTCTAACTATATATCTTTCTAAATGTATATCTTTCTAACTATCTATTTTTGTTTCGGTCATTAGTCTTTTAGTTAATATATATATATCTTTTTATCTATATATCTATCTATCTACCTATTTATCTGTCTACCTATTTCTCTATCTATTTGCATATATATTTATATGTCTATCTATCTATTTGTTTATATATCTATTTTACTAACTATCTAACAATTTAACTGTCAATCAAACTATCACTCTATTAGTCTATCTATTTATCTATCATTATATCTATCTTCCTATCTATCTATTTATCTATCTGTTTGTCTATCTATCTTTTTGGCTATCTATCTATCTATATATCTCTCTTTTTTGTTATCGATCGATCTATCTATCTATCTATATATATTATTATTTGTCTATATGTATATCTGCATTTATATCCATCTCCATATCTACCTATTTTTTTATCTAACTTTATTTTTTCTATTTGTCTATCTATATTTCTATCTATTTCTTTCTCTTTCTATTAGTCTATTTATCTTTCTATCTATCTATTTATCGATTTCTTTATCTATATGTCTATAATTATATTTGTCTATCTATCTATCAACATATCTATCTAATTTCCAATCTGTATAGTTATCTATCTATCTATCTAATATATCTATTTATATAACTATCTAACTCTTTAACTATTTATTAGACTATTAGTATATCTGTCATTATATTTAACTTTCTATGAATCTATCTATCTATCTAACTATCTATCTAGCTATCTATCAATTTATCTATCAGACTATCTATCTATCTGTCAATCTATATATCTTTCTATCTATCTACCTTTTTATTTGTCTTTTTTTCAAGTAATTTGTCTATCTATCAATCTGTCTATCTATCTATCTATTTAACTATCTCTATCTGTCTATTTGTCTAAGTGTATAACTAGTGATCTATCTATTTGTCTATTTGGAATTCTATCTATCTGTCAATGTATATATCTATCTTTCTATCTATCTATCTAAATGTTTATATTACTATCTATCTATCTATTTATTTATTTATCTATTCATCTATCAATCTATCTCTCTATCAGTATATTTGTTTATCTGTCTATCTTCCCATTTATCTATCTGTATATTTGTCTATATGATTACCTATCTATCTATCTATCTGACTATCTTTCAATCTAACTATCAGACTATATGTGTGTGTATATATATATATATATATATATATATATGTCAAACTATCTATATTTGTATCTACTTATCCTTCAATCTACTTTTTTGTCTATCTATATATATGTTTATTTGTTATCCTATAAATCTATCTATCTATCTGTCTATTTTTGTAACACTCTATCTATCTATCTATCTATTTAGCTGTCTATATGTTAATATGTCAAACTTTCTAATTATATATCAATTTGTCTATCTATCTACCTATCTAACTATATATATGTCTATCTATCTATCTATCAATAAATTTTTTTATTTTTCTATATGTTTATATGTCTATCTATTTATTTATTTATTTATCTATCTATCTGTCTATCTATCTACCCATCTATCTCTTTACCTATCTCTATATCTATTTGTGTATTTATCTGTCTAATTATCTATTTGTCTATATATTTATTTTCCTAACAATCTGCCTATTTAACTATCAATAGAACTATCAGTATATTAATAAATCTATGTATCTATTTATCTATCCATATATCAATCTCCTATCAATCTATCCATCTATTTGTCTATCTATCTAGCTATCTATCTAACTATTTGTCTATCTATATATCTGCCTTTCTACACATCTACATATCAACATATTTGTTGATCAGTCGTTCTTTCTATTTAGAAAGAAAGAGAAATAAATATATAGATATATATCTTTCTATATATCTCTCTTTCTCTATCTTTCTATATATCTGTCTTTTCACCACTGCAGCTGTCGTTGCCACCGCTGCCGCTGCCGTTGTCACTGTTGCCACTGCCACCGCTATTACCGCTGCTACCGCCACTATCGCCGCTACTACCACTACTGTAGCTCTTACCGTTGCTGCTGCCACTGTTGCTACCACTGCCATTCTCACTGCTAGCACTGTTGCTGCTGCCGCTGCTACCTCTGCAATGCCTCTACTACCACTACCGCCACTGCCACCGCCATCATTTATAATAAAAAATATGGTGGGTGATGATGCTCGACTGATGAACTTGAGATTGAGAGAGTTTTTAAGGAGGTGGCAAGCTGCTTTTCCCAAAATAGGAACTGATATTCCTCCTGGACCAAAATTATATGACCCTACATGAGCATCATCATCAACATCATTCTAAGACCTAGGACAATCAAAACAAATCAGTGCAGAATCTAGAGAAATAAAACTTATTTACTCATACGTTTGCTTTGTACCATGTGATAATTGCATATCAATATTACTACATAGATTTTTAAGACCAACCTCTATGTATCTGGCTGGACTGAACCAAAAATATCATCCCAAAGCTTTAGGAAAAGTTTAATATCCATTGCTTTTATTACCTATATCAGTGAGCAATGCACGATGATGACCATACCAGCCTGAGTAATTATACATTCAAAAGTGTTTCTGTGTGTAAATAGGGGTGTACCTATGACAAAATATACATATTTACAAATAAATATATGCACCCACTTATGATTATACTAAGTATATACATACATATATACTACAGCATAAAAGTACATATATACCGAGTATATACATATGTATATACTACAACATAAAAGTAAGTATATACCGAGTAAAACATATGTATACACTACAGTATATATGTATGTATATACTAAGTATATACGTATAAATATACTCAGTATATACGAGCATATATACTATGTATATATGTACTTATATACTCTGTATATACTTAGATATATACTCAGTATATACGTACATTTAAACCAAGTATATATTTATGTATATAATATAGATTATATGTACATATATATAATCACATAGCCTTAGATGACACGCACACTTGTACTTTAATGAAAATATACATACCATCAAAGAAAACAGAAGAAAATAATATAGGACTTAAAAAACAAGCATATAGGTCTCTCAGGCATGGTCAGCATTTCTTGTTCTTTTTCTTCTGGTACTCCACGCAGATAGAGAACATTGTTACACATGCACATGGAGGATAACATACTACATTTACAAACTAAAAACTAATAAAAAGCAGTCACAGATCTAAACTACGATGATGCATATCTCCACAAAATATGAGTGTAAAGAACAAAAATGCATTTACAAAGAATTAATTTTTTGGTTCATCTCACAGCTTCAGAAGCTAAGGTGTTGTTCCCAGCACAATGGAGCACTAGTGAAGGTTTTTACATACCTATAAATAGGCTAAAACTCTACCCAAAAATTCGGGGACACAGAAACATATTAACAGATATATAAAAATAGTTATATAGACATGAACAAACACAAATTTAAGTTAATTGTCATACGGCTTCAACAAAAATCTAAAAGATATCCAGCAATACTGTTTAGAGAGAAAGAGAGTGCAAAAATAAAATATTTTAGGAATAATAAAGATAATAAGTTAGGCCTCCTTTTGATAAAGCTGAAATCGGTAAATATGGGACCCATGCATTGTAATTACATAAAAGAAAATTTATTCTGTACAAACCTATCAAATATTAAATCTTTTGTCATAAATAAGTTCATATATGAGCCTGAGGCCCAAGGGCTGGAATTAGGTAAGAGTTCGGCCCTTATTTGTATTTTATCATATATGAGCATGACCAACGGACACTCGCATGCTATGTGCTTACATATTGTTGATATTATATCTTTTGTCATTTAATTTTAAGTTAGTGCAACAAATTAGTATTATCCCATATATAATTATATTTTAGGACACATAAAGTAAATGTAGTTATAAATAGTTACTTCTAGTTAAACATATAATTATATATAGATATATGCATACAAGTAGTTATATGTAGATATACATAAATGTATACAAAGTTATAAATAAATATATAGCTTTACATATATGTATACATATATGTATACATAATTAAAAATAAAGTTTATTTATTTATATAGAGTTTTTTATAGGTATACAAATATTTATATATAGTTATACACATATAGTTTAACATTATGTTGTATGTTTTTCTACATATAATTATAAATATAGTTACATGTGGTTATACATATAGTTACACGTATAGTTAAACTTATATTTATACATGTATGTATATATATATTTTCATATAATTCCATATATTATACATATAATTATGTATAGGTATGGATATACTAAAATACATTTTTATACTAATATATAAAATGTATATTAAATATATATCTGTTAATTAAATATTTAAATATAGTTATGTATAAAGCTTTTATAGTTATACATATAGCAAGATAGAATTATTTATAGTTATATTTTATTATACATATAATATATATAGTTATAAAAAATTATATATCGTTAAACATTTAGTTTATATATATATATATATATATATATATATATATATATATTCACATGAGTAGTTATATTTAGTTTTACATAAATTTATACAAAGTTATAAACAAATATTTAGATTAATAATATGTATACACATATGTATAAATAGTTAAAAATATAGTTATATTTAATTATATAAAGTTTTATTTAGTTTTACAAATATTTATATGTAGTTATACACATATAATTAAACATATTGGTGTATGTTGTCCTACATGTAATTGTAAATATAGTTACATGTGGTTATACATATAGTTACACATAAAGTTATACTTATATTTATACATGTTGGTATATCATATAATTTTAAATATTTATACATATAGTTATGTATAGGCATAGATAAGAAAAAATACATTTTTATATACTAATATATACAAATGAATATTAAATATAAGTTGTAAATTATATATTTAAATATAGTTATGTATAAAGCTTTTATAGTTATACATATAATAAGATACAATTATTTATAGTTGTGTTATTATACATATTGTATATATAGCTATAAATATTTTTATTTAGTTAAACATATAGTTATATATAAATATATTCATACAAATAGTTATACATAAATATATAACGTTATAAATAAATATATAGATTTAAATATATGTATACATAGTTACAAATATAGTTATATTTAATTATATAGAGTGTTATATAGTTATACAAATATTTATATATAGGTATACAACTATATATATATAGTTATACACATATAGTTAAACATAATGTTGTATGTTATTATACATTTAATTATAAAAATAGTTACATGTTGTTATCCATATAGTTACACATATAGTTACGCATATAGTTATACTTATATTAATACATGTATGTATATATATATTTTTTATATAATTTTATATATGTATGCATATAGTTATCTATAGGTATATATATGGTAAAATACATTTTTATATACTAATTTATAAATGTATATTTATATATGTTGTTAATTATATTTTTAAATATAGTTATGTATATTATTTTATAGTTATGCATATAGTCAAAGATAATTATTTATAGTTATATGTTCTTATACATTTTGGATTCAATGGCAAAATGACACAAAATAGAAAATAAACAAGTTCGGCTGTAATAGATCAGAACAAAGTAAATGCGGTCTAGTATTTCAGGCATGCAATATATAAATATAAATACAATTTGAATCACCCTAGAAACAGGTGATGTCATCCACATAATAGAACAAAACTCAAGCAAAATAGGCAAAGATTAGATCCACATCTAGATATGTCAACAAATTTTGCCTCTTCCTGCTAAAATTGTTTATGATTTGCTGGCAATGTAATTGGAAAACTAATCAAGACCATCGTAGAGGCCCTCGCCATAGGTAGCATAGGTGCTCTGAATGTGCCAATGGCATTGGAGAAAAGAGTGAAGTCCTAGTTGTTAGTAATTTTAGCTGCATTCATCGCATTGGGAAGATCTTGCTTCTTGGCAAACACTAGCAAAACTGCATCTCGAAGCTTTTCCTTGTTTAGCATCCTATGCAACTCATCTCTGGCTTCAACAACTCGATCTCTATCATTGCTCTCCACCACAAATATGAGACATTTGGTATTTTGGAAGTAATCTTTCCAGAAAGAGCAAATATTGTCTTGACCCCGAATACCCCACATAGTGAAATTGATGTTTTTGTATTCAAAAATCTCTACATTGAAGACAATAGTAGGAATTGTGGTGACAATATTACCAAGCTTCAACATATACTGAATGGTTGTCTTAACGCCAACATCAAGACCTGGCATTAAAATTCTCATCTCCTTGTTGGCAAATAGCCTGTTGAATAGCTTTGTGAACATAAACCACATTTCTTCCTTTAAATCTCAATCCCTTTGTCATATGCCAGTAAAGAGATCTGATGAGAGAAAGAAACAAAATCAATAAACCTCAAGAGATGGTCAACAGAGAGGGAGGAGAACCTCTATATGTTCTTATACCTATAGTATATATAATTAAAAATAGAGTTATATATAGTTATACATATAATTATATATAGATATATTCATACAAGTAGTTATAAGTATTTATACATAAATATATACAAATTTATAAATAAATATATAAATTTAATTATATGAATACATATAGGTATACATATATACAAATATAATTATATTTAATTATATAGAGTATTACATAGTCATACAAATATTTATATATAGTTATAAATATGTATGTAGTTAAAGATATTCTTATATATAACATTTTTATAGTTATACATATAGTAAAATACAATTATATATAGTTATATATTATTAGACATATGATATATTTTGTTAAAATTATAGTTCTTTAGAATTACTCATATAGTTATAAAATATTATATAGTTGAAAAAATAGTTATATATAGTTATTAATATAGTTATAAAAATAGTTTACATAGTTACAAATATAGTTAAATATAATTTTGAAGAGTTTTATATATTTATAAAATATTTATAAATAGTTATAATATACCATGATAACAACACATTCTAAAATGCCCAATTGAATTAGACAACTATAGAGAAATAACTTGCATCAATAATATTTTCTCTTGGCAAATTAATATCATATTTAGTGGGAACCAAAGTCAACAAATATATTAAATATTCTATAATCAAATATCTCATAGAAAAGAAAGATGTCAGGCTTAGATTGATTTAATGTATTTTACTATTACAATAGTTTGAACTAAAGATATTAGATAAGAAATGTACATATAATCAAAATTAAAAATAGCTTATCAAGAGTAGAAAAAGAAGATAAAAGAGTTGTTGAAGAAGATATTAAATAGAATTTTTTATTTGAACTAATTATAGTATTGAATGAAAATGTAACTCCATGATATGTAGTATTGAATGAACCTTATCATTGCAAGTAGTAATCTGATCAAATTTTGAGGCAAAGTGTTATATATGGGATATTAGTAGTATCTTGCAATAATGTCACTTTTTGCTCATGCTCTCACGAATTTGTGGAACATGTTAATATTTTTATGTGCTCAAGTATTTTTCTTCTCAAAATTAATGTTAATATTTACATATATATGTTTGAATATAATGTGCATATACACTGCCCTACACACATACACACATTTATACATCCGTATACATTAGTATACGTTATATATTAGCATAAACATTTTTGTACTTGTATATATATTCATACATGTATCTACATTTTAAAAGTAGTGTGTATATACTTGTATGCATACATATACTACTCTACACCTACACAAACACACACATATACCTATATATGTAATATAATTTTAAAGGTACACATGAAACTATTATGTATGTGTGTATGTGTGTGTGTAAATGTATTTAAATTTTTTTGATTTTGAAAATTTAATTAAAATAAAATATTCTATATTGTACACAATTTATAAAATATTGTAAATTCTTTATATTTAAAACAAATATTTGTGTGTGTGTGTGTGTGTATGAAGCATATTAATGCGTAAAATGAAATTATGAAGTAAATAAATAAGCTTCTATTTTATTCAAATTGTTGTTTTTTTAATATTTATATTAAAGTAACTATCATTATACTCATATAAATAAATGAAGTTGGCATATTTGTAAATTATTTTGGTTTTATAATAATGATAAAAATTAAAATATAGTTCATAAATAGATAATATTGTTTTTGTTTTTCTATATAATTTTTTTATTAAAATATTAATGTCTATGATTCTACCTATTATTTATTATTATTAATAAATTTTTAGAAACTTTAAAATTCAAACAAATATAATGTAGTGCATATAAATACATGCCTTTATTATTTTGTAAAAAAACAATTATTTCTTTAATTATGTTCAAACATAATAGATTACCATATAAATTCAACAGTAAATTTTTCTACAAGTAATTATTTTTTTTATTTTATTCAATATATAAAAATGACCATTAAATATATGAATTTGTTTTTTAAAATAATTATTTTTAAATTTTATTTTTCAAATTTAATACATTATAATATTTTTTTTATTAATAGTTACATTTCAAACTTTATTTATTTATAATAAATATAACATATTATATATTATGAGGTGCAAATTTTATTCTGTAAATAAATTTTATTTTTAAAGTTTTATCTTTGTAAATTGAAACTACATCACATATATATTTTAGAAATTTTTTATAATATTTATTACACACATATTATTATTTGTTTTGAAATTACAAAATGAATTTTAACAAATGAACATTTTATTAGAAATCAATTTTATTTAAATGATATTAAGTAAAACAAAAATGCAAACCCTAAACATTTTAAATCATAATGATTTATAAACACATATAAAAATACAATAAAAAACATTTAAGATTGAAATAATCAAATTTAAGTTCCTAAAATATATGGGAAAATGATATTTATACAATATCCAAAAAAAACTTGTATGAATGAGATGAATGATATGAATGGATATTAAGTTTATAGAGCTTGTAGAAATACATGTAGATGTAGTTATATATATTTTTTCATGTAATTAAATATAATTAGACATATGGCTATGTACAGGTATTAATGTAGATAAATACATTTTATATTAGTAATATGTTGATATACATAATGTTAAATACATTTATATATAATTATATATCTATATATATGTATATTAAATATGTTGTTATATTTATATATAGCTATGTTTATGTATACTATTTTTATAGCTATAGATATAGTAAAATACACTTATATATGAAATTCGAATTATATCACACATGCATATTGATCTATAGTTATGTTTAAATACACTTATATAAAATACACTTAAGTTTATGTATACTGTTTATATATAGTTATGTATATTGATGTAGATATCAAGTCGGCATAGCTTATGCTATTTATATATTCTGTTTATGTATTCTGTTTATATGTAGTTATGTATATTAATGTAGATAAATATATTTATATATAGTAATATGTTGATATATATATATATATATATATATATTAAATATACGTTGTTATATTTATATATAGTTATGTTTATGTATACTATTTTTATAGTTATAGATATAGTAAAATACACTTATATAAGAAATTCAAAGTATATCACACAAGCATATTGATCTATAGTTATGTTTAATATAAAATACACTTATGTTTATGTATACTATTTATGTATATTGTTTATATATAGTTATGTATATTGATGTAGATATCAAGTTGGCATACTTTATACTATTTATGTAAACTATTTATGTATAATGTTTATATATAGTTATGTATATTAATGTAGATAAATACATTTATATATAGTAATATGTTGATATACATATTGTTAAATACATTTATATATAGTTATATATATATATATATATATATATATATATATATATGTATATTAAATATACATTGTTATATTTATATATAGTTATGTTTATGTATCCCATTTTTATAGTTATAGATATAGTAAAATACACTTATATGAGAAATTCGAATTATATCACACATGCATATTGATGTATAGTTATGTTTAAATACATTTGTATAAAATACACATATATTTATGTATACTGTTTATATATAGTTATGTATATTGATGTAGATATCAAGTCAGCATACCTTATACTGTTTATGTATTCTGTTTATATGTAGTTATGTATATTAATGTAGATAAATATATTTATATATAGTAATATGTTGATATACAAATTGTTAAATACATTTATATACAGTTTTATATATATATATATATATATATATATATATATATATATATATATATATATATATATATATATATATATATATATATTAAATATACATTGTTATATTTAAATATAGTTATGTTTATGTATACTATTTTTATAGTTATAGATATAGTAAAATACACTTATGTATGAAATTCAAAGTATATCACACATGCATATTGATCTATAGTTATGTTTAATATAAAATACACTTATGTTTATGTATACTATTTATATATAGTTATGTATATTGATGTAGATATCAAGTTGGGATACCATATACTATTTATGTATACTATTTATGTATAATGTTTACATATAGTTATGTATATTAATGTAGATAAATACATTTATATATAGTAATATGTTGATATACATATTGTTAAATACATTTATATATAGTTATATATATATATATATATATATATATATATGTATGTATATTAAATATACGTTGTTATATTTATATATAGTTATGTTTATGTATATCATTTTTATAGTTATAGATATAGTAAAATACACTTATATAAGGAATTCGATTTATATCACACATGCATATTGATGTATAGTTATGTTTAAATACACTTATATAAAATACACTTAAGTTTATGTATAATGTTTATGTATACTATTTATATATAGTTATGTATATTGATATATATATCAAGTCGGCATACCTTATACTATTTATGTATTTTGTTTATGTATTCTGGTTATATGTAGTTATGTATATTAATGTAGATAAATATATTTATATATAGTAATATGTTGATATACATATTATTAAATACATTTATATATAGTTATATATATATATATATATATATATATATATATATATATATATATATATATATTAAATATATGTTGGTATATTTATATATAGTTATGTTTATGTATAGTATTTTTATAGTTATAACTATAGTAAAATACACTTATATAAGTAATTCAAAGTATATCACACATGCATATTGATGTATAGTTATGTTTAATATAAAATACATTTATGTTTATGTATATTGTTTATATATAGTTATGTATATTAGTGTAGATATCAAGTTGGCATACCTTATACTATTTATGTATAATATTTATGTAAACTATTTATGTATAATGTTTATATATAGTTATGTATATTAATGTAGATAAATACATTTATATATTGTAATATGTTGATATAGATATTGTTAAATACATTTATATATAGTTATATATATATATATATGTATATTAAATATATGTCATTATATTTATATTAAATATATGTCATTATATTTATATTTAGTTATGTTTATGTATACCATTTTTCTAGTTATAGATATAGTAAAATACACTTATATAAGAAATTTGAATTATATCACACATGCATATTGATGTATAGTTATGTTTAAATACACTTATATAAAATACACATGTTTATGTATATTGTTTATGTATACTGTTTATATATAGTTATGTATATTGATGTAGATTTCAAGTTAGCATACCATATACTATTTATGTATTCTGTTTATATGTAGTTATGTATATTAATGTAGATAAATATATTTATATATAGTAATATGTTGATATACATATTGTTAAATACATACATACATACATACATACATACATATATATATATACATATATATATATATATATATATATATATATGTGTATATATATATATATATATATATATGTATATATATATATATATATATTAAATATATGTTGTTATATTTATATATAGTTATGTTTATGTATACTATTTTTATAGTTATAGATATATTAAAATACACTTATATAAGATATTCAAAGTATATCACACATGCATATTGATGTATAGTTATGTTTAATATAAAATACACTTATGTTTATGTTCACTATTTATGTATATTGTTTATATAAAGTTATGTATATTAATGTAGATATCAAGTTGGCATGCCTTATACTATTTATGTATAATGTTTATATATAGTTATGAATATTAATGTATATAAATAAATTTATATATAATAATATGTTGATATAAATATTGCTAAATACATTTATATATTGTTATATATCTATATATATTTGTATATTAAATATACATTGTTATATTTATATATAGTTATGTTTATGTATACTATTTTTATAGTTATAGATATAGTAAAATACACATATATATAAGAAATTATAATTATATCACACATCCATATTGATGTATAGCTATGTTTAAATACACTTATATAAAATACACATATGTTTATGTATTTTGTTTATGTATACTATTTATATATAGTTATGTATATTGATGTAGATATCAAGTCAGCATACCTACTGTGCACCATCAACATCCACACAAATAGAATGCATTATATCACAAATGAATGAAGTATGTATACGAATAAATTTATATAAGCAATCCAAGCATACCATGTTGATTAATGAAGAAGAATTTCAATAAAAAAAATAACA
This sequence comes from Sapria himalayana, assembly GCA_029783825.1. Lineage (NCBI taxonomy): Eukaryota > Viridiplantae > Streptophyta > Magnoliopsida > Malpighiales > Rafflesiaceae > Sapria > Sapria himalayana. Next base: position 84,562 of record JAREIK010002607.1, on the reverse strand, counting down.
GGATCAAAACGCACATGCTTGCATTAAGATAATCGATGAAGAATTAGGGTATAAAATGTACCTCAAATCAATAACAAATTATCATTTATCTTCGATTAAGTTTTGATGCGTCGATGTCGAGAGATAAATGGTTGACTACGGAGTACTTGCGATTCACTTGTTAGAGTTGTCTCTCGAGTCTCGACAACAAGTGAATATATATATATATTACAAAAATATTTATATTTTTAATTATTAAAACATTAAATAAACAATATATATATATATATAATACAAAAGTCTCATTTATTTTATTTACTATCAAAATTTATTAATAAAATTAATGTGCATTTAGCAAGGTACACATGAAAACAAACACCTTAAAATTTTTTATTGTAATATTAATTAATCAATAAATATATAAATAATTTAAAATATATATATATATATATGTTTAGCCTTATAAAAAAATATCAAATAGCTACAAAATTAACAAACTTCATATAATAAGACTTACATGAAAAGATGATTTGTCTTCTAGCCACTCTCCTAATAGTTATAAAATACTCATAATGTTAAAAAATATATAAAAATTTATATTTTATGGTTATAAATTTTTAATAATTCATATTAATTTTGTTGATGATAATATTAAATAATTTTAAAGGCATAAAATTTTATATTATTTGATATCATTAATAATTTTTTAAATTCAAAAAATTACTTAAAGTGAGAAGATAATTAAAAGAAAGTTATATTTATTATATTAATAAAGACTTAATATTAAAAGCTAATCGTAAAAATATAACTCACTCATTTAATTCTTATAAATCTAGTAGGAGCAAATATTCATGTATTTATTTTAAAATATTAATTTATTATTTTTTAACTTTTTTGAAAACTTTTATATTTTTATTATATTTCAAGATTTTTTAAATTTTGTATTAATTATATTTTTAAAAGTTTCCTATAATCATAAAATTTTTTTATACTTATAATAATATTAAGATTTAATGGTTTATTTGTCAATTCAAATATTTTTGAATATATTTTTTATTTTATAATACAATTAATAATTTTACATTTATATTAGAAGAAATTTTAGTGTATGTTAATTTAATGTTTAAAATATCGAAATAGATTATTATACTTATGAATTAATTATGTAATGATACTTTAATATAAATTTTAAAGTTTCTTAATTAAAAAGTTTATAAAAAATTTTTTATAATTTTTTTAAAAATTAATACATCATAAAAAAATTTATTTTAGTCCTTATTTATATAATTTTTTTTGTATTATCTATTTATTTATTTATTTTTAATCTAAATTTTTATCTATCTATCTTTATATATGCTTGTTTATCTTTCTGTCTATCTAATTGTCGACCTATATATCTATCTATTTGTCTATTATATCACAATCTACTTGTCTATCTATCTATCTATGTATCTACTATCAATTTATCTTTTTTTGTGACTATCTATCAGTATATATATTTATCTATCTATATATCTATCTTTCTATTAATCTGTCTAACTAGCTCTCTGTCTATATGTCTAAATATCTTTATTTCTATCTATCTATTTGTCTATCGATATATCTATTTAACTATATATATATCACTCTATCAAAATGAATTTATATCTATCTTTCTATATATCTTTCTATATGTCTATCTATTTGTTTATCTATCTACTTGTCTATCTATATTTAAATCTCTCTTTCGATCTATCTATCTATCATTCTATCTGACTATCTATTTGTTTGTCTATTTGTCTAGTAATCTTTTTATCCATCTATCTATCTATCTTTCTGTCTATCTGTATGTATATCAATCTGTCAATTTGTCTGTGTATCAGCTTGTCTATCTATTTCTGTATCTATCTTTCTATCTATTTGTCTGTATGTCTATCTATCTGTTTATCTATCTATCTATCTATCTATCTGTGTTTATCTATGAGTCTATCTGTTTGTTATCTGATTATCTATCTATCTATCTATCTATTTATCTATATGACTGTCTATCTGTCTATCTTTTTATCTATCTATCTATCTACCCAACTTTGTGTCAATTTGTCTATCATTCTATTTATCTATCTATCTATCTATCTATATGTCTATTTTTATGTCTATCTATCTATCTATTTGTATTGATATCAAACTATTTATCTATATTAATATATATCTATCTATTTGAATTTCTATTTGTCTATTAAATTATCTATCTATGTATCTATCTATATGTTTAAATGATTATCTATCTATCTATCTATATGACTATCTATCTGTCTATCTTTTTATCTATCTATCTACCTACCTAACTTAGTGTCAATTTGTCTGTCAATCTTTCAATCTATTTGTCTATCTATCTATATGTTTATTTTTATGTCTATCTATATGTATATCTATTGATCTATCTATCTATTTGTCTATCTATCTATCTAACCATCTATATTGATATCTAACTTTATAACTATATTTCTATATATCTATTTATTTGCATTTCTATTTGTCTATATATATATATATATCTAGCTATGTGTTGATATATGTGTCTATCTATCTGTGTATCTATATATTTATCTATCTATCTATCTATCTATTTATCTATCTATCTATATATATATCTATCTATTTATCTATCAATCAATAAATCAATCAATCAGTATGTCTATCTATGTATCAAACTATCTATGTGTCAATCTATCTATCAAACTATCTATGTGTCTATCTATCTATCTATCTTTTATCTATCTATCTATTTGTATTATTAATTGTATACCTATCCATCTATCTATCTCTCTATCTATCTCTATATCTATCTATCTATTTATCTATTTAATTAACTATTTGTCTATCTATCTCTCTAATAATTTTTTTATCCATATATGTATCTTTCTATCTATCTATCAGTCAAAATCCCTATCTATATATCAATCTATATATATATATATATATATGTTTATCTATCTATCTATATATCTATCAATCTTTATATATGTATATCTATTTTTTTATCTATTTATCTTTCAATCTATCTTTAAATCTATTTGCTTATCTATCTTTCTATCTATCTATCTAGCTATCTGTCTATCTATATATCAATCGATCTATATGTTTATCAATTAATCTATCTATCTATCTATCTATCTTTCTTTCTTTCTATATATATGTCTATCTATCTGTCAATCTATCTATCAATCTATCTATCTACCTGTCTTTCTAATAGTATATCTATCTATCTATCTATCTATCTTTCTATCTATCTGTCTATATATGTGTTTATCTATATATCTATTTATCAATTTATCTAACTATCAATATATCTATTAATCTATTTATCAATTTGTCAATCAATCTATCTATCAATCTATTTATCAATCTATCTATAAATGTATCAATCAATCTATATATCAACAAGACTATCTATCTCCCTATTTTTCTATCTATCAATCAATATGTCGAACTATCTTTCTATCTATTTATATATTTATCTTTCTGTCTATCTTTCCATCTATTTATTTGTCTATCTATCGATCTATATATTTGTTTATTTATCTATTTATCTTCTCTCTTTCTATCTTTCAATCTAACTTTTTATCTATCAATCTATCTATATATGTGTCTATCTGTCTATTTAACTATCTATCAATCAATCAATCTGTTTATCTCTGTCATTCTTTATCTCTAACTATTTTACTATCTATTTGTCTATCTATCTGTCTATCTATTTCTCTATCTATCTGTCTAACTATCTATTTGTCTATCTATCTATCTATCTCTCTATCTATCTTTCTATCTATCTATTTGTTCATCTATCTATCTAACTAACTATCAATAAATCTATCTATCAATCAATCTATCTGTTTGTACATATATTTGTCTAACTAACTAACTATCTATCTATCTTAATATGTCTTTGTGCCTATCATTCAATCATTTAATCTATCTATATTTTTATCTATCTATTAATCTATCTGTCTATCTATATATTTCTCCATCTATTTATGTGTCTATCTATTTGCCTATCTATTCTTTCTATATATTTATCTATATATTTGTCTATATATTTGTCTATCTATATGATTATATATCTTTCTATCAATCTGTCTATGTATCTATCAATTTATATTTTATATCTAAATGTCTTTCCATCTATCTATCTATATATCTATCTATTTGTCTATCTATCTCTCTATATATCTGTCTATTTTTCAATCTATCTCTATTTATATTTGTCTATAAATCTATCTATTTATATGTCAATATATCTTTCTATCTATATGTCTAACTATTTTTCTATCTTATTTTTCTGTCTTTGTATCTTTCTTTCAATCTTTCAAACTATATATTAATCTATCTATCTATTTATCTCTCTAATTGTCTATATTTCTATCAATCTATTTGTCTATCAATATATGTATTTTTTATCTATCTATTTATCTTTTTATCTATCTATATATCTTTTTTTTCATCTATATGTTTATCAATCTATCTATCTATCTGCATATTTATATGTCTATCTATATATCCTTCTACCTATTTATCTATCAATCTATCTGTCTATCTTCTATATATATATATATATTTATCTATCTATCTGTAAGTCTATCAATCTATCTATCAATCTTTATATCAATCATTCTATCAATCTATCTATTAATTTGTCTTAAAATATGTCTATCAATCTATCTATTATTTTAATTATCAATCTATCTATCAATCTATTATTCTAACTATATACCTATCTATCTATCTGTCTATCTATCAATCTATGTATCTACCTATATATATATATATATATATCTATCTATATATTTATCTAACTGTCTATTTATTCATCTATCTATCTATGTATCCTTCTATCCATCTTTCTATCTATCTATATAAGTATCTATTTGTCTATTTATTTGTCTATCTATCCATCAATATATTTGTCTATCTATTCGTCTTCCTATTTATTTATCTGTCTGTCTATGAGTCTTTTTAATTGACTTTCTATTTGAATATTTATTGTCTATCTATCTGTCTATCAATATTTTTATCTATCTGTCTATCTATCTTTCCATCTATCTATCTATCTATTTATATCTCTGTATTTCTATATGACTATTTACCTTTCAATTTGTTTATATATCTTTCTGTCTATTTGTCTATTTATCAGTCTATCTACTTATCTTTCTATATGTCTATCTATCTTTTATTATATTTATTTGTGTATCTATATTTCTATCTATTTTCTATCTATCTGTATATCTATCTATATATCTATTTGTTTATTGATTTGCCTATCTATCTATCTATCTAACTATATATCTATCTATTTATCTATCTATCTGTCTATATATCTATTTATATGTCTATCAATCTATATGTGTATCTATATATTTGTCAATATGTCTATCTATCAATCTATTTATCTATTTATTTGTCTATATATCTATCTACCAAATCTATCTATCTCTTTATCTATCTTTTTCTTTATCTTTCCATTAGTCTATCAATCTTTAAGTCTATATATATATATATATATATATAGTTGTATATCCATCTATCTTTCTATCCATCTATCCATATATCTATCTATCCATCAATCTGTCTATCTATCTATATATTTGTCTATCTATTTATTTGTCTATCTATCTATTTGTCAAACTATCTATATGTTTGTCTAATTATCTTTATATCTATATATATGTCTAACTTTCTATTTATCTAATTATCTATCTATGTATATATTAATCTATCTATCAATCAATTAATCTATATATGTGTTTATCTTTGTAATTGTCTCATTCACTAACTAACTAACAATATATCTATCTATATGTCTATTTGTCTATCTGTCTATATATCTATCTATATGTCTATCTATCTTTTTGTGTATCTATCTATTTTTCAATCTGTTTTTCTATCAATCTGCTTGTCTATCTATCTATCTATCTGAAAATCTATCTATCTTTATATCTATCTATTAATCTATCAATCTATAAGTCTATGAATCTATCCATCTATCTATCTATTTATATATTTTTCTATCTATCAATTTGAATAATTATCTAAATGTCTATCTCATTATCTATATATCTATATATATATCTAACTTTCTATTTGTATTTTGTGTCTATCTGTCTATGTATCTATTTGTCTATCTATCAATCTGTTTATTTTTTAATCTATCTATTTGTTTATATTTCTATCTATCAAATTTACTAACTAACTAAAGATATATCTATCTATCTATTGGTCTATCTCTCTATTTATCTGTCTGTCTGCCTGTCTACCTATTTATTTGTCTATCGATCGATCTATCTATCTACCTATCTATCTATTTGCTTATCAATTTAAATATCTATCTATTTGTCTATCTGTCTGTATGTCAATCAATCTATCTATTTATCTATCTATATGTCTATCTATGTGTCTATCTATATATCTCTCTATTATTCTATCTATCTATTTGTCAACTTATATATTTGTCTATCTATCTGTTTATCAATCTCCAATTCAAAAATCTATTTATGTCTATATGTCTATCCATCGATCTATCTAATTGTCTAGTTATCAAATTTTATATCTATCTATTTATCTATATGTCTATTTATCAAACTATCTAGTTGCCTATTAGTATAATCATCTATCTCTCTATATGTTTATTTGTTTATTTGTTTATCTATCTATCTTATATTTGTTTATCTATCTAACTATCTATCTATAAATATATCTATCTATGTATAATTCTATTTTTTTGTCTGTCTCTTTTCTATCTGTCAATGTTTTTATGTGTTTATCTATCAATCTATTTATTTATCTATCTACATGTCTATCTATCTATCAGTCTATCTATCTATCTATTTGTATATATATATATATATATCTATCTGTCTATTTGTCTGCCTATCTGTCTATCCTTCTATTTGTATATCTATAAATCTAACTATATATCTATCTTTGAATCTATATATCTGTCTATCTATTTATCTATCTATCTATTAGTATATCAATATATTTATCTATCAATGATTCTGCCTATTTTATGTGTATCTGTCTATATGTCTATCTATCTATCTTTCTATGTATCTATTATTTGTTTATCTATATATCTACCTATCTATCTATCTGCATATCTATCTTTCTATATATCTAACTTTGTGTCTATCTAAATATTTTATTGTTTATCTATTTATCTATATATTTGTGTATATATCTATATATCTCTCCCTATATCTACCTATATACTTATATGACAATTTATCTATTTGTCTATCTATCTATATGTATATAGATCTCTCTAACAAAATATATATCTATTTTCATATCTTTCTTTCTATTGATTTATATTTATATATGTCTACCTATCTATCTATCTATTTTTATATATGTCTAAGTTTAAATTTATATATCTATGTAACTATCTAATTTTTCTATCTATTTATCTGTCTAACTATCTAACTATCTTTATGTCTATGAGTCTATCAATCTATCATTTAATCAATCATTCGATCTATCTATCTATATGTCTGTCTATTTGTCTAACAATCTATTTCTATATAAATCTTTCTATTTATGACTACATATCCAACTATTTATTAGTCTATTAGTCTATCAGTCTATTAGTTTATAAGTCTAAATGTCTCCTTATTTATCTATCTATTTTTCTATCTGTCTATCTATCAATCTATTTAGCTGTCTATCAATTTACTAAAATGCCTATCTATTAATCTATTTATTTAACTTTTCATTAATCAATCTATCTAACTATTTGTCTATCTTTCTATAGGTATATCTATCTTTCTTTCTATATTTCAATTTGTCTATCTATATTAGAGGTGTCAAACGTGCCGGGCCGGGCTGGCCCGGCACGAGGCATGGCACGCCGGCATAGGTTCATCCCGTGCCGATTCACGCAGGCACGCGTGGCGGCATGGGGCGTGGGCGTGAGCATGAGTGCATGACCCGTCCCCTGCCCCCCGGTAAAAAAGACCGTAGGTCAGGTCTGTGGTCCCGACTGCCGATACCCGAGAGGCTTAGACACGACCAATCCCAACGGCCAAAAAAAAATTCAAACATCACAGATTTTCAGCCGTTGGATTCGCCTCCAACGGCTAGGGGGCAGATTCCAACGGTCCTCGTGATTCTGCCCCTTAAAAATATACTAAAAAATCAAAAAAATAATAAAAAAATTTCTTTTTTTATAAAAAATTAATTTCTTTAGCCTATAAATTCTACCCCCCTCCCTATAACATTTATGTTTTTCAAAAACATATCTCCTATTCTCCTCTCAAAATTTTCTCTCTCTCACAAAAACCGTGCATCTCTCTCTTGGGCCTCGAGATTTTGATTTCGGCTTGGATTTTCGTGAAACTCTACTTGAGTATTGAACATCAGAGCTTTTTGCGGTGCACCTTGCACGTGACTAACCTCATTGCTTTTACCGGGTAATTTATTTTACGTTTTTATTTACTTTCTCTCTCTAAAGCTTCTCTCTCTAGAAAAACATAGGAAAAAAAACATAAAAATGACAAATACACCTGACACGTATTTAAATTTGGAAAATGAAAATGTTAGTGTTACACAGATATCTGTGGCTGCTGAAACTTTGGTTTCTCCAGTCATCTCAACCCAAAGTTCTAAAAAACAAAAAACTAGGAGGACATCTGTAGTTTGGACTCATTTTAAAATCATAACACAAGTAAATGTTAGGGGTGAGGAACTTGATATGGCACAGTGCAAATATTGTATGAGACTTTTAACATGCAAGAGTTCATGTGGGACTGGGCACCTTAAGAGGCATGCCGAATTATGCACCAAAAAACATGGACCCTTAGATCCTAGGCAAACCCAACTTGGCACTACATTTTTTGAGACTGGATCGAGTTCAGTCTCAAAGTTTACTCCCTTCGTATACTCCAACGAGTTGGGTAGGGACGGCATGGCCATGCTCATCACATTGATGTGTCTTCTGATCAGATTTTCGGAAGATCCGAGGGTAGTGCACATCATGCAGACTTATTTTCAGCCATCCTATCGTAGGATTCCTAGGTCCACATCTAGGAGTGACATACTAAAGATATATAAGTTAGAAAAACAAAAAATAATTAAGGAATTTATGGCATATAGTGGAGTGGTGTCCGTGACGTCCGATATATGGACATGTCACGATGATTCTTCTTATGCATGTCTCACGAGTCACTATGTAGATTCTAACTGGACAATCAATAAAAAAATATTAGGGTTCACTGTGATTCTTCATCCTCGTGATGGCCCGGCCATTTTTGAGTGTATGATGAAAATATTTAGGGAATATAAAATTCAAAATAAAATTTTTAGTGTCACTTTTGATAATGCTTCTAATAATGGAGTAACGATCAATATGTTTGTTAGGAATATTAGAGACGCACCATTAGGAGAGATCTTTCATGTCAGATGCATGTGTCATGTGATTAACCTGATAGTTCAAGCGGGTATGAAGGTGTGTTCCCCCGCGTTGGAAAATATACGCAATGCACTCAAGTATATTTGCACTCCTCGTAGACTACAATAGTTTGGTAATCTCTGTTTGTCTGTGAATCTTAAGAAGAAGAAATTCCAATCGGATGTGAGACATCGTTGGAATTACACGTACCTGATGTTGGAATCATGTGTTGGATACGAACACGTGATATCCGACTACGTCAATAGTAAGAGTGACGAACTTATTATTGACGACACTGACTGGGCTTCAGGAATTTCATTTATGAAATTCCTGAAGATATTTTATGACACGACGAACATGTGTTCATCAGTTTATACGCCCACCACTTGCATTGCACTCCGGTGCATATGCAACATTAGTAGCATGTTTAGGAAGTATCGAGCTGACCCGATGCTTAGCCATATGGTTGCAGAGATGGAGACCAAGTACTTGAAGTACTGGTCCACCATTCCATCTCTTTATTGCCTCGTTGCATGCATGGACCCTAGAGCTAAGGTGGAAGGGGTTGAAAACACCCTGACTTTCATTTCCTCATGCATGAACCTGGAAGAGCCACCTGAAGGGTTCATTTACGAGAAGTTGACAAACCTGTTCACATACTACGATACTAGGTATGGTGGTGGTGGTGGTGAGATTGTGATTATGGACATTGATACCTTGTTCGGAGATGATGATTATTCCATTAACCTAGCGAGGGGGAAACGTAGGGGTGGACCATCACATAGGAGTGAGCTGTCTCGGTACTTAGATACCGATTACTGCTCAATCCTATCACATTCTGATAATAAGAATCTTGATTTATTACAATGGTGGAAATCATATGAGTCCACCTATCCCGTGCTATCTAGGATGGCACGGGATCTACTGACTCCTCCGGTGTCGAGCATAGCATCGGAGTCTGCTTTTTCTGTTGCAGTGAACGTGATTTCGGATAGGAGATCGAGATTACGTCCAGATATGGTTGAGGCATTGGCATGTTTGAAGGATTGGGAGGAATCTAGATTTAGCATCCATGATCGTGCTGAAGCTGGGACTGTGACAGACACTGCAGTAGCATCCACATCCACTACGATGGTGGAGGAGCTGATTGCCGATGATGATGATCCATATGATACTGATCTTGATGTTGCGGCTATTGATTCTCATGATATGCCGCTTGACGATTGATGCTGATCTGCTATTTTTTTTCGATGTTTTTTTTATTCATTGTATTTATACGCTTTGTCTGTACGTTGTGCTTGTGTTGAAACTTATACTTGTTTTGTTCGGACCATCAGTTTCAAATGCATGATTCGTAATTTTTCATTTCTGTAGTTTAATTTTTTTTTTAATTTTAATTTTTCCTAACATAATGTATTGATTTATTTTTTTTACGTTTTAAATTTTATTTTAAAAATTAATAACTTTAATTTATAATTAATAAATTATAAATATAAATAAAGTTATACTTAGTTGAATTTGATAAAAAAAATAATTTTCTAAAATTTGTTTTTTTAAAATTTTAATTTTTACCATTTTTAAAAAAAATTAGATTTAATAATTAATACTCTACACTACATAGTGTAGAGAGTAGACTACAGTCACTATGACACTACACTTAACTTAAAATTAAGAAATATAATTTACAATATATAAATTAAAAAAAAATACAATATTCTGATTTCAGAATTCAGAGAATCAGATTTCTGCCTAGCCTCCCCTGAGTTTTTAAACAGTGACCCATCCCTTCCCAGTCCCGTGCCCGCCTGCCCGGCCCTACCTCTCTCTCACCCTCAACGGCTCAGCCAGTCAGCCTATGCGGCTATGCCTGTATGCCCTGGCGGCTGGCGCATGGCCTGTATGGCCAGGCCAGGCCAGAGCGGGCCCGGCAAGGCGCGGCACGGCACGCCGTGCCTAGGCGCCGTGCAGTGCCCGCCTATATTCAAACCGTGCCGTGCCGGGCACGGTAGCATGATCGTGCTGCAAAAAAACGGGCCATGCCATGCCGGGCCGTCCCATTTGACACCTCTAATCTATATATCTATGTATGTGTCTATCTATCTAATTCTCTAACTAATTAACTATTTGTGTTTCTATTTATTTATCTGTCTAACTATTTAACCATCTATTTTTCTATTAGTCTATAAGTCTATTTATCTATCTGATTATTTTTATATGTGTTTATATGTCAATCTATCTTTTTATCTATATATCTATTTATGTATCTTAATATCTATCTTTATATCTTTCTATCTATCTATCTTTTTATCTATCTATATATGTATGTATCTGTATATCTATCTGTCTATCTATCTATCTATCTATTTTTTCCACTTATCTATCTATTTGTCTATATATGTATCTATTTGATCTCTTTTTCTATCTATCTGCCTATATCTATCTGTTTATCTGTATATCTATCAATCAATATATATATCTATATATAAATCTATTTAACTGTCTATCTATATATTTGTCTATTAATTTATCTATCGATCTATCTATCTATATGTTTATATGTCTATCTATCTATCAATTTTTTCTCTATTTATCTATATATTTGTTTATCTATCTATCTATCTAAATATTTTTCTGTCTATCTATTTATCTATCTATTTATATAAATATATATATATATATATATATATATATATATATATATATATATATATGTATGTATGTATGTATGTATATATCTACCTTTTTTATAATCTTGCCATTTTTATATCTATCAATCTATCTATCTGTCTATCTGACTATCTATCCATTAATCTATTTGAATATCTATCTATCAGTCTATTTTTCTATGAATATATGCATCTATATGTTTTTCTTACCATCTATCTATCTATCTATCTATATATTTTACTATCTATCTATTTGTCTATGTATCATTTTGTATATATGTCTATGTGTCAATCAATATATCTATGTAACTATCTACCTTTCAATCTAACTATCTAACTAACTATCTAACTATCTTTATATCTATTAGACTATCATTCTATAATTCAATTTATTTACCTATATATATATATATTTATATATCTGTCTATTTAACTTTCTATTTGTATATCGATATATTTATTTAACTGTCTAACTATCCAACTATCTATTAGTCTATTAGTAAATCAGTTTATATGACAATCTGTCTATTTATTTATCTATCTATATTTCTATTTTTTTATCTATGTATATATCTATCTATTTATATATCTCTTTATCTACCTATTTACCTATCGCTCTATATAACTATTTTTCCATTAGTCTATCTGATGATTTGTCTATCTTTATATATGTATTTCTTTCTATCTTTTTATATGTCTATTTTTGTATCTATCTATTTATAGATCTATGTATTTATCTAACTATCTAACTATCTATGTATCAATCTGTCTACGTATCTTTCTACTAACTATTTAACTATCTATTTTTCAATTAGTCTATTTGTCTATCTTTCTATCTGACTATCTATAGATATGTTTTTGTGTCTATTTATCTAATTGTCGATATATCTATTTGTCTATCTATCTATCTATCTAATTATCTATCTATCTGTCTACATGTCTATCATTCCTCTATCTTTTTGTCTACCTATCTATCATCCTTCTATCTATCTATCTACCTATATATCATCCCTCTATGTATTTGTCAGATGGCTATGTCTTTATCTCTCTATGTACCTTTGAGTTTATCAATCTATAAGTCTATTTATCTTTCTATCAATATATAAAATTGTGTATATGTCTATTTGTCTATATGTTTATCATTCTATCTGTCTATCAATCTATCTTTATATCTATATATTGTGAATCTGTCTAGATATCTATCTATCAACCAATCTATTTGTCTATATGTCTAACTTTCAATCTATGTAAATATCTATATGTGTATCTGTCAAACTATTTAACTATTTTTATGTTAATCTACCTATCAATAAATCTATATATATATATATATATATATATATATATATATATATATATCCATCTATCAATCAATATATCTTTCTATTTGTATGTTTATCTACCTATTTGTTTATCTATCTATCTATATATCTATATATCTATATATCTATATATCTATATATCTATATATCTATCTATCCATCTGTCTATCTATCTTTCTTTGTTTATATATATATTTGTCTATCTATCTATATGTCTATCAATCTCATTATCTATTTATCTATCCATCAATCTGTCTATCTATCTATTTATCTATCTATCTATCTGTCTTTCTATCTATCTATCTATCTATATGTATATCTATTAGGTTATCAATCTATAAGTCTATGTGTCTATCCATTGATCTGTCTGTTTATCTATCTATCTATATATCTATCTATATATTTGTCTAACTATGTATATGTTTATCTCTTTATTTGTATATCTATCTAATTGTTTATCTTTTTCTTTCAATATCTATCTATATGTCTAACTTTATATTTGTTTATTTATTTAACTGTCTATGTATCTATTTGTCTATCTATCCATCTATCAAACTATCAATCTATCTATCTATTTGACTTTATATCTTTCTAATTCACTAACTACTAAAAATCTATTTCTCTATCTGTCTATCTATGTATTTTTCAATCTATCTAACAATTTAACTATATTTATATCTATTAGTCTATCTATCTATATATCTATATATCTATTTATCTATCTATCTTTATGTTTATATGTCTATCATCAATTTGCCTGTCTAACTATCTATCTGTATATCTATTTATTTTATTATCTATCTTTTTCTCTATCTATCTATATATCTGTCTATGCAACTATCAATCAATCTAGCAATCTATTAATCTATTTATATGTTTATATGTCTATCCAACTATCTATCTAATTGTCTAACTATCTAGTTGTCTATCTATCTATTTATCTATCCATCTATCTTTCAAACTATCTATTTTTATATTAGTCCATCACTATAATTGTCTATTTGTCTATATGTCTATTTATTTTTTTCTCTCTGTATCTATGTGTCTATTTATATATCTATCTATTTGCCTATCAGTTTATATATTTATCTCATTTTTATTTTTCTATCTATCAATATGTGTATCTGTCTTTCTGTTTATATGTGTCTATGTCTCTATATTGCAATGTGTCTATCTATCTGATCTGTCTATCGATCTATCTGTCTATTTATATATCAGTCAATAAATTTATTGGGCTATCTACCTATCTATTTATCTATATATCTACTGTTTATATATCTATCTTTTGTAAATTTATATATATATATATATATATATATATATATATATATATATATATATATATATATATCTGTCTATATATCTATGTATCTATCTATCTATCTTTCTTTCTATCTCTTTATCTGTCTATATGTTTATCTATCTATATGTGTATATCTTCTATTTATCTATTTTTTGTTAATTTATCTATCTTTATATCTATCAACATATCTAACTATTTATCAATCTATCAAAATATTTAGATGTCTTTGTATTTATCTATGCATTTTTGTAAATATCTATATATCTATATATCTATCTATATATCTACCTATATTCTTATTTGGCTAATAATCAATCTATCTAACTATATGCCTATCTAATTATCTATCTATCTTTTTATCTATCTATATTTCAATCTATCTATCTGCATATATATCTATTTGTCTATCTAACTATCTATATATCTATCTATCTATATAGCTATCTCTATATCTCCCCATCTATCGATTTGAATATCTGTATAATATCTATCTATCGAATTATTTATTTAAATATTTATCTATCTATTTATTTATATATCTTTTTGTCAATATATCTATCTATAATTCTTTCTATCTATCTATATGTCTATTTGTTTATCTGTCTAATAGTATATCTAACCATCTATTAATATGTTTATCTATCTATCAATCATTCTATCAATCTATCTATCTGTTTTTCTGTCTGTCTATTTGTCTATCTAACTATATGTCTATCTATGCATCTTTCTATCTATCTATATATATGTATATTTGTATATCTATCTATCTATTTATATTTTACATTTGTCGGTCTATTTTTCTACTTATCTATCTATCTATATAAGTATCTATCTATCCATTTGTCTATATATCTATTTTTCTATCTGCATATCAATCTATCTTTTAATAATTCTACCAATCTATCTATCTATATTTTGTCTTTATTTCTATCTGGCTATCTGAATATCTAGCTATCTATCTATCTATCTATATATCTATCTATCTATTTTTATATCTATTATCTCATTATTCATCGATATATCTATATATAAATCTATATATTTATTTATCTATCTATATGTTTATCTATCTATCTATCTCTCTATCTCTTTATATGTCTATTTGTCGATCCATTTATCTCTCTATCTTTTATATAATATCTATCTTTCTATCTATCTATTTATCTATCTCTGTCTATCTATCTATCTATGTATCTTTTTATCTATATCAATGTATCTATCAATTTATCTATTTATCTATCAACCTGCCTATAATTCTAGCAATCTATCTGTCTATTTTTCTATTTCATTATGTTTTTATTTGTTTATTTATTTATCTTACTATCTATCCATCTATTTGATTATCATTCTATGTGCCTATCTATCTTTTTATCTAATTATCTATTAGCCTATTTGTCTATTAGTCTATAATTATATTTATTTATCTCTGAATCTATCTATTTGTCTATGTATCTTTGTGTCTATGTGTCTATCTGTGTATCTACCTCTCTATCTATATAACTATTTGTCTATGCATCTTGTGTCAACATGTATATCTATATATCTATCTAACTATCTATCTGTATATCTGTCTATATGTCTATCTATCTATCTATCTGTTTATCTATCTAGTTGTCTATCAGTCTATTAGTCTATCAATTTATCTGTATATCTATCTATCTATATTTATATTTGGCTATCTATCTCTCTATATTTCTATTTGTCTATTTTTCCTTTTATCTATTTATCTATCTATCTAGCTATATATATATATATATATCTATCTATTTGTAAATTTATCCATATATTGATCTTTTTATTTGTTTATTTATGTAAATGTCTATATTTCTATATTTCTATCTATGTAACTATCTAACTGTATATCTTTTTATCTATATATTTATACATCAAACTATCTATCTGTCAAACTATCTATCTGTCAAACTATCTAACTGTCTTTCTTTCTATCCACCTAATAGTGAATGTATCTATCTTTCTATTTATTTATTCATCTATCTATCTATCATTCTATTTTTATGTCTATTTATTATTCTACCTATCTATTTGTCTAGCTATCTATATGTCTATCTATCTATCTGCCTATCTTTCTATCCATCCATCTATCTATATATCTAGCTATCTATTTATCTATCCTTCTATCTATCTGTCTTTTAGTTTATCTATCTATCTATCTGTCTATTTGTCTATCTGTTTCTCTATCATTCTATATGTTTATCTACCTATCTATCTATGTATGAATCTATCTATCTATCTAGTGGTCTATCTGCACATCTATCTACCAATCTATATATCTATCTTTCTTTCTATATGTCGATCTAGGTGCTATCAATCTCTTTGTGTATCTAGCTTTGTATTTTTGTGTATTTGTATATCTATCTATGCATACATCTATTTATCTCTCTATTTATTATATCTAATTATTTATAAATAACTATATTTATATATCTATCTATATGTCTAACTATATATTTGTCTATCTATCTATCTGAGTATTTTTTTTTAGTCTATCATTTTATATCTCTATCTATCTATCTGTCCATCTCTCTTTGTGTTTCTCTATCAATCTATTTATCTATTTTTTATATGTTTATATGTTTATCTATCTATCAATCAATTAGTCTATATATCTATCTATCTAAGTATCTATTTATCTATCTATCAATCTATATCTCTACTTGTCTATATGGCTATTTGTCTATCTGTCTATCTCTATCTATCTATTTAATCTATCAATAAATCTATCTCTCTATCCATCTATCTAACTATCTGTTATTTTTCTATGAATCAATCTTTTTACCTATCTATCTATATATCTTTTTATTTATCTATCTTTCTATATATCTACCTATCTATTTATCAATTTTTTATTTCTTTATCTATCTATGTCTTTATTTATCTATTTGTATATCTATCTATTTATCTATCTGTCTATGTGGCTATCTATATATCTATTTATTTATTTGTCTATCTAACATAAATTTATCTATCTAACAATCTAACTATCTATATATCTGTATATTTGTCTATTTATCTATTTTATTTTTTATCAGTTTATATATAAGTCTTTTTATTTTTATATCTATCTTTTTCATTAGCTATTTATCTATATATCTATCTATCTGTCTATCTAACAATCTATCTATATATCTATCTGTTTATTTGTCTATCTATATTTCTTTCTATCTTTATATTTACTATCTATCTATCTATCTATCTATTTGCCTATTTGTCTAACTTTCTATCTCACTATCTATATATCTCTTGATCTATGTATCTATTTATCTATCTATCTATGTATATATTTATCTATCTATTTATTTATTTGTCTATTTATCTATTTGTATATGTGTCTATTTATTTATATATCTATCTTTATATCTATCTTTATATCTATCTATTTATTTATATATCTATCTGCCTATATGTTTATGTGACTATGTGTTTTTTTATCAATTTGTCTATTTTTCTAACTATCTATTATTCTATAAGTGTATTTTCCTATATGTGAATCTTTCTATTAGTCTATGTAACTTAATGTGTATGTGTCTATCTTTCTATATATCTTTCAATCAATCTATCTGTCTATGTATCTATGTGTCTACGTAACTATCTATCAATCTATATTTATATGGATTTGTCTATCCATCTATCTAGCCATTTATCTATCTATATGACTATATGTTTATCTATCTAGCTATCTATTAATTTATTAGTCTATCTATTTATTTGTCCATCAATCTTTCTATTTGTTTATCTGTCTTTTTATATATCTATCTATATGTCTAGCTATCTATTTGTCTATCTATCTATTTATTATCTGTTTATTTGTCTATCTATATATATGTATATCTATCTATCTATATATCTATCTGTCTATTTGTCTGTCCTTCTATCTATTTGTATATGTATTTATTTATTTGTTGATCGATCTATATATTTATCTATTTATCTTTATATCTATCTATCTGTTTATCTTTGAAAAGATATATTTCTCTATCTATCTATTTGTCTATTTGTCTATCAATTTATTTGTCTGTCTATCTATCTATCTAACTATCTAACTAATTATCTATCTATTTATCTATCTATCTGCATGTCTATCTATCTAGCTATCTATCAAACTATCTAACTTTCTTTAATTATATCAGTCTCTTAGTCTATTTATCTATTTTTTTATCTATCTTTATGCTTATCTGTCAATCTATCTATCTGTGTATCTGTTTATCTATCTATTTATCAATAAAATCAATCAATCTCTCTATCTAATAATCTATGTATTTGTATATCTACCTATCGACTTAACTGTCTGTCTATCTATCTATTTATTTATTTGCCTATCTATCTATAAATCAATCTATCTGATTCTCTATTTATAAATCTATTTATTTTACTATCAATCAATCTATCTATCTAACTATCTATTGATCTATCTTTTTATCTATTTGTGTATCTATCAATCTATCTTTATATCTATCTATGTATTTATCTCTTTCTACCTATCTGTCTATAACTTTATTTATCTATCTATTTATCTAACATTCTATGTCTATCTATCTGTCTATCTTTCTGTCTATTTCTATATGTTTATTTGCCTTTATATCTCTATATCTATCTATCTGTCTTTCTATCAATCTACATATCTATCTATTTATATATCTGTCAATCTGTCTCTCTATCTATCTACTATGTAACTATTTATTTTTCTATCTATCTATCAATCTATCTATATATATATATCTAGCAATCTATTTATCTATATATCTATCAATCTATTTATCTATTTATCTTCATATATGGTCTATCTATCTATCTATCTATTTTGTGATCTAATTATCTATCTATCTATTTGATTATCTGTGTATCTTTGTATCTGTCAATCAATTTATATATCTATATATCAAAATGACTATCTAACTTTCTAGTTGTATATCAATATATCTAGCTTTCTAGTTGTCTATCAATATATCTAGCTTTCTATGTGCATATCTATTTATTAATTTATCTGTATATCTATCTACCTATCTAATTATATTTCTATCTATCTATATATATGACTATCTATATGCTTCTCTCTCTATCAATTTGTCAATTAGTCATTCTATACCACTAACTAAAAATCTATCTATCAATCTATATACCTATCTATCTATCTATCTGTCATTCACTTTATTTGTCTATATATCTATCTATCATTTAGTCAATCAAACTATTTATGTATCTAAATAACTATCTAACTAACTATTTATCTATCTGTCTATCTAATTATCTTCTTATCTTTTTATCTAACTATCTACGTGTCTATCCATCTATTTTTCTATCTATTATCTATCTATTTAACTATCTATCTATATATCATATCTGTCTATTTGTCCATCTTTCTATCTATTTATTTGTCTATCTATGTATTTGTTTATTTGTCTATCTATCTATCTTTTTTTCTATCTATGTGGCTAACTATCTTTCAATTTATCTATCTATCTGCCTATCTATGTTCTCTCTATTTATCATTTAACCTATTAGTGTAAGTGTTTATATTTCTATTTATCTATCTATCTATTTATCGATATATATATATATATATATATATATATATATCTATCTATCTAATTGTATATCTGTCAATATATCTATATATCTATCAATCTATATAACTATCTATTTATGTATTTATCTATCTATCTATCTATCTATTAGTTTAACTGTCTGTCTATCTTTTTTTCTATCTATCTATATATGTGTCTATTTATATTTTTATTTGTTTTATTTTGGTGTCAATCTATTTATCTGTCTATAATTTTATAAGTCTATATATCTAACTATATTTTTGTATTTTAGTATATCTATCAATATATATATATATATATATATATATATATATATATATATATATATATATATATATATATATATATATCCATCTGACTATCTATCTATATAACTATATATTTATTTATCTGTATGTTTATCTATCTTTCTATATTTATGTCTATCTATATTTCTATCTATATATATATATCTACTTAACTATCACTCTATGTATCAACCTATCAATCTATATATCTTTCTATCTGTCTATATGTTTATATGAATATCTTTTTGTTTATCTATTAATCAATCAATCTTTCTTTCTAAAGATATTTTTCTATCTATCTATTTATGTATATGTGTATCCAACAATTTTTATATTTCTCAACCTTTCAATCTTTTAATATATGAATATGTAAATATATCTATTTGTTTATCAATCTATCTATTTGTTTATCCACCTAATTGTCTAAGTGTGTATCTATCTGTCTATCTATTTATAGATACATAGTCTATTTATAATTAGTGATAAATAGTGAGAGATTGATAGATAGGCAAATATATATAGTCTATCTATCTAAATATTTATTTATGTGTCTATGTCTCTATCTATCTATTTGTATATCTCTCTATCTATCTATATTTCTATCTTTCTATCTATTTATCTATCTATTTTCTATTTATCTATGTGTCTATATGTCTATATGTCTATATGTGTATATATCTACCTGTCCATATGTCTTTGGATGAATGTGTCATTATGTTTATGTGTCTATCTATCTATTTATCTATCTGTCTATTTGTCTATCTCTCTATCTTTCTATTTGTCTATCTATCTTTATATCTTTATATCTATCTCACTATTTATTTATATATCTATCTATCTATCTATATATGTATCTATTAATCTATATATCTGCCTATAATTCTATCTATCTATCTTTCTATCTTTCTATCTTACTATCTATCTATTTAACTATATATCTACCTTTTTATTTATCTATCTATTAATATATCTATTTATCTGACTATATGCCTATCTATCTATTTATCTATATATCAATCTGTCACTGATTATCTATCAATTAGTCTATCTATTTATCTGTCTATCTATCTATCTATATATCAATTTATCCATCTATATAACTATCTATTTGTCTATATTCCTGTTAATTTGTCTATTTGTCTTTCTATCTATATAACTATATATTCGTCTATTTGTTTATCTGTCTTTATATTTATCTATCGATCTTTGTATATGTTTATATGTCTATATCTTTATTTGTCTATGTGTTTATCTATCTATTTATTTATCTATCTATCTATTTGCTATTTTTATAAATGTCTATCTATCTATCTATTTGTATGTCTATTTATGTTTCTATCATTCTGTCTATCTATTTGTCTACCTACCTATCTAACTGTCTATCAATTTATCTATCTATCTATCTATCTCTTTATCTTTCTGTCTGTCTGTCTGTCTATCTATATATATGTCTATCAATATTTTTATCTATCTATTTATCTATCTGTCTATTTATTAATCTGTCTATCTATCTATCTATTTGTTAATCTATTTGTCTATCAATTTATCTATCAAACTATCTTTATTTCTGTCTATCTATCTATTTGTCTATCTTTTTATTTATCTATCAATCTATCTAATTATTTAATTATCTATCTATTTATCTATCTCTCAGTCTAACTATTTGTCTAATTATATATATTTCTATCTTTCTATATATCTTTTTATCCTTTCTAACTATCTATCTATTTATCTATCTAACTATCTAAGTATCTATATATCTATCCTTATATCTATCTGTCTTTTGATCTATCTATCTATTTTTCTATCTATTTATCTATATGTATGTACTTTTATATGTCAATCTATCTATCTATTTATCTATCACTATATCTTTCTATCATCTATCTATCTATATATCTATCTTTCTATCTATATATCTATATATCTATCTCTATCTATCAGTCTATCTATCTTTCTAATAATTTGTCTATTTATCTATCTTTAAAATGTCTATTAATCTGTCAAAAATTTATATATCAATTTGGCTATATATCCATCTGTCTATCTATCAATCTATCTATCAATCTATCTATCAATAAATCTATTTATTTGTATGTCTATCTATCTATATATCTAATTGGCTATATATCTATTTGTCTATCTATCTATCTAATTATTCTTTTGTCTATATATCTATTTATATATCTATCTATTTTTCTATCTATCTATCAGTCTATCTATTTGTATATCTATCTATTTATATATCTATATGTATATCTATCTATATATCTATCTTTCTATTTTTTTTTAAAAAAAGGTTTTTATTATTAATAATAACCCTCTCTTTTGGCCGAGGAATACCATTTGTACAAGCTAGCATCTACCCAATTCCCTCTTAGACTCTTATCCAAGAAAAAAGAAAGTTTCAAGTCTAAATGAGCTTATGTGTTTCTATACTTTAACACTTTAGGTCCTACTTTATAATCCTTTTTGTATTAACTTTTATGCCTCCTTTCTGCTCTTTATCCTTTAGACCTTATCTTTCTTTGCTACCTAGGCATATTTGAAGCTTTCCTATGCCTCCATTCGTTGAATACTCCTATTGTCACTATAATTCCTGCAAAAAAATACAGAATTTGTGTAAAAATTAACTCTATCTATTTACTTACCTTTGATGGATCCGGCTGAATATATTCTGGATAGCTGTATATAACTTCTGCTGGATGTTCTTTCCATAGCTTTTTAGCCCTCCCCTTCTCCTTCCTTTATCCTCTAACCTTTTATATCTCTTGCCTTTAATCCTTCCAAATCTGAATTGCACCTTACCTCGCTCCTAGTTTAATCTATTCCAGATTCTATATTCTGGATTCTATTGACCTTTTAACCACATAAAATAACACATGACTCATCCTTTCCTTTAAACTAGGTTACGGATCTCAAACAAAAAAAATTGAAAAGGAATTTTTGCGAAACAAGATAAAGAGTGTTCTTCCTCCAAACACATCCTTATTTGCTGTCTTTCCTTAGCTTGAAGCCTGTTAAGCTGCTAAGAAAACAAAAAAAAAGCAAAAAATACTACAATTTCAATTCATTTTACCTTCCCTTCTACCTCTTCCTGAATCACCTGATTATGTGTGTTTGGCTTCTTCCCGCATAGCCATATCCTGCAAAGAAAACTACACACCGCGCTACTTCTTTAAATAATATTCATATCTATATTTACTTATTCTTAGGTAAGGGAATGTAATTTTATCTAATCTTGCTAATCCTTTCAATTTTATCGGTAAAGATTCCTCATCATACTCCGCCGCTCCTTCTAACAATCCTATTTTAGCAAGCTTGACTGCCAATGCATTTGCTTCCCTGTATACATGTAATATTGATGCATTTAATTCTTTAGCAAGACTCACTATTATTTCTATCTCCTCCTCATGCCGCCACCGTACTAGCTTTTTATTAAATAACTCAACCAATAATGTTGAGTCTACGTGTATTTGCAAATTTTTATACCCTAGCTTATTACAGACATATAATCCTTCCTTTAGTGCCCTAATTTCTGAGTGCAGTGCAGAGTAGGATTTTCCTACTAGTGTGAAAGCTTTCCTAATTCTAACTTCAGAGTCTCTTATTACTCCTCCACCTCCTACAATTCCTAAGTCTCTATTGAAACTACCATCAGTATTCAACGATAGTTTTCCTTCTGGGGGCCTATTCCAGCTTATACTTTTAACCCAATGAATCCTTTTAATCTTAGTGGAGAGATTCCATGTTTTCCTGGCTTTTTTATCCATTTCAGAATTATCTAATATGATAGGTTTTTTATAGGATATATTACTGATTTCCAACTTAATGTCTTTTAGGATATCATCTACATTCATTTTTATGCCCTCGAATCTACTTTTATTCCTTGCTTTCCATATACACCAAATTACTACGTGTGGTAAATTATGGTTTAGCCATTTTTTGGTTGGTGTATTAGGGCGGTGCCTCCTCCACCTCTTAATCCTATCTATTAAAGTTTCCTCATTGATATTTATATTATTAAATATTTTTAACTTTTTCCATATTTCAAATGCAATTTTACCTTCTGAAAATAGATGATCTGTAGATTCTTTTGCTTGATGACAGCAATCGCATCTAGAAGCTATCTTTATACCTTTTTTTTTTGAATATTTGTATCTACCGGTAATGCATTCACAAGAGCTTTCCATACAAGAGAGCACATTTTTTGTGGGCTGCCAACTTTCCATACCCATTTAAAGATTGGGTTTATCATCTTTTTCGTTCGAATCAAATTCTTGACCGTTTTGAGCGTGAAGTTACCTTGCGGAGTAAGGGTCCATTTCCATCCGCTCTTCTCCCCTTTAGAATGAGATTCAACTATTTCTTTCTGTTTTTCTAGAGCTTTCCAGGAATTCGAAGCATTTTTCCTATTCACCTTTTCATGTTCTACATATTTCGCTCTCATAAAGCTCACCTAGAGGCTATCATTTTTTAGCCTCCACCAACCTTTACAGTCCCAAGCATCTGCCATGTCCTATAAAGATGTTAATCCTAATCCGGCTTCCTCTTTTGTGTAGCAAATATCCTCCCATCTTTTCCAGTGAATTTTATTCTTTCCGTCTTTTTTCCCCCATAAAAAGTTAGCCATTGTTGATTCTAATTTGTTTGTAAATTTTTTTGGAGGATGAATAATTGATAGAATATGCACTAATGTGCTTTGAAGGACATGAGTGAATAATGTGATCCTGCCCCCAAAGCCCAATAGCTCTTCTTTCCAACCTGCTATTTTTGTATTCATTTTATCTTGTAGTGATATTAAGTATTCTTCTTTCAGTCTACCTTCATATATAGGACATCCTAGATACATTAGCGCTCCTTTATTCTGGATAAATCCTGTGATGTTCTTTACTTTATTACTCACCTTTTCTGTTACTCTCTTTGCCCTATCTCCGATTCAAATGTATGTAAAAGATCCATAAGGTATATCAAAGATCTTTTACTCGCATTTGTAAAAATTATTAGATCATCGGCATATGCCAGGCAGCCTATTCTTGGAGTGTTTTTTGGTTGTCTGGATGAAATGATCTTTCCTTCAGACATTCTTTTTTTTAATTTAGAATTAACAGTTCTAAATATATATCAAATAATAAAGGAGATAATGGGTCTCCTTGCCGTAAGCTTTTTTTGGGCTTAAATTCTTCTTCTTTCGTCCCATTTACAATGACTTTAACCCATACACTAGACACACATCTATATATCATATCAATGCATAACTCTGAGAAGCCAACTTTTCTCATAGTATAGCAGAGTATGTCCCATTCTACACTGTCAAATACTTTCGATAAATCTATCTTTACTACTAAATTCTCTCCTCTTGTTTTAACTGCTATGTCATTCATTATTTCAGAAGCTAATCTTATGTTTTCCGACATTAACCTATTTTTAACGAAGGCCGTTTGCTCCTGTGATATAATATATGGAAAAATATCGCTTAATCTATTTTGTAAATTTTTTGCTAAAATCTTATATATCACATTACATAAACTTATAGGTCTGAAGTCCTCACATTTTTGTGGGGATTTGTTTTTTGATATCAAGACAATGAGAGAATTTTCCCATGTTTTAGGAATATCCGCCCCTGCAAAAAAACTAGAAATAGCAAGTACAAGATCTTTTTCAATAATTTCCCAGCATACCTGGAAGAAATTACTATTCCATCCATTTGGTCCTGCTGCACTATCTTTGTCCAGGCTGAATACTGCATTTTTAATCTCTTCCCTATCCGGGATTTTTTCCATCATTTGATTTTGCTCCTTAGTGATATTTAATTTAACTTCATTTATTAGTTTATCCCCTTCATGGATGTGCTGTCCGCATCGATGTTTTTTAAAAAAGTCCTCAAATAGGGCTTTTATTTTATTATCTCCTTCCACCCATTTTCCTTCATCATTTTTTATACCTTTTATATTATTCTTGTTTATTTTTATCTTACTCATATTATGGAAAAATTTAGTATTCCTATCTCCTTCTTTCAGCCATTTAACTTTTGCTCGTTGTTTCCAGTATATTGCTTCCATGTGTAGCTTAAGCCTCAATTTACCTTTTGCCTTACTAAGTTCACTTCTATCTTCTTCCTTGTTCGTAGTGTCATATATTATTTCTAACTTTGCCACTTCTTCCTCCGCTTGTTTTATTTGTAGGTTTATATTTCCAAAAACTTCTCTATTCCATGTTTTAATGCATCTTTTTAACCTGAATAATTTAGCCGAAAAAGCCTGCATGGGCTTTTTCGATGCTGGCTCTTCCCAAGATTCTCATACCATTCTATTGAAATCCGTGTGTTTAACCCACATATTTTGAAATTTAAAATCGCCTTTTATTGGTTGGCTTTTATGAATTTTTATGAGCAATGAGTTATGATCCGAACATGTCCTGCTTAAATGTCTTAGGCCAGTAACTCCATGAGTCACTGCCCATTTAGCATTAAACATGACCCAGTCCAGTCTTGCCCAAATTGCTCCTCTTTTACACCAGTTATTACACCAGGTGTAGTTTGAGCCAATATACTCCACCTCCATTAAGTTGGCACTGGCGATACAATCGTTGAATTGTGACATTGCCAGTGCATTTGGGGTTTTCCACCTTTCTTTTCTTGTGCATTTCTTATAACATTAAAATCTTCTCCTATAATCCATGGAATATTTTTTATTGCAATGTTCTGCATTTCTTTCCATAGATCTAGTCTATCTTTTTTATTATTTTTTGCATAAACCACTGATATTATTCCTTCTGTATTCGAGTTAGTTTTAGAAATTAACTATTTGTTCTGTGTCTTTTAATATAATAATGTCCATATAGTTATGCCACATAATCCAGAGTTTACTATTCAAGTTTGCATACGCATTTTTAAATCCTAATTTTTCACTATATTTTATTATTTGATCTTTCTCGACCATAGGTTATGCTATAATTATTAAAGAAATTTTATGTATTTTTATTAATTGTTTCAATCTATTAATTGAAGGGGTATTTTCTACCCCTCTAATGTTCTAGTAAAGACACCTATCCATTAATTATTGACTTTACTTGTAATCTCGTAGTGCATTTAGACTCGTATGTTTTGTTCAAATATTTCTTCTTATTTCTTGGTGTTTTAGTTGAGCTAGAAAAAATATTCATTATTTCGTTATATTTTACCTGCTGCCCAAGATGCATAGCGATCCTCTTTATGTTTTCCATTGCTTGATCTTTGGAGAGGTTATCCCAATCCTCCTCATAAATATCCAAATCATCATTTACCTTTTCCAGGGAGCTTTCACCCTTAACTTCTTCTTCACTTAATGAAGGGCAGCTGAAAACCTCCACATCCTCATCTGGAAAATCCAGGTCTTCATCTATCCAGCTGTAGTCCTCCAGCGTTTCCTTTAATACTCGCCGAGCTTTAAGTTTCTTCCCTCTTTTTCTTCTAGTTTTCACCCTCTCCCACCCTTCTTCCATATCTTTCCCCTCATCTCCTACATTAGTTTCCTCTATTTGTCTTATTTCTATGCTACCCTCTTTTTCAATCCTATTCCTCTTTTCCACTCTTACCCCCTCTCCTTCCCTTTCACTTGAAAAAAAAACCATTGAACCCCCCCCCCCCAACTAGCTTTTCCATTTGCTCTTTCGGTATACTCTCCTCCCTCCTAACCCACTTTTCTGCCCACCTACCTCTACCCTCCTGCCTCCTCCCTATTTCCTTCTCTTGTATTCCCACTCTAGATACATCTAAGTCGTGTCCTAACCTTCTACAGTCAAGGCAGTATGAAGGTAAATTTTCTGGAATGGCAGTTTGCCAAAATCCTTCTTCTTCCTCTTCACTATCTATCCATATTTTGTTAGGCAGCTACTTGAAAAGATTATACTCTACACATACTCGGGCAGCACCTGTTCTTGTCATTGAGGTGGTAGCTTCATCCCGAAGCATGGGTTTACCCAAGCAACTCGAGATAGCGTGATGGGCCTGCACATTATATAGAAACAATGGTAAGTTGGGCAGAGAAAACCATACCGGAGCAATCGGGGCTTCCTCGAGTGGGCTAAAGCTTTTCGTCCACTTCAGTATTCGCATGGGGAAGCCCTCGACATGCCAAAGACCCCTCTGCCACAATCGGTAGTAGTCTTCTACCAAGTAGCAGTGTAAAAATATATGCTTCGCGTCATAATCCGCGAACTTCACATTTTCTTTAAGCTTCAATGTAGAGATGAAGTTCTGAAGCTCGTTTACGCGAGGTCTGCCATGGGAAAATTTCCCTACAAGTCTATACTCGAACGGTTCCAAGAACCTATGCATCTGCTCCATGGAGAAAAAAATTGCGGGACTCCCATTTTTGCTTCCGAAGCTTCGTGAAAGAGGCACGGTCCCTCTTGTTATCGAGGCAAAGGATTTATTATTTAATGATAAATCCTTTTTATCCATTCTTAGCTTGATAAGAGCTTGTTTCGGGCAAGAATGGAGATTTTCTCTCTCTAGAAAAAGGGATTTATCTATATATCTGTCTATTTATCAATCTATCTATTTCTCTATTTATTTGTCTATCTATCTGTCAAACTTTCTATCTATCTATATGTTTGTTTATCTATCTAACTATTTGTCTAATTGTCTATCAATGTGTCTATCTAAATATCTATTTGTTTGTCAAGTTGTATGTTTATCTATTTGTATATCCATCTTTCTATTTTTTGTATCTCTCACTATGCCCATTATTTGTCTATATATATCTATCTATTTGTCTGTCTATCTGTCTATATATCTAAATATCTATTTGTGTGTCTATATGTCAATCTATCTATCTATCTATATGTATATATCTATCTATCTATATATCTATATATCTATCTATCTCACTATTTATCTATTTGTTTACCTATAAATCTATTTGTTTGTCTATCTATTTGTCTATCTATATGTATATTTTAATGTCTATCTATCTGTCTATCAATCAATCTATCTTTCAATCTATATATCTATCTATCATATATATATATACACACAGGTCATGCTATCGATTGATCTATCTATCTATCTATTTATTTGTCTAACTATCTATCTATATATCTATATTTCTATTTGTCTAATTATCTATATATCTATCTATATATCTATCAATCTATACATCAATTTTCCTATCAATATGTTTATCAAACTATCTTTCAATTGATATAACAATTTAAATATCTATCTATCTATATATATGTCTATCTACATACCTACCTAACTATCTATCAATCTACCTAACTATCTATCTACCTACCTACCTAACTATCTATCAATCTACCTACCTATCTATCTATCTATGTATCTATCCACACACACACACACACATATGTTTATCTATTAGTCTATCTATTCATCTATCTATCCATCTATATATCCAACTATCTATCATTTTTTTATCTGTCTTTCATTCCATTTCTCTATTTATCTATCTATTTATCTATCAGTCTAACAATCTCTCTATCTAACTAACTACCTATCTATCTATCTAACTATTTGTCTATCTTTTAGTCTGTCTATCTATCTACCTATCTAACTATCAATATATCTATCTATTTATTTATTTATTTATCCATATATCTAACTATCTGTCTATCTATCTATCAATAAATTTATCTATCAATTTGTCTATCTATCTATCTAAATAACTATCTCTCTATCTATCTATCTATCAATCTATCTATCTGTAAGTCTATCTATTTGTTTATATATCTGCCTATCTATTTGTTTATCAATATATCTAACTATCTTTCTATCTATCTGACAATTTGTATATATATTTGTCTATAAATTTGCCTATCTATTTGTCTATCTATTTGTCTATCTTTCTATGTATCTGTCTGTCTATCTATTTGTCTATCTATATGTCATTCTTCTATCTATCTATATGTCCATATATATGTCTATCTATCTATTTGTATATATGTGTCTTTGAGTCTGTCTATTGATCTATTTATTTATTTGGATATCTGTCTGTTTAACTATTTGTCTATTTGTACCACTATATAATAATTTATATGTCTATCAATCTATCTGTTTATCTATGTATCTTTTTATATATCTATATATTTGTCTATTTATCTATCTATCTATCTAACTATTTATTTATTTATCTATATATATATATCTATCTATCTATCTATCTACTATTTGTCTATCTATCTATTTATTGATCTAACTGTCTAATTGTTTATTTATTTATCTCTCTTTTGAGCTAGCTAGCTAGCTATCTATCTATCTATCTATATGTCTCTATCTATTTTTCTATCTCTTAATTAATCTATTTATATATCTATCTATTTATCAATCTATCTTTATATCAATCAAACAATCTATCTATATATCTATCTATTGATCTATATGTTTAACTATTTATTTATCTGTCTTTTGAGCTAGATAGCTAGCCATCTATCTATCTATCTATATGTCTAACCATCTATTTTTCTATCTCTTAATTAATCTATTTATATATTTATCTATTTATCAATCTATCTATTTATCTATTTATATCAATTTATTTATATATCTATTTATCTATTTAACGATCTATCTATCTATTGTATATCTATATATATCTATTGTATATCTATTGTATATCTATCAGATTTCTTTATGTATTATTTAGGAATAAAATAAAAGCAAACATTAAAAAACAATAATAAAATGATATATTTATAAATCAAACTAGAATAAATATATCAAATCAAACTCAATTTTAATCAAACTAGTTAGATCGAATTAGATTTAACCTTTATCTCATTCTCTTTGACATAGAATTCAAATTCCATGACTGAATATTTGAGACCTTGGAAGAAGTTGATGTTTAGAGATAGAGGTGTATGACGAAGTGCCACTAGGTGAGCTCCATGTCAAGGTGCTTGGTGTATTTTTCCAAGCATAGATATGATTAATCCAATGTCATTTTTATATTTAGCTTATTTTGCCAACTAGAGTCACTTGTTGGCCAAAAATAATGACATAGAGTGATCTTTTGTTTTTTTTGTTACATCTAACCACTTCTTCACACAATTATATCTACCATTATGCAGTCACTTTCCAAAATGTAACAAAAAAATCAAGGTGTCTATCATCAATTAATTTCATACAAATATATATATATATATATATATATATATATATATATGTATGTATGTATGTATGTATATATATATATATATATGTATGTATGTATGTATATTAAATATATGTTATTATATTTATACATAGTTATGTTTATGTATACTATTTTTATAGTTATAGATATAGTAAAATATATTTATATACAAAATTTGAATTATATCACGCATGCATATTCATGTATAGTTATGTTTAAATACACTTATTGATTTGTGGAATTTAATATATAAAGATTTATACATTTATATATAACTATATATAAATGTATTTAACAATATGTATATCAACATATTACTATATATAAATGTATTTATTTACATCAATAGCTATACATAGCCATATGTGTAAATATATATAATAACATGAAAAACTAAATATAATGACATCTACAACATGTATAACTACATGCTTCAGAAACCTAATATCCATTCATATCATCCATCTCATTCACATATATATATTTTTGATATTGTATAAATCTTTAGCATTTTTCTATATATTTTAGGATGTTAAATTTAATTTTTTCAACCTTAAATGTATTTTTATATGTTTGTATTAATCATTATGAATTAATATGTTTAGGGTTTGTATTTTTGTTTCACTTAATATCATTTAACTAAAATTGATTTCTAATAAAATGTATATTTCTTAAAATTCTTTTTGTGAATTTCAAAACAAATAACAATATGTTTGTGAAATAAATATTATAAAAAATTTCTAAAATATATATGTGATGTAGTTTCAATTTACAAAGATAAAACATTAAAAATAAAATTTATTTACCAAATAAAAATTTCACCTCATAATATGCAATATGTTATATTTATTATAAATAAATAATGTTTAAAATGTATCTATTAATTATAAATAAAAACATTGTAGTGTGTTCAATTTAAAAAAAATTAAAAATAATTATTCAAAAAAACAAATTCATTTATTTATAAGGTCATTTATATATTTTGAATAAAAAAATAATTTGTAGAAAAATATATTCATGTATTTATATTGTAACCTGTTTTGTTTGAACATAATTAAATAAATAATTGTTTTTTTACAAAACATTAAAGACATGTATTTATATGCACTACATTATAATTGTTTGAATTTTAAAGTTTTTAAAAATTTATTAATAACAATAAATAATATTTAGAAATTTTTCATTGACATTAATATTTTAATAAAAAAGTTATATAAAAAAACAAAAACAATATTATCTATTTATGACCAATATTCTAATTATTAACATAATTGTAAAACAATATAATTTACAAATATGTCATTTTCATTTATTTATATGAGTATAATGATAGTAATTTTAATATAAATTTTAAAAAAACAACTATTTGAATAAAATATAAGCTCATATAGTTAATTCATAATTTCATTTTATGCATTAATATACTTCACACACACACAAATTTATTTTAGATATAAAGAATTTACAATATTTTATAAATTATGTACAATATATAATATTTTATTTTAATTAAATTTTCAAAATCATAAAATTTTAAATACATTTACATTACACACACACACAAACATATATAATTGTTGTGTAATTTTAAAAATACATTACGTATATAGGTATATGTGTGTGTGTTTGTGTTGGTGCTTAGTAGTATATGCATTCATACAAGTACATACACACTACTTTGAAAATGTAGATACATGTGTGAATATATACAAAAGTACAAAAATGTGTATTGTGATATATAATGTATTGTAATGTATATGGATGTATAAATGTGTGTGTGTAGTTTAGTGTATATGCACATATATATTTATGCATATATATGTGAATATTAACATTATTTTTGATAAGAAAAATACTTGAGCACATAATTATTAACATGTTCCACAATTCGTGAGAGCTCGAGCAAAAAGTGACATTATTGCAAGATATTCTAATCTCCCATCTATAACACTTTGCCTCATATTTTGATCAGTGTACTACTTGAAATGATAAGGTTCATTCAATACTACTTACCTTGGAGTTACATTTTCATTCAATAAAATAATTTGTTCAAATAAAAAAATCTATCTAATATCTTCTTCAACGACTCTTCTATCTTTTTTTTCTAGTCTTGATAAGCTATTTAAATTTTGATTATATGTACATTTCTTATCTCATATCTATTGTTCAAACTTTGCAATAGTAAAATCCATCAAATCAATCTAGGCCTGATATCTTTCTTTTCTATGAGATATTTGATTATAGAATATTTAATATATATTATGACTTTGGTTTCCCACTAAATATGATATTAACTTGCCAAAAGAGAAGATTTTTTATACATGTTCTTTCTCTATAATGGTATAATTCAATTGGGCATTTGAGAGTTTGTTGTTATCATAGTTTATGATAACTATTTATAAATATTTGTATAACAATATAAAACTATTCATAATTATATTTAACTACATTTGTAACTATGTAAACCATTTTTATAACTATATTAATAACTATATATAATTATTTTTGTAACTATATAATATTTTATAACTAAATGAGTAATTCGATATAACAATATTTTTAACAAAATATATCATATGTATAATAATATATAACTATATATAATTGTAGTTTACTATATGTACAACTATAAAAATGTTATATATAACTATATCTTTAACTACATACATATTTATAACTATATGTGTATAACTATATATAAATATTTGTATAACTAACACACTATATAATTAAATATAATTATATTTGTATCTATGTATACATATATGTATTCATATAATTAAATCTATATATTTATTTATAACTTTGTATATATTTATGTATAACTACTCATAACTAAGTGTATGAATATATCTATATATAATATATAACTCTTTTTTTAATTATGTATACTATAGGTATAAGAACATATAGAGGTTGACCTCTCTATATGGTGACCATCTCTTGAGGTCTATTGATTTTATTTCTTTCTCTCATTAGATCTCTTTACTGTCATACGACAAATGATTTGAGATTTAGTGGAAGAAATGGATTTACGTTCACAAAGCTATTCAGCAAGCTGTTTGCCAACAAGGAGATGAGGATTTTGATGCTAGATCTTGATGCAGGCAGAAAGACAACCATTCTGTATAAGTTGAAGCTTGGTAATATTGTCACCACAATTCCTACTATTTTCTTCAATGTAGAGACTGTTAAATACAAAAGCATTAATTTCACTGTATTGGGTTTTGGGGGTCAAGACAAGATTCACCATTTCTGGAGGGATTACTTCCAAAATACCCAAGGTCTCATATTTGTGGTAGACAACAATGACATAGATCGAGTAGTTGAAGCCAGAGATGAGTTGCATTGGATGATAATGAGGAAAAGCTTCGAGATGTAGTTTTGGAGGTGTTTGCCAATAAGCAAGATCTTCCCAATGTGATGAATGCAACTGAAATTACTGACAATCTAGGACTTCACTCTCTTCTCCAAAGCCATTGGTAGATTTAGAGCAACTGTGTTACCTCTGGTGAGGGCTTGTACAAGGGTCTTGATTGGCTAATAAATTACATTGCTAGCAAATCATAAACAATATAAGCATGATGGTGTAAACTTTGTTGACATATCTGGATGTTGATCTAATCTTTGCCTATTTTTCTTGAGTTTTGTTCTGTTATGTGGATGGCATCATTTGTTTCTAGGGGGATTCAAATTGTATTTATATTTATATATTGCATGCTTGAAATACAAGACCACATTTACTTTGTCCTGATTTGTTGTAAGCCGAACTTGTTTGTTTTCTATTTTGTGTCTTTTTTCCATTGGATCCCAAAGGTATAAAAACATATAACTATAAATAATTGTCTTTGACTATATGTATTACTATAAAAGAAATATACATAACTATATTTAAATATATAATTTAATACTTATATTTAATATACATTTGTATATTTTAGTATTCTAAAATATATTTTACTATATCTAGTCCTATACATAACTGTATGTATAGATATATAAAATTATATAAATAAATATATATACCTAATTGTATAAATATAGGTATACCTATATGTGTAACTATATGTATAATCACATGTAACTATATTTATAATTACATGTATAATAACATACAATATTATATTCAACTATATGTGAATAACTATATATAAATATTTGTATAAATATATATAAATAATTGTATAACTATATATAAATAATTGTATAACTATATACCACTATATAATTAAATATAACTATATTTGTACTTATGTATACATATATCTAAATCTATATATTTATTTATAACTTTATAATATTTATGTATAACTATTTGTATGAATATATCTAATTATAACTATATGTTTAACTATATAAAAATATTTATAGCTATATATATTATATGTATAATAACATATAACTATAAATAATTATATCTTATTATATGTATTACTATAAACGCTTTATACATAACTATATTTAAATATATAATTTAAAACTTATATTTAATATACATTTGTATATATTAGTATTCAAAAATGTATTTTACTATATCTATACCTATACATAACTATATGTATAGATATATAAATTATATAAATAAATATATATACCTACATGTATAAATATAAGTTTAACTATATGTGTAACTATATGTATAAAAATATGTAACTATAATTATAATTACATGTATAACAACATGTAACATTATGTTTAATTATATGTGTATAACTATATATAAATATTTTTAAAACTAAATAAAACTTTATATAATTAAATATAACTATATTCTAACTATTTATACATATATGTATACATATATGTAAATCTATATATTTGTTTATAACTTTGCATATATTTATGTATAACTAAATATAAATACTCATGTGAATATATATATATATATATATATATAACTAAATGTTTAACGATATATAATTTTTTATAACTCTATATATATTATATGTATAATAACATATAACTATACACAATTTTATATTATTAATGTATAACCTATATTTAAATATATAATTAACAACATATATTTAATATACATTTTTATATATTAGTATAAAAAATATATTTTAGTATATCCATACCTATACATAAATATATGAATAAATATATGAAATTATATGAACAAATATACATACATACATGTATAAATATAAGTTTAACTATACGTGTAACTATATGTATAACCACATGTAACTATATTTATAATTACATATATAACAACATACAACATTAATAATAAATTACATGTGTATAACTATATATAAATATTTGTAAAACTAAATAAAACTTTATATAATTAAATGTAACTATATTTTTAACTATTTATACATATATTTATACATATATTTAAATATATATATTTATTTATAACATTGTATATATTTATCTATAACTAAATTTAACTACTCGTATGAATATATATATATATATATATATATATATAACTAAATGATTAACGATATATAATTTTTTATAACTATATATATTATATGTATTCTAACATATAACAATAAATTATTATATCTTACTATATGTATAACTAAAAAATCATCATACATAACTATATTTAAATATATAATTAACAATATTTATTTAATATACATTTTAAAATATTAGTATAAAAAATGTATTTTAGTATATCCATACCTATACATAACTATATGTATAAATTTATGAAATTATATGATAAAATATATATACATACTTGTATAAATATAAGTTTATCTATACGTGTAACTATATGTATTACTACATGTAACAATATCTATAATTATATGTATAAAAACATACAACACAATGTTTAACAATATGTGTATAACAATTTATAAATATTCTTATAACTATAAATAACTCTTTATAAATAAATATAACATTATTTTTAATTATGTATACATATATGTATACATATATGTAAATCTATATAATTGTTTATAACTTTGTATAGATTTATTTATATTTACATATAACTAATTGTATGCATATATCTATATATAATTATATGGTTAACTATATGTAACTATTTATAACTACATTTACTATATGTATCCTAACATATAATTATATATGGGATAATACTAATTTGTTGCACTAACTTGAAATTAAATGGCAAAAGATATAATATCAAAAATATGTAAGCACATAGCATGAGAGTGCCCGTTGATCAAGCTCATATATGGTATAATACAATAAGGGTCGTACTCTTACGTAATCCCAGCCCTTGGGCCTCAAGCTCAAATATGAAGTTATATATGACAAAAGATGTAATATTTGATAGATTTATATAGAAGAAATTTTATTCTCTTTTATATAAATTTTCATTCTAACACTGCACTCTGTCTCTCTATCTCTCCCTCTAATTATTTCTGCCACTCTATTCCTCTTTTTCTTTATGTGTCACACACTCTCTCTTGTTATTTTTTTTCTCGCTCTCCTTTCTTACTTGTTCTCTCTCTCTCTCTCTCTCTCTCCCCTCTCTCCCTCTCCCTCTCTCTCACACTTTCTCACACTTTCCCTCTCTCTTCCTCTTCCTCTCCCTCTCTCTCTTTCCCTCTCTATCCATTTCACCATTTCAACATTTCTCTCTCCCTCTCTCTCCATCATTCTCCCTCTCCTCTCTCTCTTTCCCTCTCTATCCATTTCACCATTTCAACATTTCTCTCCCCCTCTCTCTCTCCCTCCTTCTCTCTCTCCTCTCTCTCTCTCTCTCAACTCATCTTCCCATTTCTCTATCATTTCTCTCTCCCCACCTTCTCTCTCTTTCTCTCTCTTGCTCTCTCTCTTCCTCTCCCCCTTCAAATTTTAAATGTCTTTCTTTTTTGCTTTCATTTCTTGTGTATCATCATATTTTGCTCCCTTTATCTAGTATTACTGTGATATCTATTAATCTTTATTATGCTACAAATGGCTTTATCTATTTATGTAGATTCTTCAAATGCATTGCCTCGATATTCATGATATTTAATTTTCAAATATTCATCTATAAGAAATTTTATTTAAATATTAGTATATTTTGAAGTAATAGAATGGTTAATTCAAAATAATGATTGAGCATTAATTTTTGTAATTAAAACAGGGAAAAATGAGTTCCAATCGTCAGTGGATGTATAGAAGGTTTATAAATTGATTTTTGAATAAATATTTTTTAAGTGGGCTTGAAACTTTCATCAATTTGGCATGTAGTCAATCGAGATCGATGGATGGAAAAAAAATAAAGTGTTCATGTATTCATCGCTAGTGTAAGAATATCTCTTTTCCTGATGCAAACACTTTAATATACAATTTGGCAAAATATGGCTTTGTGCCAAATTATTT
This sequence comes from Sapria himalayana, assembly GCA_029783825.1. NCBI lineage: Eukaryota > Viridiplantae > Streptophyta > Magnoliopsida > Malpighiales > Rafflesiaceae > Sapria > Sapria himalayana. The sequence continues at coordinate 45,577 of JAREIK010002607.1, read as the reverse complement.
TGTTTGGATTTATAATGGGGAAAGTACAAAGCCTCTGAACATTGACCAAAATGAGAATACTGAAACATTTGCTTGTGGTGAAGAATCATCAAATATATACAATAGAATGATCACGCAAGCTACTGGTGCTGACTTCAATATGAAATACGTGGATGAACCACCTAATCCTAAAGCTTAGAAATTTTATGAAATGCTTAAAGCTACAGATAAAGCATTATGGCTTGGTTATAAAACACATTCATAATTATCACTTGTGGCTTGACATATGAGCATTAAGTCAAAAAATCATATGTCTAAAAAATTATTCGATCAGGTGACAGAACTGATGAAAAAGATTGTTCCGATAATTATTTGATCACTAATAACTTTTACAACACTAAGAAATTACTACGAGGAATGGAGCCAAAAAAATTGATTATTTTTTAATTGGATGTATATTGGGGTGGTGATAGTAATTTAATTAGTTGTATGTTTTGTGATCATTCTTGATTTAAAAAGGTACCTCGTGTTGCAGATATGCAAGAAAAATTGAAGGTTGTATTTAAGAAGATGTATTATTTTCCATTAATTCCTGATTATAGAGACTATATGCATCAAATGCTACAAAAAATATTATGAGGTGGCATTCTGAGAATGAGGTTGAAGAAGGGGTAATGTATCATCCATCAGATTCACTTCCTTGGAAGCATTTTAATTATTTTCATCAAGATTTTGTAGCTGAAAGTCGAAATGTGAGATTAAGTCTCTACACTGATGGATTTTAGCTATTTTGGCAATCTGGACAATAGTATTCAACATGGCTAGTCATAGTGACACCTTGTAACTTGCCTTCGAGGTTGTATATGAAGGAGCAATATATGTTTTTGCCAATATTGGTTCTAGGGCCAAACAATCTTAAAGACATGTTGGATGTTTTCTTACAGCCTCTTATTGCACAGTTAAATCATTTGTGAGATTTTGGTATTGATACATATGATATCTCAAAGAAGCAAAATTTCATTATACAGGCAGCCCTTATGTGGACGGTAGTTGACTTTATTGCATATTCAATATTGTCTGGCAAGAGTACTATATGATGATTCACATTCCCGTATTGTATGATAAATTCAGATGCATTTACCCTCTAATTTAGTGGTAAACAATTTTGACTTTTTGCATATTTAAAGAATTATCTATTTTGAAAAAATAGAACTGCATTTCGAAAAAATAAAATTTTGATGACAGTTGCATCAGCAATTCGTTTAGGAGATAATATTATTATAGAGATTCAGAAATTAGGTTGGAAGAGTGTAACTGAAAATGATGCTACTGGAAGTAATGGACCAATATATAAAATATTTGGCTGAAAGAAATGTAGTATATTTTGGGACTTGCTGTATTAAAAGACCAATTTAATTCGTCATAACTTAAATTTAATACATATTCAAAAAATTGTATTTGACAATTTTTTCAACATTATTTTTAATGTAGATGGAAAAAGAAAAAATACTTTAAAATCATGATAAGAGCTGAATGATTACTATCGGCATCCTGAATTGAAATTGAATGTGGCAACATAAAAATTTCCTAAAGCTTGCTACATGCTTGATAAGAAGGCAAGAAAAATATTGTGTGAATAAGTTAACAATTTGAAATTCCATGATGGATATGTGTCAAAAATGGGTAGATGCGTGGATATGAAGAATCTTAAGTTATTTGGAATGAAAAGTCATGACTGTCATGTATTTATGCAAATATTAATACCAAAAGTATTATGTGAATTACTTCTCCTAAGTGTTTGGAAGGCCCTTACAGAACTTTGTTTTCTTTTCAAATAGCTAACTATAACCACAATCAAAATAGATGACATGGTGAGGCTAGAGAATGACATTTCACTTATTATTTGTAGCTTGAACGTATATTCCCACCAAATTTTTTTGACTTAATGGAGCATTTGCCAGTCCATTTGGCATATGAAGCAAGGATAGCAGGGCCAGTTCAATACAGGTGGATGTATACTTTTGAGAGGTAAATACATATAATTTGATGTGTTTTATTATTTTGTACATAAAGTAATATTGTAATTTAATATAATTGAAACCTAACATTGTGGTTGTAGGTATCTTCGTAAGTTGAAAATGAATATTGGAAATAAGGCAAAAGTTGAAGGTTTAATTTATAATGCATCTTTAGTAAAAGAAGCATCATCATTTTGTTCTTATTATTTTGAGGATTATGTCAATACAAAGTATAGAAATACGCTTCGCAATGATGAAGGTAATGTGATGGTAGAAGATGATTATGTGAACAAACTATCTATCTTCAATAACTCTGGAAGAGCATTTGGAAGAGTAATAAAAAGATGTATGACAGATGAAGAGGACAAAGTAACCCGAAGCTATGTCTTACTTAATAGTGAAGAGGATGCACCATATATTGAGTATGTTTTCACAAAATGGTTGCAGGTTTAATCATAGTTTAACTTTATCTTTAATATGAAATGTTAAAAATTGATATACATTTTTTTTCTCTTTTTATATTTGAGTTGTATTTATGTTGAGCAGTTAAAATATAGGCAACCAGCAATTTCTAGCAATGACGTCGATTATATGCTAGATCTTGAATTTGTGAATTGGTTCAAACATTATGTGAAAATTATTAAGTTTTAAATTTTTAAATTATTTAATTTATTATTATCTTTTATTTGTTAATATTAATTTTTTAATTTATGTCATAGGCAATTGATCCTTCAAATGGAGATTCAAATATTTTCATTCAGGATCTAAGCAAAGACCCATTTAGATATGTGACAACCTATCATAGGTATTTTGTTAATGGATATTAATTTCACACAATTAGACGTGGTTCTTCTAAAATAACAATAAATAGTAGTGTATGCATTAAAGGCGTAGGTTATAGTGTAGATGAGATTGATTATTATGGTCAACTCAAAGAAGTTATTGAGTTGGAGTATTCTGGACTCAAAAATAATAGGAGTGTATTATTTAATTGCGAGTAGGTTGATCCTACATGAAACGTGGGCACAAAGATTCATTCGGATTATAAGCTACTGGATGTTAACCATAAACACATATATAATCGATATGAGCCATTTATTATGATAGTTCAAGCTGCTCAAGCATATTATTGTACATATCCAAGTTTATCTCATGATAAGAGTGATTGTTGGGAGATTTGCAAAATCAAAGCTCCGTCAAAATTTGAAGATCCAACATCACAACAAAGAAGTATAGAATTAGATATTGCACTGGCATTCCAAGAAGATGACATAAATAATATTATTTTTGTGAATGTAGATGAAGATCGAGAAAATTTGTGTGACTCAAATGGTAACATAATAGAAATTGAAGATGATCAATTTCTATTTGAAGATGAGTTCGAATTTCTATCGGAATCAGACAAAATATCAGAAGATCTATTGGAGGATGACAGTGATGCCAATAATTAAATTGTTATAATTGTATTATAATATTAAACTATCAAAGAATTTTTATATTTTGTTCAAATATATCGGTGCATTTTTTTCTAAAATACATGCTTGTTCATCATATCTTTATTGTTTGTTTTATGTTTTATTTTGTATCGCAAATGGTACCTAAAGGATGTGGCCATGGTAGAGGTGGACGTGGACACATAAATGAACCAAATTCTTCTAGTATGCTACATCATGTTCATTTCTATCTCCATATCCAGACATTAACATCACAATCACCATCTTCATTTCTATCACCATCGCCATCATTGAGACCTCTACTATCACCTTTATAAGATGTAAGCCCACTACCCATTGTGCTTCCTGCACATACTTTTGATCCATCTCTATCTTCTACACCACATTTTACACCAATAGTTTCCCCATTCACAAACCCAACGACATCATTAAATGATGTGCCTTCCTCTGTAGTCAGTGCAAAGTTAGAAATTGAGATTGTGGATAGGAGGTAAAAGAAATATGTAAAAATGACTTGAAAAAAAAATTTTGATGTTTCTGTTAGTGGTTTTTTTATATTGTTATGATTTATTTTTTTTTCAATGTTATTTATTTATTCGTATAGTTTTATTCAATCTCACAAGTGTTCGACTATAATTACAAAGTATTTCAAGAAAATGAATGATTCTAAAGAATTCTCCAGGAAGAACATTACTGAATCAACAAAAGAGACCTATTTTAATGACTTTCAGGTAAAAATAACAAAACAAACACATTGAAAAATAATTATCAAATTACTTAACTATTATGTTGGTTATTATTCAAGCAGTAAATAATAAAATTTTATTGTTAATATAAATTCTTTTGTGATTTTTTTATATATAAATCAGTACACATGGGCACCCAAATTTGATGGAAAGATAAAGTCATTATGGGAGATCAAAGCTGCTCAATGATATTCTGATTTTATCCATAAATTGAAGAATATCAAAGAAAGGCCTGATTTTATATCAGAGGATGACTTGCCTGAATGGCTTAAGTATTGGGAGGAGCTATATGTGAAGAAAAAATCTGATATTGCCAGCAAAAATCGACAAAGTGAGGTAGTTGGACTAGGAACATTAAGTTGGAAACACATAGGAGGGTCAAAGTCGAGCATTGAGCATGCTCGAGATATGGTACACTTTTAAAATTTTAAACATTTATATATTTAGTGGTTGTCCTAATAGTCCAATAAATCAAATCTTTGCATGGTTTATTAATTTTGTTAATTTTTTTGATCATTTGTTTTTTAAAGACTTAATAAAAATATATTCTAGGCTGGAGAATTGGATAGAGATCCAAATTTTTATTAGATTTTTAGGAAGATGCATGTGAAGAAAGTGGATGGTTAGTTCGTTGATAATAAGTCTTAGATGATTGCCGTGAGAACTTGTTATATTAAAAAGATTTTATAATACTATAGTACATTTTAAAAATTATTTGGAATGCAAAATATTTATTTAATTTTTGTATATCTAGAATAGTTTTTTTTTCTCTATTTTATCTCAGGACCTAATGGTGGAATGTGTGATAGTTGCTCATTAACAAGTTGAGAGTTATATGGATCTTCAACCAAGTGACTATGATCTTATTATTTGGAGACCATATGAGGTCATAAGAAGTCGCGAGTGTATAAAATTGGTTCGAAGGTAGTGGCATTTTGTTGTAATAATCATGCTTCTAATTCATCTGTCTTAGTAATGGTGGATGAGGCAGTCAAACAACAAGCAATGGAAACAAATTAACATATTGTAGTTATGGAGACCAAAATGAAAAAGAAGGATGAGTAGATATCTCATTTGAAGGAAGAAATATATAAATTAAATAATAGAAGGATGAACAGATATCTAATATTGAAGGAAGAAATATATGAAATTAAAGAATAGAAGGATGAGAAGTTTACTAATTTGATGGAAGTAATGCAAGAAATTAAAGAAATGAACGAGGAAATGAAAGAAATTAAGAATGTAATGCAACAACATTTGTTCTATATGGAGTCAAGGTTAGTGGTATTGGCACAACAGATAGCATTCTGAGATCCAGCTGCGAAACCTCGTAGGATAGGCTAGAATTCCCTACAAATTATGAGGATGATTTCGTATGAGAATTACTTCTGAACTATTATTTATTTTTGTCTATCTATAGCAAATAATTATGAATTTTTTTTGCAGGTTACAATTTTCTTTTATTCTAGTTTAGTTATTTGCTTTTTTGATTAACCTAATTATGAATCGTTGCAGGAGACCTTATCTGAGACACATGAAAAAATTCTGATTCAGAGCATTTAGACATTGCCGTGGTACTTCCAATGCATGGGTCCAATATTTACCAATTTTAGTTTTATCAAAAGGAGGGCTAGTTTATTTTATTTTTTTTAATCCTAAAACATTTTATCTTTGCACTCCCTTTCTCTCTAAATATAATTATTGGACATCTTTTGGATTTTTGTTAAAGTTGTATAATAATCAACTTTAATTTGTGTTTGTTCATGTCTAGATTTATTATTTTTATATATCTGTGCATATGTTTGTGTGTCTCCAAATTTTTTGGGTAAAGTTTTAGCCTAGTATAGGTAAGTAAAAGCCTATATTCCGTAGTGGAAGAAGCGGCACTAGTGGCAGTAGTTGCAGTGATGGTTGTAGTAGTGCCGGTAGTGATTGTGGTAACAGAGGAAGCAACAGTGGCAGAGGCCGCATCAGTGGTAGCGGCGGTATCAACGGCAGCGATGGCAGCAACGGTAGTAGTGACAGTAGCTTTAGTGGGCACAGCGGAAGTAGTAGAGACATCAACAGCAGCGGCCCTAGCGGAGGCAGCGACTGCATCAGCGGCAATGGCGGCATCAAAGGTAGCAGCAGCATCAGTGATAGTGGCGGCGACAGTGGCAGCATCGGCAATGGTGGCAGCAGTGGCATCATCGGCAGTGTAGCGATAGTGGCAGCAGTGGCATTGGTGGTAGCAGCTGCAGCACTGGTAGCGGCGGTAGCCACTACAGCACTGGCAGAGGTGGCAGCATAGGCAGCAGCAGTAGTGCCGACAACAGTGGCAATGTCGGTAGAAGCGGCAGCTGTAGTAGCGGCAGTGGCAGCGGCAAGAGCGGCAGCGGCAAGAGCGGCAGTGACAGCGGCATGAGTGGTAGCGACAGCAGGAATGGCAGGAACAACAACAAATGTAGTATCTACATATGTATTTAGTCAGTATATACGTACATAAAATACTGTAGTATTTTATGTACGTATATACTGAGTATATATGTACTTAGTATATATGTACGCATAATACTATAGTTTATATGTACATATACTATAGTAATATATGTACATGTGAAATGCTAGTATATATGTACATATTTATTGCAGTAATATATATTTATCAAAATATAGTTTTTTTATTTATTTTGATTTGATTGAGTGGTATAAATTTCTTACAGATATGGTACCGCATTATTTCCCATACGAAGCTTGTATGGGTGAAAAGATTTTTCACATATATGACGTACCATGACTCAGATAGCTTTTTCACAGTAGAAATATGGTGATCGGAGGAGCAAAGCGAGAGAAAGAAATGTCAATATATGGATAGATTATACTTTATGCATAGTCGGTAGATATATTGATTAATAAGATGTAATATAATTTTGTTATTTTTTTGGTTTAGTTATTTAATATATTGTATTAGAATAAGTTATTAAATAAATTTTTTTTGTTTAAATTAAATTTTTCATCTATAGTTTCAATTTTATTCAATTTAATATAAAAATATTAAATTATTTAATTACATTTTTGTTGAAGCTGTATGCCAATCAACTTTAATTTGTGTTTGTTCATGTCCATAATAACTATTTTTTACATCTGTAATTATGTTTGAGCGTCTTCGAATTTTTTGTGTAATGTTTTAGCCTTTTATAGTTATTTAAAAGCTTATTATCACTAGTGGTAGTGATGACAGTAGTGCCAGCGGTGATAGCGCCGGTGGCAGTGGTAGCAGCAATGGCGGCATCAATCATAATGGTAGCAGCAGCTGCATCAGCAGCTGCGGCACCGGTCACTACTATGGAAGCATTAGCACTGGCTACTACAGCAGCTACAACAGAGGCAACAGCAGCAGTAGCGATAGTGACGGCATCAACTGCATTAGCGGCAGCAGCGACATCAGAGGTAGCGATGGCATTGGAGGTAGTGTCGGCATCAACGCCAGGGGATGCAACAGTGGTGGCAGCCACAGTAGTAGTGGTAGTACCGGCAACGGCTACAACGGTGGTGCCAGTAGCGCTAGCGGTGGTAGTGACGGTAGTGGAGGCAGCGGCGGCAATGGCGGCAGCAATGGCAGTAGAGGCAGCACCGGCAGCAACAGTAGCACCAGCAGCACCGGCAATAGTGGTAGCACCAGCAGCATCAATACACCGGCAATAGCGGCACACCACCGCAGCATCAGCAATGGCAGCAGAGGTAGTGATAGGGACAGTAGTGACAGTGACAGTGGCATCGATGGTAGTGGCAGTGGCAGCGGTGGTAGCGGCAGCGGAGGCAGCAGCAACAGCAGCTGCGGCAAAAATGATAGTAGCAGCGGCAACATCGACAGCAGCCATGACAATAGCGACATCAACCACGACAGCAGCGACAACAGCCACGACAGCAGCGACAACGGCGGCAGCGGTGATGGTGGTAGTGGTAGTAGTGGTAGCAGTGGCAGCAGCGGCAGCAGCAACAGTAGCGGTAGCAGTGGCAATGATAGCGGGAGCAATAGTAATGGCAAAAAATGTGGAATATACATATGTATATAGTCAGTATATACGTAAATATAATTCTATAGTATTTATTTACATATATACTGAGTATATATGTACTCAGTATATATGTACGGATAATACTATAGTTTATATGTACATATACTATAGTAATATATGTACGAGTTAAATGCTAGTATATTTGTACATATTTACTATAGTAAAATATATTTATCAAAACATAGTTTTTTTTAATTTTTTTTTGATTTGATTGAGTGGTTTAAATTTCTTACAGATGTGGTACTATATTGTTTCCCATATGAAGCTTGTATAAGTGAAGGGATTTTTAATAGACATTATGGACTGTGACTCGGATAGCTTTGTCGCAGTTGAAAGATGGTGATCAGAGGAGCTGAGGAAGAGAAAGCAATGTCAATGCACGGATATATTATACTTTATGCAATATCAATAGATACATTGATGAATAAGATGTAATAAAATTGTGTGATTTTTTTGTTTCAATTATGTAAAAGATTCAATTAGAATAAGTTATTAAATAATTTTATTGTTTGTTTATTATAAATTATTTATAGTTTCATTTTTTATTCAATTTGATATTAAAATAATAAATTATTTAATTATAAAATTTTAAAATAATGTAAATTCTGGAAATATTTTTGAAATTAAAATAGCTAGTGAAAAATCCGTTGCTAAATTAGCGAGGGAAAAATCCCTTGCTAAATTAGATAGGGAAATTTCCCTAGCTAATTTAGCAAGGGAATTCTTTATTTTAGCAATGGATATTTCTGTCGCAAAATTTATTTAGTTAGGGACCATTTCCGTCACTAAAATTTAGTGACAAGCACTTTAGCTTGGGAATCATCCATTTCTATTTTCATTTAGCGATGGAATATCTTATTTAGCTTGCTAATTTAGCTAGAGAATTTATCTTTTTTAGCAAAAAATTTTTCCGTCGCTAAATTTTTTAGCTAGTGACATTTTCCCTCACTAAATTTTAGCGACCAACACTTTAGATATGGAACCGATCCATTGTTAATCCATTGCTATATCATGTTTAGTGATGGAAAAAACCTATTTAGCTAGGTAATTGTCCCTACCTATATGAGATTTTTTTTGTTGTGTTTTCTATTTATCTCTCTATCTACTTAATTATCTTTTTGTTTATTTATCTATATTTCTATTTCTCAATCATTCTATCTGACTATGTATCTATATGTTTATAAATATATATGTCTATCTATCTATCTATAAATCTATATATTTATCTATATATCTAATTAGATATATATCTGCCTATCTATCTATCAATATATATTATACATATATAAATATCTATCTATCTATATGGCTATCTATCTATATGTCTATCAATTTTTCTATGTTTCTATGTGTCTATGTATCTATCTAACTATCTCACTATATATCTCTATATCTATCTATCTATCTATTTGTTTTCATTATATCTATCTGTCTATATGTCAATATATCTATCTATCTACCTACCTATCTTTCTATCTATCTTTCAATAAATCAATATATCTATCTATCTATCTTTTTATCTATCTCTTTGTCTATCTATATATCTAACTATCTACCTATATATATATATATATATATATATATCTATATATCTTTTTTTTAAAAGGAGTTTATTAATATTAGCCCTCTCTTTTGGCGGAGGAATACCATTTTTACAAACTAAAATCTATCCATTCCCGACTTACAACCTTAATCTTTAACATCAAACTTAAAATTGACATTAAAATTTAAAAAGCTAATCATCTATCCTAAATAATAATTTGTAATTCATGCACTTGTTTGAGGTTAGCTTTAAATTTCTTGCGTATAGCTTTATCATTCCTTGATATATTCTTTAGCATCCGATTGAGCTCCTACTTCTACATGAGTATCCATAAGTTTCTGCCCTTATAGACTCCCGGTTTCTACTTATTTTGTATAGACTTTGCTATTTTCCTGCAAAAAAAGCCACATGTATACATACTCTCTATTCGACTAGCTTACCTTATGGCTGCTATTGCGTCCTACCTTTGATGTTATCCTGTCTCCATTTCTACTTACCTCGGTGCCCCTTTAAACTCAGAAGTTGATTCTTCCAGCTTTGGAGAGCTTCCAGACCTTTCTCCTATTCTACACACTTAGAATTCCACCTAGACTATAAGCTACCGTAACTTAACACAGACTGTAACATTAAAATAGACGGTAAATATGCTACTGGATTCCAGACCTTTCTCCTATTCTAGATTGTAACATTAAATAAGCTACCATAACATTAAAACAGACTGTAACATTAACACAGACCATTCTCCTATTCTAGACACATGACTTTTTACAACATTCGCACATAACCTCTTAACTTATACATTAAAACAGACTATAAATAACAAAACATCACATGCTCTAACATTCCAAAATTCCAGCAGCTACTAGATTTTCTGGTTGTTTATACAATTAACTTCGCTGCTAAGAAAAAAAGAAATTACAGTAAAATATGCTAACAACCATTATCTTACCTTACCCTATTACCTTTGCCTCCATAATGTACATACCTATTAACCTGCAGAGACAGAAATTCCCCTACACAGAAGCTACCACAATACCATAATAGTTAACAACTTATATTCTTATAATTCTCATATTCTATTTTTTCTGTTAATACTACCCTTCTTGAATCTTAAATAAGGGAAGGCCTTCCTGTCTATTTTCGCTATTCCTTTTAGTTTTTCTGGCATCAAAACCTCATCAAAATCATGTTCTCCTCTTATCGAACCTAATCTTGCAAGGCTATCCGCCAAAGTATTGGCTTCTCTATATATATGTAAGATTGATGCATTAAGCACTTTAATGAGGTTCAAAATAATTTCCATTTCTTCCTCATACCTCCAAAGAATTATTTTTCCACTTACTAAATCTACCAAAAGCATGGAGTCTACTTGAATTTGTATATTTTCTAAATCTAACTTTTTACCGGCATTTAATCCTATATTCAAAGCTTTTATCTCCAAGTGGAGAGCTGAGAATGCTTCTGTAGCCGATGTAAATGCTTTTATCACATACCCGTTTGAATCCCTTATTACCCCCCCCCCCCCCCCTCCACCTACTATACCAGTGTCCCTATTGAAGCTACCATCCGTGTTTAGTGATATTTTATCTTCCGGAGGCCTATTCCAACTTATACTTTTTACCCATCCATGTTTCATATATGTAATAGCGAGGCCCCAGAACATTCCAGCTACCTTATTTAAACAAGAACCATCAACTTTTATAGGGTTTATACTTGATATATTCCTAATTTCTTTAATAATATCTTTTATAATTTCATTTGAATTCATTCTTATACCATCAAATTTACTCTTATTATGAGCTTTCCATAGGCACCATATTACTATATGAGGTAGATTCTGAGTGAGCCAATTTTTGATATAACTGCTAGAGTTTATATTCTCCCAATTCTTAATTCTATCAATTATTCTATCCTCCTTTTTACTTATTTGTATCAGGTCTCCTAATTCCCTCCAAACTGCTACATCGATTCTTCCACTTGAGAATAGATGATCCATTGACTCTTCTTCTGCAAAGCAACATTCACATATGGAGGCCATTTTAACACATTTTTTTTTTCACATTAGTATCCACAGGTAGTGCATTTACCAGAACTTTCCATGCCAACGAGCACATTTTCTGTGGAATACCTGCTTTCCAGGCCCATTTAAATAAAGATTGCACGGGTTTTTTCCTTCTTATCAATTCTTTTGCTGACTTTAACGTAAAATTACCTTGTGGATTAAGGGTCCATTTCCATCATGATTTTTTCAGTAATGAATGGGCATCTACTATTTCCTTTTGTTTTTCCAATGCTTTCCAGTTATTTGAGTTCTGCTTAACGCGATTGTGTTCTTGTTCTAGATATTTTGCTTGCATATATTTTTCCCAGAGGGAATCATTTTCTTTTATCCTCCACCAACCTTTGCAGTCCCAGGCAGCTGCCATGTCCTGTAAATTAATGATGCCTAACCCTACTTCCACTTTTGGATAACAGATGTCTTTCCAATTTTTCTAGTGAATTTTCTACTTTCCATTTTTTTTACCCCATAAAAAATTTGTCATTTCCATTTCTAGTTTATTTGTGAATTTCTTAGGTGGGTGTATGACTGATATAATATGTACCAGTGTACTTTGAAGAACATGAGAGATTAATGTAATCCTCCCACCAAATCCTAATAGATCTACTTTCCAACCTACTATATTCCTTCTCATTTTATCATGTAAAGGCATTAGATAATTTTCTTTCAGCCTTCCTTCGTATATCAGACAACCTAAATATACTAAAGCATCTGTTTTATGTTTAAAACCCATTATGTTTTTAATTTTTTTTACCACTTTTTCGAAAGATTTTTTTGCTAACATAAATTGACTTTTATCCTTATTAAGGGCTTGACCTGTTTCCTTCTCAAATAATTGTAGAAGGTCCATCGGGTTCTTCAATGAACTTTTATTTGCATTTGTGAAAATAATAATATCATCTGCATCAGCTAAACAACTTATTCTCGAAGTATTATTTGGCTGTCTAAAGGGGATTATTTTGCCCATTGACATTCTTTTATTTAAATTAACAATTAACAATTCTATGTACATATCAAATAATAAGGGCGATAATGGGTCCCCCTGTCTCAAGCTACGTCTTGGTTTGAATTCTTCACCTTTCATTCCATTTACAATGATTCTAACCCAAACGCTAGTTACACATCTATATATTAAATCAATACATGTTTCAAAGAAACCAAATTTTTCATAACGAAACATAGTGTATGCCATTCTACTCTATCAAATGCCTTAGATAAATCTAGCTTAACTACTAAGTTATTTCCCCTCATTTTAAATGCTATTTCTTTCATTATTTCTGATGTTAATCTAATATTTTCAATCATTAATCTATTCTTAACAAATCCTGTTTGTTCCTGTGATATTATAAATGGTAATATAATACTAAGTCTGTTTTAAATTATTTTAGCAAGGATCTTATAAATTGCATTACATAAACTTATAGGCCTAAAATCCTCACATTTTTGAGGTGATTCTTTTTTGGGGATTAGCACTATGAAAGAGTTTGTCCATGCCTTAGGAATGTCCGCCACTACAAAAAAACTGGCAATTGCAAGAACCAGGTCTTTTTTGATAATGAGCCAGTTTAACTGAAAAAAATAATTATTCCAGCCATCTAGCCCTACTGCACTATCCTTATCTAGATCAAACACTGCTTTTTAAATCTCTTCTTCCTCCGGGATCTTCTCCATCATTTGATTTTGTTCTAGTGAGATGATTGTGTTGATCCCATCCATTAATGAGTTTCCTACATGAGGAGCCTGTCTGCATAGATGGCTTTTAAAAAAATTCCTCAAAGAGGATTCCTATCTGCTTGTCTTCTTCAACCCATATTCCCTCATTAGTTTTTAGGCCCTTGATTTTATTTTTTGAGCCTTTATTTTGCACATGTTGTGAAAAAATTTAGTGTTTCTATCTCCATCTTTCAACCATTTAATTTTTGAACACTATTTCCAGTATACTTCCTCCATATGCAACTTAAGCCTCAAGTCCCCTTTAGCCTTATTTAGTTCCTGTCTCTTTATCTCTATGTTATTATTATTGTATTCTAATTCCAGTTTTTCTACTTTTTCCTCTTCTTGCTTTATTATTTGATTTAAATTTCCGAAGACTTCTTTATTCCATATTTTTAGATATTTTTTTAATCTATGAAGCTTAACCATTAATACTTGCATCGGTTTCCCCATTGCTGGCTCCATCCAGGATTGAGTTACCAATTTTTCAAAGACAGTGTGCTTTTCCCACATATTCTGAAATTTAAAGTTACCTGATACTCGGTTAATCTTATAGATTGTAATGAGCAATGGGCAATGATCCGAACAGGTTCTATTTAGGTGTCTTAGCCCTGTAACCCCATGCAAAGCTACCCACTTAGCATTACACAGTACTCTATCCAGTCTAGCCCAAATTGTGCTTCTTTTACTATGATTGTTACACCAATTGTAACATGAACCTGTGAAATCTATTTCCATTAATTTCGAGTTTGAGATCGCCTCATTAAATTGTGTCATTGCTATTGGATCCGGGGTTTTACCTCCTTTCTTTTCTTGATTGCTTCTGATTATATTAAAATCACCTCCTATAATCCAGGGTGCATTCCTAAATGCGATATTCTGCATTTCCTCCCATAGTGCTAACCTTGATTTTTTATCATTTTTAGCATATACAACCGATATTATTTCATCTGTTTCTTTATTTATTTTAAAATGTACTACCTGATTTGTATCTTTTAAAATTTCAATGTCCAAATAATTATGCCACATTATCCAGAGTTTACTATTTATATTAGCATATGCATTGTTAAACCCTAGTTTTTGGCTATAGTTAATTAATTGATCCTTCTGGATCATAGGCTCCACAATGACTACAAGAGAAATTCTATGAGTTTTAATTAATAGTTTTAACCTATTTATCGAGGGATTATTAGCAACCCCACTTTTGTTCCAATAAAGGCATCTATCCATTAATTCCTAGCTTAGATTGGGATCTAGTTGTACACTTAGTCTCATATTTTGTGTTTAATATTTTTTCTTATTCTTTGGGGTCTTAATTGCATTCGAGTTTACTTGTATTTTTTCATAATATTTATCATTCCACCCAAGCTGCATTGCCATTATTTTTATAGCTTCCTTGGCTTGAGTTCTAGTGAGCTTTGTCCAATCTTCCTCATAAATATCCAAATCATCCTTCCCCTTTTCTATATAGAATGCATGCTCCTCTTCTTCTCTACCTATTGAAGGACAACTAAACACCTCTGCATCGTCCTTTGGGAAATCCAAGAGGTCATCCTCTATCCAGCTATAGTCCTCTAGTTTTTCTTTTAAAATAATTCTAGTTTTAATTTTCTTGTTCCTCTTCTTTCTACCCTTTACCTCCTCCCATTTTATCCCTCTCCTAGCTTATCTCCTTCCTCCTTGCTTTCGTCATGATATACTCTATTACTAGCCTCTCCCTCTCCTAATAACTTACTCACTTTCTCTCTCATATACCCCCCTTCTTCTTCCATTAAACCTGCCTCAATTACAGGTTTTTCTCCAGCCCCTCCCTCATTCCTAATCCATCTTTCTACCTTTCTTTTTCTACCTTCTAACCCTTGCACATTTTCTGATTGTTCTGTACCCATCTTACACACCCCCGATTCGTGCCCAACTCTCTTACATTTTATCCAATAAGTAGGCAGATTTTTGGGAATTACAGGTTGCCAAAACCCATTATTCTGCCCATCCTCTCCATTACCGATCCAGATCATATTTGGTGGCTGAGTGAGTAGGTTACACTCAACACACACGCGAGCCTTGCTTGGCCTTGTCATAGAAACAGTAGCTTCATCACGAATTACAAGTTTACCCAAACAAGATGAAATTGTGTAGAGAGATTGTGGGTTAAACAAATATAATGGGAGATTCTGTAAGGAAAACCATACCGGGGCTAAAGGCGCCTCCTCCAGTGGACTGAAATCCTTCGTCCACCTCAAAACGCGCATGGGGAAGCCGTTAACTTGCCATAGACCTCTATGCCATAAGCGGTAGAAGTCCTCAATCATAAAACACTAGGAAGACGTGCTTCGCGTCGTAGTCAGCTAGCTTCACCCTTCCCGTAAGCTTTAACGAGGAGATAAACTACTGTATTTCCTTCGGGCGAGGCCTTCCATGAGAAAACTTACCAATAAGCATATATTCAAAGGGCTCCATGAACTTGCGCATCTCTTCTGTTGAAAAAACAATCACGGGACTCCCGTGTTTGTTTCGAAGCAGCATGAGGGAGGTGCGGCTCTCTTAATATCGATGCAAACGACTTATTGTTTAGTAATAAGTCTTTTTGCTCCATATTTAGCTTGAGAGGAGCTTGATTCGGGTAGCAATGGTGAGATTCTCTCTCTAGGGATTGGGATTTTTTCTCTCTACGAGCTTGTGAGCTTTATATCTATCTATATATCTATATATCCATTTGTCTATCTATTTGTCCATTTATATATCAATATTTCTATCTAACAATTTATATATCTATCTGTCTATCTATCTAACTATATATCTATCTATTTATCTATTTGTCTATCGATCTATTTATATATCTTTATATCAACCAATCTATCTATATACCTATCTATTTATCATTTTTCCTATCTTTTTGTCTATCTATCTATCTATCCATCTCTCTAACAATCTAAATAACTATCTATATATCTATCTATCAGTATATATATATATATATATATATATATATATATATATATATATATATATATTATATATATATATATATATATATATATATCTATTTATGTGTCTGTATTTCTATCTATCTATTTATATATCTATATGAGTATAAATCATTCTATATATGTATCTATCTATATATTAATCTATATATCTATTTATATATCTATCTATCATTTTGCTTATCTATCGGTCTATCTATCTGTCTAACTGTCTATCTAATTGTCTATTTATCTATTTGTCTATTTATCTATTTGTCTATCTATCTATTTATCTTTCAGTCTATTATATATTTATGTATTTGTCTGTTTGTTTAGCTATTTATATTTTTATTTATCTATTGTCTATCTATTTCACTTTAAATCTATCTATACATCTATCTATATATCGATAATTCAATTTCTTTATCTATTTGCCACTATATATGTCAATCTAT